>VXBI01001676.1:250250-343906 GCA_013397375.1 Toxostoma redivivum
AGTTTGGTGAAAATTATTATTATATTGCTGTTTGTTTGTTTGCTTGAAAGCACTGGATATATTAGTACTGCAGTTGCAGGACCACGTTCAGATGTACAGTGTTCACACTACTGGTGAGTGCTCATTCTCAGCAGAGATTGATTTCACTGGACAGACAAGTATAACTGCTCACCAATGCTGATAAAGGTTTTGCAGTTTTCCCATGTGATTAGATTACAGGCAGATACCACGGCTACCCCCGTGACTTGCAGTATGTAAGTTACCATATTGCAAATCAGCGGTGTCTAAAAATACACGGGAAGTGTGCAGTGGTGACTCAGGAGTGACAGTTGTCTCTAGTTCATTATTTGTGTGTTTGCTACATGAGATGCCAGCTGTATAAAACTTGCTTCTACTTCTCAAAATGGAGAATATTTCAGCTGATTTTCTCTTATCTGAGAATCCAGCAGATGAACTACTATTTGATGAAATAACCAGATATTCTTCCTTAAGTTCCTGTCTGAATAGAGCATTTAGAGAAACTGAAACTGTGCTCATCAAATAACACTATCTGCATTTACAAGGAAGTGATGAGAATGAATACAATTTGGTACTATTACAAAGTGTGTTGATCAGTAATGTTCTGGCATTTCTAGGTCAATAGTACGAAGTTTGCTCCCTACACATGTAGGGAAAAGGAGGCTAAATAGACTCTTTGCTTCACAAAAATCTTTCTCTGGCTATGTCCAGGATCCACATCATATACTTCCAAAAATTCTCAAGTTTTATCCTGTAATAGGTTAGGTTTTGGGGTTTTTTTTGTCTTGCTGTATATGAGGACTATTCTTTGAAAATGAATGCAACATTTGTCTAATCCCAGGCTAAGTATCTTTTCTGTAATTTCTAACATTTTCTATCCTCACAGCACTTAAATAAAGCAATAAACACTTCCTTCTACTTTTTGGTTCAATTTCTGCCCCCTAGTGTATATAATGTCATATAGTCGTCTGGTTTTCCTTTGTCAGACAAACCAAATTCGTTATTGTTGTTTGTCGTTTTTTATGAAATTAATGTAACTTTCAGTCTCACTATTACTTTACCTTTCCTTGTCATGTGTTCTGAATTGCCTCAGAATGGATGGCTGGATGTGTATGTGGTATCAAAGTGGTACTTTCTGTTCTTTGCTGCAAATAGATTACACAGGTATCTTTCACAGCTGCATCATGGTGATGACTTGTAGTCATCTTGACAGACAATTATGCCACATTTTATTCTGCTGATTTTTTGTTCTTTTGGGATGTATGTTCATCTTGAAGAGGTGTGAAAGGAAGAATTGAACTATTTTGCTGTGGTTTTTAGGGCAAGACTGCAAATGTGCAGTTCATAAACTATAATAAAAAAGCCTGGTACATCTCTAAGTGCAAACAAGCTGGTGATTACTGATGAGGTTTTAAACCCAACTATTTTAACAACTTGTATGATATTTTTAAGGACATCACATCTATTTTATATGGACTTTTACCAGTAGTAATTTTTCTATTGAAAAATTCTTAAGGGCATATGTGTACATTTTTTTCCTCTATTGAAAGAAACTGTTGTGATAAGCTCTTGTTTTTATATGAATTATTTTACGTTGTACTGGATCTAGCCTTCCTCAAAAAGTACATCTACTTCTTCTCTTTGCCACTCACATCTGTGGAAAATATCTTGAATACTCATCTACAGAAGCTAGAGCCATGGCAATATGGTTAAATCTGTAACTGACCAATTAGAGGTAAATTGCCAGTCAGCCTATGGCTAGATTGGCTAAATAAAGGACATGATGATACAGAGATTTTATTTCTTAATTTTCTACACGAGTAAAAGAGTATTTTTAAAAATAATATTGCCTTAAAGCAGTGACACAGTACACAAATGTAGTCCAGAACTTATTTTTAATATTTCTTCAGTGCCTGTAGCATTGCACACAAACTACATAATTTTCAGTTTGCACTGAGAATGCTATATGTATGTAGAACAGATTTTCCTCAGGTTATTTTTGAAGTTTGCCTGACTTTGACTGAACTATGCTATTTTCCTTCAAATGTTCACTTGGACCCTGTCAGAGTCTCTGCAACCAGAACACTTAGGTGTTGCACATGGACTGAAACCCATGACTCATTTTAGAATTGGTTAGCTTAGTAACTTCCTGCTTTTTAAAAATGTGAAAGCCTTTTGCAATTTTCTGATGACATGCAGATGCTGGAATAGTGCTCCCAGTCTATTGAAAATAGTCTTGCATTTCACCATCATCTTGTACAGGCTCCTTGAAGTAACCTGCAGCCCTAACTCCTCTCCCTCTCAGTTCCTGCAGCTCCTCAGTTGCTGCCCAAGCTGAGCCCCAAGGTTTCATAGGTGATTTGCATGTGTCCTCTGTATCTTTTAAAGTTTTCATGTCTTATTGTTCATACCTGAGGTCTGTAGTTAGAGAGAGTGGCTATAAGAAGGACCCCATTCATGATTCCAGAAGTTTTTCTTCCTGGCGTATCAGTTGTTTTTAGGGAGGGAAAATCTTTGACTTTCAGATAATTCAAACTGAATCAGCATGCAGCCACCCAGATCACAAAACTCAGGTGGTTTCCCCTGCTGCCCAGCCTTTAATATAGTATATAATACTTCTTTAATATTATATACATGCTAACCTGATGGTTCTTGTATCTATTCTGAGGACCTATAAAATGTAGAACAGTAGTCTGCTTGCTGCAATATAGCAGGGACAGCATTGACATGATCTAAGTGACAAAGTAGGACAATCATTTTAGGAGCAACATTCTGAGTGGGCATGAGTGGAACAAGATTGCATTTGCTAAGGGCAGAGAAACTCCTGCAGCAAATGAGACATATAACGCTGAGTGTGCAGTTGGGAGTTTTAAATGTGTGAATTTCCAGAGATAGAAGTGGAGAACAGAATATTTGAAAAGGAGAAGTTGTCTTTAAGAAAATACCCAAACTTTACCCCACTTGAGGGTGAAGGAGGTAATAGACAAGGGCTGTATGATCTTGTGTTGAAACAAGCAAACAGGGCACATCAGCATAACTGGAGAAGCCAGTGTGTCTTGAGAAGATCAAGTCTGTTGAACGTTTTTTGGAAAGTGGTGGATTTGGAGACAAGCTGCAGTGGGTAAGCAAGGAAATGACAAATATGTGAGGAAGCTAGGAAGAAGATGATTCAATTAACATAGAAATTAAAGCTAAGACAAGAGAAGAAACAAGAACTGAAAAGGGAGCTGATAGTGAATAGTTGAGGATAAATACATGAATATAAGTACGTGGGCATAAGTACATGGAAGAGACAGAGGAAAAGAAAGGAACTTACTGCTCTGCCATTCCAGAAGAGATAAGGGGTACAAGAAGTGATTTAGAGAAGGAGAAGATCAATATATCTTCCTCACCATCTGTTCTGACAGTGGTAAGGCAAATAAAAAAGTTGTATCTCACTGTAAGGTCTGTTTCTTTAGAATCTATAAGAATTTGGAAAAAATAAAATATGTAATTGGTCCGTGATAGCTGTCAGGTGGCACAACTGCAGCAGAGGTGTTATTCAGGAATAAGTTGGGTGCAGAAAGGCATGTTTACAGGAGGTATTACTGGAGCTTGAAGGAGAATGAGAGACCTAGATGTGTTCTGAAGGAAGGTTAAGAGAATAGATCATAATGTGATGGTGGAAAAGTGGTGGAAACCATGGACATGTGAGTGTACTTTTGGGAGATAGGAGGTCAGTGTGTAGAAAGGAGAATATAAGGGACTAGAAAGGATAATATAAAGGAGTATAAAGGAGAATAGGAAGTGAGTCTCAGTAAAGGCATGTGATTTGTGCTGTTGCTGAGTGGTTATATGTTCTGTTTAGCAAGAAACTTGTAGATACTTTGAAGTTTCCAAAAAACAGTGACCTTCTATCACATTTGCATACATGATTTAAAATAAAAATGTAAGGCATAAAACAATATGTAAAATGAGTACTGTGTATTGATTGGTTTTAATTATGGCAGCCTTGTATACCGCCCTATGAAAAAGTAAAATTTAATATACACTACCTTTATTTTGTGCCTTGGGAAAAGGTTTTTTGCTAAAAATAGAAGATATTACTTCAAACTTGTTTGGGTACATTGGTTAAGAAGTCAGTTCAGTTTTACAGAATTGAAAATAAAATATATTGTTTACTTCATTTTAAGCAAACCTAATTACAGTATTCCTTATTGTATAATTGCATTATTACCTTTGGTCAGTGTGTCATTATGTGTTCATCTTTTGCATTCATTCATTCATTCATTCATGTTACCTCTGCAAAATCCTGCAAGAACAAGACCTTTATATATTTGTGTGTCAAAATATTTATGAATGCCACACCTTTCAATTTTTATCCTTTAAAAAATGCACATCCTGACACATATGCAGCAATCAGGGTATAGTGGAAAATAAGAAGATTTTCCTTCTTGTGTTAGCAAGACAAGCAGAATTTTTTAGTTCTTATCAACAGAAGAATAGGTGTTTTGTTAGAATGTGGGATTTCTGTTGAACTATATACACAAATGTGGGGATTTGTGTGTTGTAGGTTAATGTAATCTAACGTCTAGCCCCCCTGTGAGACAGATTCCAAGGGGCACTCAGGCTATCTCCTAGCCCAGCACATGACATGGAAAGGTTGGTTTCTGTTTTCATGGAAATCTGTATCCACAAAAGATACCTCTTCATTTACATAAGAAGTCAGAATGAAGAGTTAGACAAAGGGATTTTAGGTATCAGAATAAAATGGAGTTTCTATGTAAATAAACAGACTGACAAATTAGTAACGCATGAAGCCAAACTGATTGAACCCAAATGGAATGTGGCCAACTCCATTTCCTTGATTAATCATCAGAGAAATCAACAAAAATATATTTAAATCTGTAATCATCTCTAAATGACTGTCAGTTATACTTAGAAAATGCTAAAACCAGAGAATTGTTATAAATATATATATATTTAGTACATTTGGACTCCTCTTCTGAAGGCAACATCTGAAATAACACTAGTAGAATCACTTTGTAAACTGTATGATCTCCACTTCTGAGTGCCCAGTAATTTGACAGTTCTATTATATGAAATATGCAGTATTAGATGATACGTATCAGAATTGGAATAGATAAATGCTGTTTGTGAACTGATGTACTTACTAAATGTGATGAGCAGTTCAGATAATAAATGACATTATAATAGCTACTATGGTATTAATGGTGAATATTCCTAAAGAATCCCAAATGAAAGAAAAAGTAATAAATGATGCAAACTAGATGAAAAGACAATAGTACTCCCTGTACAAACCTATAATAATGATAAATGCTGAGTCTCAAGCCAAGTAGATTTTTGTTAGAAATGTTTATGACAGACTAATTTTTTATGACATCTTAGAATATCCTGAGTCAGAAGGGACCCACAAGGATCACTAAAGGCCAACTCATTTGTTCCCTTGAACATCACAGTATCACAAGTGTGGGTTTTCTGATTAAAATGTTAGTGTTTTGGTATTTAGGACTTAATCTTTTTCTCTTCTTTTATAAGGCAAAGAGATCAAGATGCTGAGAAAGGGAAGAATAGTACTTAGATGTAATTACTCAAGAAAATTAATTTAAATTGTGTAGGAGTTAATCCTTGAGTCATCACTGGCTTGTTTTGATAAGGATGTTGGTTCTGTGCATAGATACCAGTTTTAATTTTTTCACTTATTTTTACTATATTAAATACAAGCCTTTGAAAACATCCAGAAATATTATACACTGTGGTAAGAAATTTAGAATTACTTGTTCTTTATTTGTTACCTTTAAGTGTTTATTCCCTAATCCCTAAAGTATGATTAGTAGAGACTTACATTAAATTCATTATCAGAAATTAGATGAGTAAACTGAAGAAGCCATATGTTTTTCTGAATCCTTCAGAAATATACACTGTTATTAAAATAATAAAAAATAAAATCAACACAATGAACAACCCACAACTACTAGCTATAAACAATAAAGAAATATATGTAGAGTTTTAGTCTGCTAAATATGATATTTTAAAGTTGGTGAAATGGTGAAAACACTAGTGATGTTTCCTAGTTGTAGCAGACCTTACATTTCTTTCACCAGAACAGTACTGCATATAAAAGGAACCAGAGATCTTCAGGATAAAAATTGTTTCTGAACCCTTTGTTTTAGAAGCTTAAATATAGAAAAAAATTATATTAAAAAATTGATAGCATTCTCCTTCTTTGAGCTGTGTATTGTAGGAGATGGCCTCAGGCCTGATTCTGAAGCAGATTGCATTTAAGGTGTTGCAGGAATCAAATGTCTTACCAGTAGTGGTGATGGTATTTCATCAGGCCCTTTCATGTGATTTTATCTGAAACAGACACTGTATTTGACATTCTTGTATTCAAAATTCTAGCCTCTGCAATGTACCCAATCTCAGGGGTATCCAAAGAACAAATAAGAAGTTACATTTCCTTTTACTTCTCTGAATGCCACTAATATTTGTTCTTTTGAGTAAATTCACATATAAACACATTTCAACAATTTGAATTAAGTACAGAGTAGGCTAAGAAAGCTTATTGTTGTTTTCCTTGGTCATTATTATATATATTATGCATTTAATTGACAAAGTATTTAAGGAAAATCTTTTTTGTTTTCCTCAGAGTTTATGAGAGACTGTTTCTTTGTTCTCACTTTCTTCTTGCTAGTCATAGTGTATTCACCCTTTTTTTTGATTGTTTTAAAAATTAATTCAATGAATTTTTATTGATTTAATCTTAAAAATTCCCTTTTAGTGAATTCAGCTTTTAGTGGGCGTTGCCTGCAACCTATCATTCAGTAGTTATTTGGTTTATGTAGAACATTTATTTATGTATTAATTTCTATTAGTGCAGAGAATATTACCCGTGAATAGAAAAAAAGGAGTAATTTTTGGATAACACCAAGGTTAGGTTAAAGCTCAAGTAGCAACAAGTTTCTTATAATCATCTTTCATTTTTCATCTCCTTTCTGATCCATTGAATATTGACCAAGAGAGCGATAATTTCAACTATGTGATATGTAGCTGGATATTAGCCAAATTAGTTTAACTCTGGGTATTATATTCAAGAGACATACAAGGGCAATACCAGTATATTCACTGTGAAATTGGTAATCTGAATAAATATAAAAAGTAGTAGCAAGCCTGAGTGTATGCCTTAGTTGTAAATCTCATGATATTGTCTTAGAATGTTGATGCTTTTGGATGAAGGTTTCTCGTAAACAACACATGACTGATCTTATTAGAACTACCTAATAAATCTCCTGTATACTATGAAATTTTTGCCAAGACATTTAGAAATGCAATTAACTAATATAAAGGTGCAATGATAGAACTTATTTTGCAGAAAAATAACATATTTGTTTTAATCAAATTTATTCTTAAAGGCATTGGTGAAAACAGGTTGCCTTAAAGATGTTTTACTTGATGATGTTGGATGACAATAAAACATCCGCACCACACTTACAGTAATAGTGAAGGAATAATTCCTCTACTTATTACTAACATGCAAGTCTGTGGTCTCAAATGCCATAATGTATTGCTGTATTTCAATTATGTTTTGAAAATTATTCTAGTGTCATTTGCTTGTCTGTGGATTTATAAGGTAGATCCCCAGGAGGACTAAAACTCTCTTCTTCAGAACAGACGGCATTTAAAAGTATCTCTATGTCCTTTCTCCATCAAGACTGATATGATTTATTTTTCTCAAAATGTGTCTTGAAAGCTTTCTTTCAGTTTCTGAATACAAAGGTAAACATCCTAGGAAAATAATGATCCTTGTACAATAATCTTTAAAATTCATGAGTTGGTTGGTTAAACTTCAAATCTTGAGCATTTGAAGACAAGACTATAGGTTATAGTTCAATAGTTATTTACAGATTTTTTTTGTTATAGTCATTAGGATTTCAGATGAGAACTACAGGCTTGGTTTTGCTTTGACTTAATGAACAGAAGCTTTTCCAACATTTATTTCCATAAACTGAGTAATGTAACTTATTTTGTATTAACTTGCTCTGTCCTAGAAAAGAATACCATCCTAGCTTGATTTTTTTTCTGTAGAAGCAAGTAAGTTGCCCTTGAAATGTAGCATTAACAGTAAAAAGCTTCTTATTTGGAATTGAATAACCAAAGTTCACAATAGGTATGGAGTCTTTGTAATTTCATACTGTTTGACTTTTGGGTTTTTTTAGGAGCAGCTAATTTCTCAGGAATAGAGGCAAAATTCCCATTTTCATTCTTCTTGATCCCTTTGTAATTAACAAAACAGAAGACATTAATTTTTCTTTGTATTATTGCTAATTATATTTGTCTGTGCATTCAGGTGATTTTATATGCTGTTGAAAATATTTCCAAGTTGAAAATTCAGCTTTGAATATTTTCATTATTACAAAATCATTTTTGGTGTCTGTTGATTTCTAGTGTGTCTTTTTGTTTCCCATTCTATCTAACAGAATCTCACTATACCTCAAAATTAGAAAAAAAGCTAAATTTCATTTAGATTCTCAGTAAATAGCATCTTTGCAAAGAGGAAAAATATATGCAGTTGTGGAAAAAAGGAAATAGACTTACTGCAGTGAAACTACAGAAACAAAAAACTACACTGAAAAAGAAAAAAAATTGTCAGAAACTTGTAATAAGCCTCAGTGAGAAAGGAGAGGTAATATGACTTCTTTTGAGATATCACTTCACCCTTTCACTTTAAAGAGTTACTTGGTTAGAATTCAATATTTTCCTCACTCCAGGGTAGGAATGGATTGGTGTGCTGTTACTCTAGCTTCATGCTTGCTTTAGGGATCACATAGGTAATTCCCAGAAAGACAATTGGCAGGACAGGATATAATCTGTTCTTGAATATGGAGATCATTCCTCAGCCTTAGATGTCAGTGGGCCTATTTACATGATTGTACCTTTTCTGGAAGAGAGTCAGAGCTATTAGCACTTGCACAGTTGAACACATTGTGAACAGTGTACTTGGTCTATAATACCTGGCAAGTCACTTTGACAAGCGAGCTCCTATGTAAACAGTGATTAATTGCAGACATCTCTGAAATTTCCATTTCAATGATACATAATTTTTAAAATGAGATTATTTTTTTCTTTAAGTATTTAAATGTAGCTTGATAGCCCGTATTTTACAAAAACTTGAAAACAGTAAGTATCTTTATGAGATTTTTCAACTTTCAAAAAAATAAATTGTGAAGTTAGTTGTGTAAACAGTAGGTTTGTGCAGTAGGATATTGTATATACGTTATCTGTCAAAACTGTTTGTTCCTGCAGGATTTTATTTCAGCAGGTATAATTCAAAGTGAAAAAATGTTTTTAGAAGTGTGTCATTGCCTTCTGTAATCTGCTAAATCACCTGTGGCTGCATTGGCCATTTAGTACTACTAGTAAATACAGTAAAAATACCCCACTCCCACTTATAAGGGCAGATGGAACCCAATCTGAATGTCCACTCAAGTTAGAGAAGGCATGAATTGTTTTTCCTCTTAGAAAAAAGTAAACTGAAATGGAACTACTTTTGAAATGTGGGAGTAAGATTCTACAGACTTGTATTAATTACAGAGGAGAAAGAAAAGAGCATAACCACTTCCCAACTGTGGCCTGCAATCAGAGTCCTTTTAAGGTTTAAAAAAGAGTACTTGAAAATAGCAGGAATGTAGCTGAGGGAGTGAGTGGGTTGATGATCTGAGTGTTGTTAAGCTCTACCCATATGATGATGAACTCACAGGCATTGGTGCAGGAGGCTATCAGGGCCCTTCCTTCCCCTCCTGTTACCACAATTATCGCGCCCTGTGATGGCCATATATGAAACTACACTTGGTAGATAACCAGCTCTTGGTTCTAGTAAAGTTGTTCACTTTTAACTTTGCTCACCAACTAGAGTAAACTAAACCTCAGAATTGCTTTAACAGATTTAACCAAAGACTGTGTTTGTCTCAGTGTAATCAGAAAGTTACAAGAGTTTGAGTTCTAGCAATTAAAAAAATCACTACCACTCTACAGTAGTTGCTACTCTCATCATTAATTAAAGACAAAACAAAACATTAATGCTTGAAACAAAACACAACCCACCCTCACCCCCCAAAATCTTTGTTGCTAGTTTTGTGAATGTTGTTAGTTACTGATTTCCATTCTAAGCTTGTAAATTCTCCCAGAAGTTTGGTGACTTCATAAACTACCCCTGTGCAATTGTCTAACCATACCATTGCCAGTTTCTGCATGATAAAACTATTTCTATCCTTCTCCTGTTCATCATCCATCCATTGCATCCCACAATTTAGTGAAGCTTAGTCTCCTGCTCACTGACAGTCTAGATTTTAGCATGTGGTTGCTCATTGCCCCGAAGAGATGTCAAAACCTGTGAAACTTTCTCTTTTCTGCTCAAAGTAACAATTTTCTTTCTTGCCCTGAGCTGCTTATCTAGTTTTTGGAATGACCTTATGGAAGCAATCATTTTACTCAACACATGGAAGCTTTCATTTTTTTGCCATCCTCAAGGGATAGCAAAGAAGAAGAATCGAGAACACGCATGGAAATGAACTAGATCTTTGTTAAACTGCTTTAAGCCACTTCACTGGGTAATTTGCATTTGTTTAATTAAAGTAATTAAAAAATTATTTCAGTTATGTTGAAACCACTTTGTCATTGCTAATCAGGTCCTTGTAGGGCTTTAGAGCTATATGAATTAAGACAAAGGCATTCTAGCTTAGTGGGTGCCCTGGCAGCATAGAGCCAAAACTGCAAACCCCCAGGGAGTAACAGGAGCAGGCAAGAACAGAAGGGTGTCTTGGGGTGACTGTATGATGCCTGTATCCCCAAATCGTCTGTTCTGTTGGTGTTGAATATTAAATTCTGCAACTTTAAGACTGGTTCCAGGAGTGAAGCAGGGGAAAGAAGAAGTGCAGGGTTTGTTATCAGAGACTGCACTGGCTCCCCCACATTCCTGCTGGCACTGTGTTGNGCACAGGGAGCAGTGGACAGCTGGGTGGCAGGGCAGTCCCTCAGACCTTGGGGAACGTCCTGCAGCCCCTGCAAAAGAGATTTTATGTTACAATTGCTCCTTAAGGGTATGTAAGGCCCTGCTCTGACCCCTCAAAGGAATGTATAAATTTCTTGTATGGGATTAGGTAGTGCTGCAACCTGGAAGAACTCTCTGGGGTAGAGAGGCCTTACAGAGACATCTGGATAGCCAGGGAGCAAGGCAGTACCCTACTGCCAGATTTGCTACCTGGGACAGGGTGATCCTGGTATTTGTACAAACAGGAAGCTGGAGAGAAGCACACAGAAAAAGATCTGTGTGTCCTGGTGAGTGGCAAGTTGATACAAGCCAGCAGTGCCCTGTCCTGGAGTGCATCAGGCCAGGCAAGGGAGGGGATTGTCCTGCTCTGCTCTGCGCTGGGGCAGCCTCACCTCAGTGCTAGGGCCAGTTTTGGGTGCCACAGTATGAGAAAGATATAAAGCTATTAGTGTCCAAAAGAGGGCTACAGAGATGGTGAAGGGCCTTGAGATGAAGCCATATGAGGAGTGGCTGAGGGCACTTGGTCTTTTCAGCCTGGAGAAGGGAACAGGGAAGGTTGAGGGGAAACCTCATTGCAGTTTACAACTTCCTCAAGATGGGCAGCAGAAGGGCTGGTGCTAATCTCTCCAGTGACCTGTGATAGGACACAAGGAAATGGAATGAAGTTGTATCAGGGGAAGGGAATAATTTCATCCTTGTTTTGATGTTGAATGCACAAATTCACAGATCATGCCAATTCACCAATGCAAGACTGAGTGATATAAGCTCCTACAACTTATACTCACCATTAGTGAGTATAACCATTAGTATAACTCACCATTAGTGGTCCTTCAGATAGATACCAGTTGACAAAATCAATTTTTTTTCTATTTACCTTATGACTTTTTGACCCACTTTAAAGTAGAAAAGGAGCTCTTAACCAAGAAAATAACAAGACTCTCAGGCATCTTAAGTCCAGCATCTAGTACCCCTGCTTGTTTTATAACATTTCACTTGAACTGTGCTAGTACTTTCTAATTTTGTATGATAATAAACTGATCGAGTAGAGCACTGCATTTCCACACATGATAAAAACCATTAAATACACAGTACACATTAGTGTTTATATGGCTAATTTTCTTTCCAAAATTTATTATGCATTTAAGGTCTTGTTATATTTAAATGGAGAAGGTTTTTCTAATTTCATTCGTACATTTTCTGCTTCACTACATGAGTGATGAAATTGTTATTCAACAGTTGAGGAGAAGACTGCATCTGTCTCATTAAGATGCTTAAAGTCTAAAATTTTTCTGGAATGTATGCAGTCTCATTGAAGTGCTGCAAGCAATATACAACTCATTCACAAATTAACTCAGTGTTAAAAATTCTAGTTTACACAAGTTTTTATTCCCTCTTTTCACCTTGTCTCCAAATCCCACATCTTGATGCCATTAATTTTTTAAGAAAAGAAATAATACATTTTTGTTTAGAATATGATTAGGAGCTGTTACTGTAGCTTTTAAAATTGTTCTTGAGGGAACACTGTTTTGCTGTTAAGTGTAATCCATAAACTTTTTACTTCTTTATATTTAGAGGTTTTTGAAGATAGGTTATGATTTTCCATAAGATTCCGTAAGATCTGAAATATTTTTTAGATTTTGAATATAGTTACAGCTCTGTTGACTTTTGCAAACACTGGACTACATCTAGCCAAAGTTGAGAATGTGTTTAAAAGACTCAATGTGATCTGAGATCTGGCACAAAAACATTTTGCAGAAATTTATTTATGCAACCAAATGTCCGCTGAATGGAGCAGAACTCAGCTGTTAGGGGTCTAAAAACTATTTCTTTTCATTTCCCTTCATGTGACTGTTCAAATGAGTCAAATAATAGTTTTTACTTTATGCTTGTTTACTTTATTGTTTTTGTGGGTCATATGCTGTCAGTCAGGCTTCCTATTAGTCTATCTGACCTTTTAAAATGTTTATACTTAGATGTCTATGTTTTTAATTCAGTCAAGTTAACCATTTCAATGCACCAAAACATGAAAGTCAAGAAGAGAGAAATCTGTTATTGATTCCTCAATTTCCCACTCTCACCAACACAAACAGAAGCTACACGATATTTTTAGGTTACAAAGTGATTTGTTTTGTGCCTTTTTTTTTTTTTTTAATGGTGTTTTCCTTTGGCTCCATTTCTTCTAGTTCAGCCGAAGTTTGCACCAGCTAATGTAAGTTAATGGAACAGTAGTGGGGACAAAGTTGAAAAAATTAAGATTAATGACTATGGGAAATAATGTGAGGGGACTGCAAGGTTTATTTTTCCCTGTTTAATTGTTTTTAAACAGGCAGCATTAAATTATTCATAAAGTAGTAATGGTGAAAGCAGAGTAAGTTTATAAAAGAAAAAAGATCTTGCATCTGTCTTTGAATTGGCTAATGACTCTCAGGCTGTAAAATAGTTTTAAATGTTTCTCATCCGTGTCTTGAGAGAGAGAAGCCCTTCTAAAATTATACAGAGTTTGTCATGCATAAAGATGGGCATTGAAAGTTTTTCTGTTTGACCCTATTCTGTACATCAAACTTAATTTTGAGAAAAACTTTAAAGGATGTTGAACAAAAATGCAATAGAAAGTGACTGTTTATTAGAACCTTCAAATGAAAGTAGGATCCAAGTTGTGTTTTAATCAATGACAAGTTATTAGGTTCAATATCAAATTACATGGTGAAATCTCATGACCTGAAATTTCAGGCCTACATGTACACTATCAACATATTTGTTTCACGGCAGCTACCCATGTTTGCCTCTTTAGCTCTTGTCAGAGAAAAAATAATTTGATCCTTCTTTTACTGGAAGGTGGAGTGACATTGTCTTATAGTTTGTGCTGACTAGTAGCAATGATAAGGATAATTGCCATTAACCTGATAACAGACTTTTGTACATATGCCATTTTTGTAGCGATGTAAGAAGCAGCTTCATGTGATGTACATTGCTAGCATGTACACCCTGCACATGTAAGAAGTCGGGCTCAAGTTTTTTTCCCTCCCTATTGACCCTAAAGTATATTGAACAAAGAAAGAACAAACTCTGGTGAATAAGCTATGAAGTCACCCATTTGGGCCAAGATGATGCCAAATGTATTATCATAATGTTGAAGTTTAGCCACTAACTACTTGCTTGTGTTCAGAAGTTCAGCCCAGACTGGGTCAGGTTTCTTTGAGATGCCTATCCTTAAATCTACTTTAGATCTTACCTTAAGATTCAGGACAGGTATTCATGCTGTATTTTTTTTCATTGCAGATACCACATGAAAATCCTGAAAGGATGCAGAGTTTTCTTTTTAAGCATAGGAACTGAAAAAGAGCACAAATTAGCTACATCATTCTACATATTTTTTCATCCAGCAATGACTTTGTTGCAGTCACAGTTAATATGTTATCTAATTATCAAATCTCTGTATAGAATGTTGTGTAATGTACATTCCTCTCTCAATTAAAGACAACATGTAATGATAATGGGGAGAGATTTCAACTATTTCTTTTATGTATAATTCCCCATATTTTCTTTATGAAACGGAAGTATAATAAAGAAAGTTCAAACAAATATCTATTATTTCAGTGATTGCATTGGCTGAAGTGACCCACCTGTGAGTGTTGCCCTTTGTGGAAACACATGTGCAAGAGTACAGAATTCCCCATCTCTGTGCATGAATTGTCTTGTCTTTGTGGGGACACTTGCTCCTCACTACATTCAAAGAGTTAATATTGCCTAATTCTAGCACAGACACGCTTGTGAACATCTAATGGAAGAACAGCTTTCATTTTTTTCCTCCTCCAAGCTGATAAACAGGAAGGAATCTGAGGGATTCCCATTATGCTTTATATGACAGATTTGTACCACAAGCATACTTGCCTGCTGAACACTCCTTGCCTGTCACTAGTTGTTTTGCTGCTGGCAACTCATCTTGACAACTTGAACTGATCACAAAGCAGAGAAATATCTAGTGATTCAAATGTGACAACTAGTTTTTTATAACATTTTGATTATGTTCCAATTAATCATTTATAAAGCTTAGTTCCATTGCATATTGTCTGCACAGCAAACTTGAATAGCATAGATGAGTACACTGGTAGTTTTTTATCAAACACCATAAATCATGAATGTCAGTCACTTAGTGCTTTGAATGGACAGAGTTATCACATAAGTGATAAGTCTTAGTATTGCTATTCAGTTAAAAAGAAACTTAATCTAATCTTGCTATTTCTGAATTATATAAATACTTTAAACAAATCTTGTAGATGCCTTTTGATACTTTTGCACAACTTCTTTCAGGAAAGTAAGGTTATACTTCTAACATTATGGCTCTGACAGCCTTATCATTATCCTACTTTCTACACATTTTGCCAGCTTGAATTTTAAAGAACTGTGTTAGTAACCATTTCTGTAGTGATGCGTCATTTGAAGCACATATGCAAAAGCTATCTTTAGAAGTATACAGCTAGTGTCTCAAAACACTACATCATACAGCTTAAATACATTCCAGTATATATTTTATGATTTTTGACTGCAGCAAATACTGATCAGGAATGTGTAGTAGAATAACCTCTGGAGAATCAAAATTATAAGGTTAGGCTGTTCTAAATAATTAATTTTGTGATGCAGTAGTCACTAGTGTTGAAAAGAACTATGATTTCCCAGTTTTTAATCTTACTTTTCGGCTTTTCATAACCAAATAATTTATATTGTTGTTCTTGCTTTCTTACAATAAGAATGTGAAAGAGTTTCTGTCACCAGATACATGAAAGTCTGTGTTTCAAACTTGTGGATATATACCATTAATGAAAATGTAAAGACTTAAAATTGGAATGGCAAAGGCAGCAATACCAAGTTTGAATTAGCTGAATTAACCTTTTTGTGTTTCTAATTTATATTCTCTGTCAACAGAGACAGTTAACACATTTAAGAATTTTTCAAGATTGTCTGATATATACAGAATAATATGTAAACTACATATTTAAAATATTCAGCAGTAGATTCAGAAGAATTTCTGAAAAGTTTGGTTAATCCCATGCCATATCTTGCATTTTTTTCCTCCCAAGTTTTCATGCTGCTAATACTGCCAATACTTCCAGTCACTAAAAAATAAAGAATTATTCTTCCATACTGATTTCTCATACAAGCTTGTGTCATTAGGCTTGCATTTTACTTTGCTATCTTTCTATCTGTTTTCTTTGAGAGGATTTTCTCCTTTTTCTTTTTTTTTTTTTTTTGTTCTATAAAACTTTCAGAAATAAGAAATTATCTTTAAAAAAAACCAAACCCATGGATCAATGGGTTAAAAAATTTTTAAGGCTGGCACAAAAATTTCAAATTTTGGTAAAACTGGAATTCACCTTGTTCTTCATGGATTCAGTTCAAAAAGGTGAAGATAAAAAAATATGAATGCTTTGTTTGAAATTCCCACAGATAGAGGTTGAAGAGGAATAAGTCCTCAGAATATGAAAAAAGTGTCTGCAGAATTTAGTCTCTTCTTTGCCCCTCCCTTCTTGTCTCTTCTGCCAGTCTCTTCCTTATCTAGCAATATTCTGAGCAGCACATCACTTCCTTAGAGAAAACGGTGACAGGGACCTTCTGTGGGAAACTGTCACATAGGTTTGGGTTTGACAGGCTGGATGGGGCTAGGATGGGGTTTGCTGCTGCCTGAGATGGAAATATTCGTTTTGGGTGGAATAACCAGAATGGACTGAAGTGTGGGAAGAGCTGGGAAGCAAGTGTGCAGATCAAACCCTGAGGCTGTGTGCACAGCTGGGGCTCACAGAGAGCAGATGGCCTTCAGAGCAAAGGGGAGCACTGCCTAAAAAGCTTGTAAACTGCTATGTATGGAGGGAAAAAAGCATCTGTAGATATAAATGTTTTACTCATTTATGCTGTTCACTGTTGATGATACTTCTTATTTATTTAATCTTCCTTTCTTAATATTTTAAATAAATATATTTGTCATCATACAAGAGAAGAAATGTCTTACAGCTCAGAATCCTAAAGATCTCATGGCAAAAACCAACATGGGGCACTGTTTTATTCTTGACAAACTCCTCTTTATGCCTGCTCAAGTGATCAAAGTCTCTTAAAACAGTATCCTTAGTTAATGTGCAGGATCCGTTCTTCTTTCTGTGGAAGCACGTAAGTAGAGGATAATGCAATTAGTACCAAATGGAGCAAAATGCTTGATGACCTGCTGACAAAGAAGATCACGTTTTGGGATAGAATATCATGTGGAAAAATACTCCCTATTCAATTTGCCTTTGCCGCTCTTTGCTAAATCCTCATAAGCAGGTCATAAATTCTATTACTACAAGGATTTCTGTCACAGCAGCCAATCTGTGGTTGATTCAGCTTGACGTCATCTGCAGGATGGACACCTGCAGTTAAGTCTATATCTAAGAGAAAAGCAGAAGCTGTGAAGCAAAAATATCCAACTTAAGGTTGGTTTCTTTTTATTGTGAGAACTTTTACCTTGTCCAGTAATCTTATTACTGTTCTTTTTTTAAGGCACGTCTTGTAACTTCTGGAAATGAAAATTTTTAGCTGTGGTTGTGTTTTGCTAATATTTATTCTCACTTTTTTTTTTCTTCTGTATTCTATTACAAAAAAGTACAAAATTCCCAGCTATATAAATCAGCTATCCATAGCAGCCCTCTCTATATCTGAAATGGTATTTTATGATATAACTACATACAAGTTCCAGCGAAGTTAATGTTGCACAGTCTGAAAATAATTTATATATTTGTGTGCTTAGGGAGAACATAGAGATATTTAGTATTCTATTGCATGGGCAGGTTTTTTTAATGACCATGAATAGAGGTACAAAATTTTTTCTTAGTTAAACCACCATATTTATGTTCTACAAGTTGGAAGATAATAGATTTTCATTTTGTTTGTCATAAATATGGATAAAAGTGTTTGTATTGCATGCAGCACTATTTCGAAAAAGAAAAAATAATTCTGAAGTCAGGACTTCTATTGACCTCTGTAAGGAACTTTAAATTGGTGGTTTGTTTGGTTGTCTGTAAATTGACGTTGACATGTGTGTACTCTTAAACTATTTTTCACTAAGAATATATATTGCAACTATATAAAAAGCATGCATTATGTTGTTATTGGCCTTCTCTTTACCTCACTGTTATGCTTTCCTGTGTTATTTGAAAAATAAAATCTGCTACAGATACTTATAAAGTAGATAAAATAATATTTTTAAGCAGTTTATCTTTAATCATTTAATGTTAAGATGGCTAGACTGAGCTGATGTCTGTCTTCTTTTGTAGTCATGGAATAAAGAAATACTCCTCCGAAGACTGATTCATCCCACTTTAATTGTTACATTCTGTGTACTGACTATAACAGATTTAACTCATCTGAAAGGCTTAGTTTCTTGACTGTAGCTGAGATTACATTGGAGAAAATATATCCAGCTACGTAAAATTATCAAGAAAGAGATTTTCACAACAGGTACTTGAAACAGCATTAGAAAAATTTTAAAAGCAATGTTCTGATGGAATTTAGGTGATTTCAAAATAGAGAAAAACTTTGGCTTCTTTAGAGTCATAATTTTTACAATTAAATATAATGTTAATCCTATCTGATATGCTAAAATTAGTCTCCAGGAGAGACAATATGAGAACCAGACTTCTTAATGTTTATTACCTCAAAAGAAATAATGTTTTGGTTCCTTGATCGGTAATGTTTCTACCACCTAAAAATGTATCCAGTCCTTTTTTAAATAGTTGTGGTGCTGTTCTATAACTAGAGAAGTTTTCTGGAACCCCTTCAGAAAGGAATAATGATTGAAAATTGCAGCACAATGTGTGGTGTGTAGATACAATTGCCATTTCAGGGTGAGCAACCGATTACTTAATTTTTATGCTTGGAAGTATTGCCACTGAACATCAGTCTAATCCCAGAATGGAAGAAGGTATAGAAGTGCATATTACAGCATGTACAATAATTTGTTATTCATTTTAGTAGGTAATGTGTAGATTTTTTGGGTTATTTCTATCTAATATCCCATATGGAAATGTAAGTATTATTTTCAAGCATTTGATTAGATTTTACATTTTGTGCATTTCCCTCAGTTGTCTGTTGTGATGGAAGTAAGATTTTATTTCCATTACAGAATAGAATGTTTGGGCAGCTATGGTAAAGATGAAATGTGGCTCCTACACTACAACATAGTGGTTAATCAAACAGTGCATGTATTACTGTTTTTGACTTAAGCATAGAAACAACAGGTATTCTCATTCCTAGATCAGGCTGACTTCCTATTTGGTAGATAAATATTTCTATGTATGCTTCCAAAGTCAAAGGTTAAGTTAGAGTTTCTCAGCCCTTTTGAAAAAGGTGAAGATAAGGTGAAATGGCCAGTTAAAACAGCAAGTAATTAATTGAGTCTCTCTGTTAACAGGAAGAAGGTCAAGTGCACATAACTATTGTGATTACACAGCCTGCATTACAAGCAGCTGAGTCATTTAACCTGAAAGTGCTTAGATTGGAAGGCAGAGAAACAATTTAATGTGATTTTACATCAAATTAGTAGCTATACTTCCAAGTATAGTATTTTGAGGCTTTTTCAGAGTTGTTTTGCAATACCAATTAGTTTTATTGCTGTGAAACATTTTTATTTAGAGTGTTCAATTGTCTTTCTTTTTTTCCCTTGTCTTACTGTAGCTAACTAGATGTAATTTAAAAATGCTAATTTCTAATGGAGGTGTATTTTTTTTTCATTACTATTTTACTTTGTCTTGTGTATAATTCTGAAATTTTTTCAGATACACAGTTTTAATTGCCTGATCCAAAGTGTTGAAAAGTTTGTCGTGTAGAAGTCATACATCTAGTTAATACTGAGGAGAATCTGTAGTTATCTGCTGCTGAAGATTAAATTATTTGCAATATCTTTCCAACACCTATGAAAAACACTGAAAATGTGATGCTGCTTCTGTCTCATCATACATTGTGGTTGCAATTCTATAGTGTGCTGTAGATATACCAGGGAAAACTTAGTTGTTTTGAAATTATACAGACCTTTATTAATTTCCCTACAACTCCATTCTTAGTGTAGGAGGTCTCTGCTAAATAATTTCTGGTACCAGGGGATAACGTTATGGATATTTATTTACATGGAAACTAATTTTTCACTTTAGAAATTTACTTCCTGCTCTGCTTGAAAGCTCAAGACTAAATCAGAATGTCAAGAGAAGGAAAGGCAGGGAAGCCCATTAGAAAGAGAAAGGAACAACAAGCATGTAGGAATCATAGAATCATTAAGATTGGAAAAGACCTCCAAGGTTATTGAGTCCAACCCTTGACTGAACACCACTTTACTGACTAGGCCATAGCACTAAGTGCCACATCCACTTGTTTCTTGAACACTTCTAAGTGCAGAGCTTGAGAGAATTGTTTACTTGTTCCAACTGTGGCTGTACAACAAAGTGTATGACTCCTTTTCTGAGGCTTCATGCAGGTATTCTATACAGATTGGTATTTTTGTTTAGAGGTTGCTCAGAATTCACCAAGAAATTTCAAGTGAGCATTGCCCTAGGTTATACACAAATAGTTTGAAATGTAAGAAAAATAAAACACTCCCTTTCCACCAGTGCATGATTGGAATCTATAATTATTATAAAACACTATTTCAGTAAAAACAAAATAGATTTTTGGCAGTGAATGAGTTTGCTTTTTTAACAGAGGTTTGACTAAGAAGTGTTAATGTAGTATGGAGTTAGGAATTACAGGATGTTGCTAGAAGCAGTTTTCCTCATATTTTTAATTATATCTTTGTACATGTTTTGCACTGGAGATGTTGAGCAAATCAAGCATCACCAGAACTTATGCCTAACCAGTTGGTGCAACTGCTGTCTTTAAGTACTTATTTTGTAAATTATGAGTGAAAAATGGTGAATATTCAAAATGTTTCACTAAACTAGTATTTATTAAGTCTGGAGCCTGCTTCCTCAAATTTAGCCCAAAGGAAATCCAGGAGCATTTGAAGAACTTTTTGATGCTCTCATTATCTGCTAACAATTCTCAAAAATGCATATAATCTCAGCATAATATTTTTGTTTGAAAAAAAATTGGTAATGTAATCTATTACACTTCCTCTAAAGGTATAACACAGTTTTAGGCCAGAAAGGGGTTCAGACTTTGATACTGACAGGCAAGCATGGTCTCAATCAGTTTTTGTGGTGTGGAATACCATTTGAAAAATACCTCTTTTGAAGAGGCTGAAAGACAAAGGAGAAAATGCAAATTACTTCATGATCCCCTGCAATAAATTTCGAGCATTCAAACAAAGAGAAAAGACTTAGAAATGTGTTATCTGAGCAAAATAATCACATGATTTGTTTCTTATCCTATTAGTAGAAACTAAAATACACTTAAAGGTGTTAATTCAGGAATAGATTTTATCAAGCAAACCTGGTATGTTTTATCAGCAAATTTATAAAATTTATAAAATAATAGATAAATATAATTTTGATAGAGGCTATAATATAGATATTGGGTTTCTTCAAGCCTTCTTTTTAGTGCCACATTATATTTTGATCAAGAAATTTGCTTTTTATGGAGTTAATGGGGAACATTAGACAGATTACAGACAGGCTCTATTCAGCTGTGGAGGTGTAGATATGGTTGGAGGCACATTGTGAGCAGTGAGATTTCCAGCTGGTTGCTGTGCATTCCAAAGGTAGGTGCTGGTTTTGACAATTGTCTGTAATCATTGGTCAAGTGTGCAAACAGTGCAGGGAAAGACAGGGTAGCATGATGTGAATCACATGGTTGGTGTTCACAGACATGCTCTATAGAATGTGAAGTGCCAGTAGTGATTTCAACTTTATTGTTTAATTGCTTTAGCAAGTTTACTCAGAAAAGGTTTAATTGTCACTTTTGGTATCTTTTCAACACCAGCTCCTAGGAAGAAAAGGATGACTTTTTTGCCTGACTATACAAAAATAAATGGAATGTTAAGAAACAGGAAAGAAATTTTTTTATTGTCCCAGCAAACAAGGCCATATTGTTCTACTTAATTGATTACTAAGCATACTAACAATCCAACCTGAATAATGCTAGATTCCCATGTGGGCTAAGAAGAAAATGAAAATGTTAGAGGAGTTTGAAAAATGGTAACAAAAAGGCATCCCAGAATTGGAAAACTGTGTGCTAAGAAGTTTAGGCAATTCTAGTTGATGAATCCAAGAGAAATTTAAGACCTGATGTACCCAAATCTTTCTTCATGAAGAAGAAATAAGATGTTGAGGGGTTTTCTGCCTTGGAGGAGAAGGCATGAAATTGAAATTGAACTAGGATAAATTCAATTTTGAATGCAGCTGCAATTTCCTAATAGCAAGGATAATTAAACTGTGAAGTAATTTCTCTGGATGTTAGTCTCCTTGCAACTCAGAATGTTGAGACATGATATCATAACGTTCTTTAAAAATGCTTTGTAATAGAATTAGGTACTGCAAGAGAAACACAGAAAAAAATAATCTGGGGGGTACAGCAGATAAATAAAGTGATCAGTGATCAGATCTTGCATCCGTGACAAAATATTTTGCATTTTAAGATATTAACGTCCTGATTCTTCATATGCTTGAATAAGACTAAAGGCTGTAGAAGTGAAAAATAATTTATGTCTTAAGGCACCTCTAGTGACTGTCTAATCTTACCAACCACTCAAGGCAGGTTGGACTCTGAATTTGGGCCAGACTGCTCAGACCTGTGTCCCATTGTGTTCCGAGTGTGTCTGTGGTTCTCAGTGTCTCAGGGCAACCTGCACCACTGGAATTTCCCTTGCTGCAACTCATGTTGTTTGCTAATCTCTTTTGTTGTGTACCTTTCCAAAAATTCTAAATTCCTAATCAGCAATTAGATAGATGAGAATAGCAATTGAACCCTTTGCCTAATTTCTCATCTGCACAAACCCGATTTCCTTAGCCACTACTGTTACATTGCTCTTCTGTTACTATTATTTCGGTGTCACTTTTTCCAGTTGTGAATACCTTTCTTGTACTGGTGGGTCCACAGATACTAAACCTGGTACTGGATACATTTAATGCAGTAATTGTGTAAAAGACAAATTGATAACAAGAACGACAACAAAAACAAGAATAAAATATGTAAACAGTTTCTCCCTTCACTGTTATATTGCATGTTATTTGCCACAATATAGAAATTGTGTCATAACCTATAATGTAATTAAATATTACATTTATTGTGAGATTCTCTGCATAAAGAAGCATGGAATTTAGATGAAAGTTATGGACTGGGAAAGAAGCTAAACAAGCAGATTAAAAATATTTTGGTTTAGAAAATATGTGCATCTATTAAGTAAATTTCCATTCTTATAGAATATTTAGAATTGTCTGTGTTGGATCTATGCTATCATAGCTATGATAGTAGGAGATATGAAAGAATGGATATTGCTTCATATTTACTACTGTACAGAGTTTGAGCATTAGCTACTATGCTGGCAACAGGAATTAAGGATGAGCAACAGGAAAAAAGAATGAAGTAGCTCCACTGTTTCTGTTTCCTCTTCCTCCAAGCATGTTTTTTTTAGGTAAAGCCACCAAAACCATACTGTGAGCTTCCCAATTCTTTAGGTATGTTAATGCCACTTATTCTGGACTCCATCTACATTTTAGTTACTTCTCTAGCATTTATTGGTTCCCCAAATGGGTTGAGAAGGAGGCAAACAGCATGTTTTACCTCCTGCATCAATCCTGGAAATTCCCAGAAGCGTAGACTCCAGCTATGTGGGAGTTTTTCATGAGAGAGGAATTAGTTTTGCAAAATGAAGAGCTCACTGAGTGAATGTCTTGGGTCACAATGTTAGGCTGAGATCGCAAAAATTCTCTCTTAGCCTATTTTACAGAATTAAGTCCTTTTTAGTATCTGTCATTAGGAGCGTAAATAGAAGCACAAATTTTAATTTTGAAGAACATGGTCTTCATTATTTCAGTCTGTTTATGGTACAACAACACAGTGCTAATTCCTTCAGTTGCCTTCGTGTAAATGGTGATCAAATTACATCAAACTAAATCTGAAGTAAACTGAGAATGATCTGAAGAAGACAAACTTCCAGGCTGCTGCCTAAACATTTTGCTTCTATCTCATAAAAAGTGAAGTAATTTTCTATCAGTAATAAACATACTTATGCATATACATAGATAAACAGATACATGCATATACAAATTGAAAACTTTAGGCACTTTTTTCTGCAACTTTTTAATAAATGCCTGTTATTTTTCCTGTTCTAGAGGATGCTAAGTTGGTATAAAAATTCCAATAATTTTCAAAGAGTGAGCACAAAGTCTTTCCAGATTGTCTATGATAATGGATGGTAGATCATCAAAGTATCTAATTGAAGCTATCCCTTTGAAATACTTTGTCTGCTTTTTCATTGGCTTCACAGTATCAGTTCTCTTGGGACATTTTCCCAAAGCTTTCTCTCTTGAAAAGCCTATAGAAACTGAAGTTAAGCATGATTTGCTGTGGACACTCTTGAGAAGAATGTACTTAGAAAATTCAAAGAATGAAAGAAGAATCAAATGACACATACAAAACCAAGAAATTAAATTTTTTTTTATCAAATGTTAATTAGCTCATGGAGCAATTATTTAAAATTCGGCAGTATCCACTGGAGTAAATAAATAATCCAAGTGGTTGAAAGGGAGATGTTTACGAGTAATATTGACTGAAATACTCGGTTGCTAAATATGTAGAGAGAAAGCTTTCAGGGAGTTGTCACTATTTCTATCTGACAATTCTTGCTACAAAGTGGATTTTTCTGCTGACTATATAATTTTTCCTGTCTTTCCTGGGAAACATGCTTTGTAGTAGTGTGATCCCACACTGTTCTCTGCAGGATTGAGCACAGAAGACAGAAATGGCCTGTATGATTTTGTGATTTCAATAATCAATGAAACCCCAGTGTTATGCTATACACCATTCAGGAAGGCATTGATAACCATCACTTCAGAACAAGTCTCTTACCTCCTGGGTGCACACTGGCTTTTGAAAAAAAACCCATTCTGCTCAGCTCTTGAAAATCCTTGTCCCCTTTGAGCTTGCTAATCTGTCTTTTGCCAGTCCTTTACCATTTTAATGAATTATAATCAGAATGTTATAATAAAATTTATTATAAAAATATTCTAGCTTCCAATATTAAAAATACTACTCTTTCATAATAATATCTGCAAGAAATTCCTTGAAGTTTTTCTGATAAATTATGTGTTTGGTTTAAACATATCATCACTAGCAAAGAAGTAACTACTCTTAGAACAGCTACTCATACCTCAAATTTAAAGAGATGTTTTTCCAAGGTCAGTAAAAATTTTTGCACAAGGAAAGAAAATTAAGGGAGATGTCAGTAATTGCATTACAATATATATATCCTAATCAAGTGGAAATACCTGCTGGAAAGTTGCTGAGAACCTTACTTTCAAAGTTAGGTGTTAAACCAGAGCAAACATAAAATTTGTTTCCATTCACTCTTTAAGAAATGCACATTTAATCACATACATTATGCGTTATTGTTTCCATTGCTTAAATTTTACTTGAAATTATTACAGCCTGAGCTTAAATGGATTAAAAATCAAATCAATTGGCAGTGAAGTAACTTTAAAATAATAAAGGTTTGTTGCCTTTTCATACACTGTGCTTTGGTTGAGATTGAGACATGGTCAATGCTCAAATGAGTGCTCAATCAAGTAAGTGTTGCTTACAAGGAGCAGCATCAGAAAGTGCTGTGGATATTCCATTTATTTAAATCATACAATCATCTAAAACTTGATTAATTCCTCCCAAGATTGACACATAAAATGTGATGAAACTATGGGTTCCTACATTAAGAAGGAGCATGAAATGCAAGGCTGAACTGGAATATACAGCTATTCAGGTAAAATTAATGCTAAATAAAATACTACTGTAAATTACATAAGGATTTGAAAATTCAGGTGATGACAGGGGATAAAAATATACTCTTTATTCATGTTCACTGTTCCTCATTGCTTGTTGAAAATAAGGCTTGGAAAACTGTAAAGAGAAGCTGTTTGATATTTTGAAATTCAAAATTTGGCTTCTTGAATTTTATTTCATTACTTTGAAAGAGAAATTTATTTCAAATTTATTGGCATGCACACACAAGAAAAAATATAAAACTTCAAACTAATTTTAAAATATTTGGATTATTTTTTATTTTTTGCTTTATATTAAAAAAAAGTCTGAACTAATTTTTCTTTCTAACTATTGGAACTGGAAGTGAACCTCAAATGCCTTTAGTCATGCAGCAGTGTGGGCAAGCTTTTCATCCAGACTTAGCTCAGCTTTGCTTTTTAAAGAAGTGTAATCTTAGTGTGCTACCATTTGACCAGAGATGAGCTCAAAGATGGTTTTAACCATGAAAACTGTAACATACACCTCTGTCAGTGGTGTGTCTAGCAGACTGTACTTGAAGCCTTAATAGGGAGAACCCAAGCATCAGAAAATAAATACAGTTTGTTCCTTCCCTGACTTTTCTACGTACAAGCAGCAAATAAAAAGAATTTTTTTTAGTAACATGAAGATATTATTTAAAGTTTGCAAAATTAGATAACTAAAAGTGCAGAGTAAAAGGAAAGAGGTAAAGTATAAAGAAAAATAAAATTTGTGGTGCATATATACATTATATTACATTAACCTGTCAAATCTACAGTAGAATAACACTTTTAATAATCTATCTAATAAAATGCATCCAGGAAGTTGGAATATTCAGGCTGAACATTCAAGTTCATCTTTGCTTTCTCATGTTATGTAGTGTATGATCAGAATCTACTCAATGAAAGATGCTATGGGAGAATAACTTTAAGTGAAAACAATGCATTCAGAAACGGCAACTTTCAGAAGGTTTTGCAACTTTTATTTTTCAGCTTCCACAATTCCCTAGGCAAGGCTTACCGAAATTAGTGATAGATATTAAATCAACATAGGAAGATTTTTTTTTTCTCCCAAATTGATTGAATGACATAAATGTTTATCACATTTTCCTCACAAATGTTGGAGAATTCAGGTTTTAATACATTAATCTAGTTGCAAAGGTACCCTCTTCACTGGTAGTGAGATGCTTTACTTTTAATGTTGAGTGTATTTTTCATGATAAAAGGTGTGTTAATTATTGTGCTGTTTGTAAGCAGGTCATCAAGTGCTTTCAATGATGGTTTGCAATGACAAATTGCAATAGCTTCACTTCACCGTGGAACAGAGTGACTGATGCTCATTCAAGGAGAACACAGAACCTTCTAATGACTTTCATAGTGTCTATTTCTTTCCTTTTCTTAAAACAATGGGAATGTTACTGATTGTGTAACCTTATCCCCTGTCTCAGGTCTCCTAGAAATCCTGAACAGAAGATCATTAAACGAGTGATTGCTCTTGAAGGAGACATTATCAAGTAAGTATTTTAAGTCTTAGTCTCAGAGTCTTTATAGGAATAGTGCAGCTTTTTAGTATTTTAAATCAGTATCCTAGACAACGAGTACATTCTAGCATTTTCTGTCTATTATTGACAAGGATGTCAGCATTGTACCTATCTGTTTTTTAATGACAGGAGGAATACTATACAAAACTACTCACTCGCTCATTAAATGTATATGGGTAAAAATAATGGTTGTTTCTGAGAATATCTCTGCCACAAATCAAAGCAGGTAATTGTACAGCAGTTTTCCATTATATTATAGAGCTGTGATTTTTTCATTTAGAAATTCCAGCTGCTGTTTTGCACTGGGGTGGGCAAGTAAAGGTAGGGTGTTTTTTAGGCTTTTGTTTATTTGTTTGTTTGTTTCAGGATCTCATGCTTGATATTTTATTTTATTTTATTTTATTTTATTTTATTTTATTTTTGAGACAAACAACTTTTATAGATAAATGTCTTCACTGCACTGTGTTGGCACCTGTAGGGAATATGGTGCAACTGATTTTGAGTAAATTATTCCATCAGAAAAAAAATCCCATTGTAGGAAGAGTAGACTCTAGACTACTTCAAGACTTGGTTTATCTGACAGATAGAGCTTCCTACTGAGGCTGGGTGGAAATAAATTACCACTAGATGTAAATAAAAAGTTTTTGTGGGAACAGTACTATTTTGAAGAAAATGCTTTCTTGAAAAGGTTTCTTTTTCCCTGGTACAGAATTGAATAGGCATAGAAGTGGGAAGGTAAATCCCTAGCTTCCCATGCAAAGACATGAATGACCCTGGGAGATCTCAGACAATATAACAGACTGTGACTCAATTCATTTAGATAATGACTCTTGCTCTGGTGTAGTGACTGCTTAAGAAGTACTTGAAAGCTACAATTCAAATCAAAGACTTGCATTTGATCTCAGTGGGCCCTAGTTAATAGCATGGGCATGGTGGAATGTCTACGTTTGTTTTTTTTTTCTCTTGCAGTCAATTTCTGTTTTATTGAAAAATTCTGAATTATCTCAGTTTGAGAAACCAAAAGAAATTGTTACCTCTCTGTTGAAGCAAAATGTCTAAAATAACAGGCACAAAGAAGATAATTTGATGTCCAAAAACTACAGACATCTACAGCTAAAACTAGCTATCACTTTCAAGAGCTAAAGACAGAGGAGTAGTAGATGTCTGTCTTTTATTGACCTGTGTCCTTAAGAAGGTGCTTATTTCTTGCTGCTATTGATATTAGTGCTATAATTCATATAAATGATAAGAATGTTATTCATGTTTCTGTATTCCTCATTCATTTCTGGGACAATATCAGAAAGAGATTGCAATATAAGGTAACTTCAAGGGTTACTTTACATTGTTCTATATCATTAACATATTTGCCTTAATTTTTGAAACTGAATGTAGATTTTGATTAAAAAAGGACATTTAATAACATAAATTCTAGCTTTAGGAAATTAATAATGCTGTACATTCAAACTCTTTAAGACTTGGAACTTTTCATTAACATTTGTGGGCGTTCCTGGCCAAATGGACAAAGGTGTGTGGCACCAGTGTGTTCAGAATACTGATGAGCCTGCAGGTTAGTGAATCACTCATGGAAACTCATGTACAATGATCCTTATTTTTCTGTGGTAAACCTGGTTAGATTATTGATAGAAATACTAATAGAAATATTGATAGAAATCTCAGTAATTCAGATGTCCATTTTTTTTTTTTAATTTGAAGATGTGACAATTTTCCCAGAGCTTTTTGCTGTATGTCTTGGTTTTGGCTGGGATAGAGTTAATTTGCTTCCTGTAGCTGGTGCAGTGCTGTGTTTTCTGGCTTTAGGATGAGAATGATGTTGGTAACAGTGATGCTTCAGTTTTTGCTGAATAGTACTTACCCTAAGTCAAGGACTTTCCAGATTCCCATGCTTTGCCAGTGAGAAGGTGCGCAACAATCCAGGAAGGAGCATGGCCAGGACAACTGACCCAAACGGGCCAAAGGGATATTCCATACCATGGAATGTGATACTCAGTGTGTAAAATGGAGGGAGCTGGCTGGGGGGGCACTGATCATGCTTGGGGACGGATGGTGAGCAATTTTACAGTGCATCACTTGCCATTCTTGAGTTTTATTTCTCTCTTTCTCCTTTCAATAATAATAATAACAAAAACAACAATAGGAAAGATAGGGAATATTATTGTATTAATATCTGTTGTTGTTGTTATTAATGTTATATTTTATTTCCTTTCCATTGTTAAGCTGCTTTTTCTCAACCCATGAAGTTTACCTTTTCTTTCCAATTTTCCTCCCTGGCCCTGGCAGGGAGGGTTGGAATGAGCAAGTGGCTGCGTGGCATTTCATTTCCAGCTGCAATTAAATCAGACAAACAGTATTGCCATAGGGTGAGATAAGAAGAGTGATAGGCAATATGATCTGTGATTCTGTAGTTGTGCTTTCATAGCTGAACAAATTATCTTTATTTGATCAATTTGGAGCATGATAGGGATAATACTAGAAAGCTGTGTTTACTCATGTTATCAATTAAGGTAAATTAGTTCCTATTTTACTGTTTGTTAATTACTGAAAGTGATGAAAGATCAAATAGGCAGAGCCATTAGCACCCTAGGAAAGGTCCCTTATATTTTGACTTGAGTTCAGGAGTTGACACCATTGCAGAAAAATCCTATTTTTCAAATCTTAATTCTAAAAATATTTAATGAGATGAAAATTGTGACATTTTAAAAGTAGCAATGACTGACTTAGAGTTTTTGAAAAGGTGTGTAGGTGAAAAATCTACAATACGTCCATTTTCACCTTTAGTTTTCTATTTTTCAGATAGTGAGACATCAAATACTACTTAGTACTTTACCTTTTGAAATGTGATTTGAGGCATTACAAAATGCTACAAACTCACTGAAATAAAAATGCTGTCATTGCAGTTTTCTATTCCTGTTTCCAGTCTATTTGCTCATGCAGGTGAAGTGAGTTGGGTAGTATTTTGTAATAGTACGTGCCACAAACTTGTAACAGATAATTTAATTCAGATAAGCTGGTACAACTTCCTCTTCAAAAGAATTCAAAGAATGGACTAAAAATTTCCCATTTCGTCCTTGCGAATGAGTCTATAGGTCAGCTTGTATACAGACTATATTGCAGAGTGTAGATCCCATAGATCAGGATTTGTTTTGTTTTCCATGGATTCACAGGAGAATTAACCTTAAGTAGAAAATCGGTTCCTGAAGACTGTTTAAAAGATAAGTGTTCCAAAGGAGGCCTTATTTTAAAAGTCAACATAATCTAATTTGTTAAAAATTAATGTTGGTATTATACAACACTTGGAAAAACTTGAAATTAAACTTATTAAAACTCATTTATCTTAAATGCATTACTGGTAACTCAAAAATCTATAGCAATCTTTCACAGATGAGTTATGGTATGTTTTCAGTAACAAAAATAAATGGCGGTTTATGCAAAGGAAATCAAAACTGGTATTAAGCTAGTAAAATTTGAAATTAACTCTATTCAGTACCTTGCTGAACTAATTTGTTTTCCTCCTGTCTGTCACAGTTCCATAGGTCTGCAGGAGCTTGGTGTGCCAGTTATATTTTTTTTCATCTATTTTTTAGCTTCTTAATACTGTACCTGAGTTAAGAATGATTAGTGAGCCTCTAGGAAGAGTAATTTTAAAAAGAGGTTATGTCTGGGAATATTGTTAGGCTTTTCAGGAGTTAGTGTTCTGAACTGAATGCTCCAGGAAAATGTGTGTGTTTACATGTTGCATCTTGCAAAATTACTCTGAAGATGTGGAAAAGGAAATACTCCTTGTTTCTCAAAGAATTACAATGAGGACGTGGATCATTACCTTATTAAGCTGTAGGTCTGAACTGACTTTTCAACAATAACTTTTCAACTTTTATTACAAGGTTTATCATTAAGTTGTAGAAACCTTTGCCACAGAAAGTTAGGGAGATATAATGGGATTTGAAAAAGGGTAGAGAAGGATATTTCTGTTAATAGAAATAAAGGCCATCCAACAGTAGCTATTAAATGCAGCAATCACTGTAATTAACTTTATGTACTCGTGTTGTCAAGTTCATGCAGCCTGTTATATTTCTTCCAGTCAAAGATCCCTTTTATATTTCTTTAAATTAGAAGCAAGATCTGGTCATTCTGTCAACTTATTGGAGAACCCTTTCTGCTTCAAATTGTCATTACTCCAGGAAGGTGTTGGGTTGCTTTCTTCTCAGAGAGTTAGTGTCGTGGCATCCAGTATCCCCTTAGTGTGCAAAAGACAATCATTGAGGGCTTTTTATTGTTTTGGGGCTCTTTTGTTTTACTGAATCAACTCAATTTTGTCAGGTATTATGTCTGCCTTTTTTTTTTTTCACTGCGGTCCAGGAATGATTTTTCAAGAAAACAGCTGTCTTCACACAGAGACCATACGGCTTGATAACAACTTGTGTTAGATTATACCAAAGAATCTGTGCCTGCCTCTAGAAAGCAGAGCAGCCTTCAGAAAAACTCAGACTTTGCCAGTGTTGGAGCACAAGAATGTCTCTGCACATAACATCTTCAGGGCAATCACCTGTCAGGAATTACTTAAAAACCTTTGCCATTTAATCATACAGAAGTAATTTATGTTCACTAGTGCTGTAGTAAGATTCTATTTGTTCTCTCTTTCCTCTCTGCCCCCAGCACATAGGCCCCTGGTAACTATTCTGAGGTACTGCTTGTGTGGTAAGGTACTGCTTGCAATGGCTGATAGTTAGAATAGGAAAATGGATTATAATAGATTATTAGTAAAACACATTAAAATCTAGGAATCACTGTAGATGATGACACACAGGGTATGTGTATGGCAGTGTTCTATTCTCTTCTTTGTCAAAGTCCACTGTGTCTGTCTTTGGGTTGTGAATATAAATCTGTGAGTGGTCAGATCCACATTGACAGGAGTGGTAGATCTGCAGAAATGAGAGCAGGCTGTACTCTTCAGAGACACAGCACTGTCCTCATAGATTACAAATTTTGCAATATCTTTTATTTTGACTGTCTTCTTCATACTGTTCTTAGTTTTTTATGTATCTAAAGGACATATACCTTTAGATATAGCAGTCAAAATCAGATGAAACCTCTTTATCCTCTAAAATATTCTTATTTTGTGTCCATGTGCACAGAATATATATCTCACCAGTTTATACATCTCTGCAGTTTATTTAGCAGTACTAACTTTTAGGTACTGATGGGATTTGTTTTAGCCAATGAAAGTTTTCATTTAGGTTCAGCTGTACTGCTCTGTTATGACTCTTTATCATTGATTGTATTCTTGCAAGTCTCCTAAATAGAGTTTCCATTGATTTTTATTCTATTTCCATATGCAGAGTCCTTGCATGACTGGACTCCATTTCTGTAAATGCAAATGATGGGAATGTATACTGGTGCAGCATCTTTAACCCAGAAAAACAAATTGAGAAATGCATGATAAAGATTTTCCGTATCCATAATGAATTTCTAAGGTTCTGTCAATCTTTAGGCCCAGTACAAAGGTACAAAAAGATAGATTTCTGAAATTTGACATTATGACCAGGGCTGTGATACACACAAATGTTTTAGGAAAAGAAAAATACCATTGTGTCATAGACCACACATAGATTTCAGTGTGCATTTTGGGCAGAAAGACAAAAGTAATACATAACAAGTACAGCAGAGCACCCTGTGCCCTCAAGCTCAACAGGGGCTGCAGCAGTTGCCCTGGCAGGAGATGTTGGCCCAATGGGGCTTGTTCAGCCTGGAGAAGGGAAAGCTTTGGGGTGACCTAACAGAAAACCCCCCAGTACCTATGAGGAGGTTGGCAAGAAGGTGGAGCTAGGTCTAGTGGTGGACTGGCCAGAGAGGTTCAGACAAGATTAAAAAAAACTTTCTCTTTGAGGATGGTCAGGCAATAGGGCTATTGCCACAAGAGCTGTGGACTCCATCCTTGGAGGTGTGCAAGGCCAAACTGTATAAAGCCCTCAATAATGGACCTTGTAGCTCTCCATGGTTTTGGCAGGAGTTTGAACTGATCACCTCCTGATGAGCCCTGCAACCTGAACTATCCTATGATTCTACAATAGCAAATGCTAATTTTCAAACATGTTGCTTCACATTTAGATGAATGTTTTCTCTGTTAGAAGTTTAAACAAATGCAGTGTAGTCATCTCCTTTAAGACAGCATGTCTTTCATGGATATTTTTCTTCAAAGAAACACATTTGATTTCTGTTTCGCTGAAAGTTGATTTGCTGCCAAGACATCAGATGGTAGAAAAGACATACATACAAGTATAATCATTCCAATGGGAAGCTCAATAGGTTGTCTTTATGAAGATTTTTTAAAAAGTGAGCAGCAAGAGACTAAAATGCATTAACACTTTAAAAATCTAATAGTTAATAAAATGCCTTCATGCATTTAAATTTTCAAAAATTACTTTTTTTTCCCACAACCTATGGATACAAATGTCATTAGTAATGTGAATTTTGGCCCTGAAATACATACTTAGACATTTGAATAAAGGATGTGTTTAGTAAAAATGTTTTTTGTTCTGAACAGTTTAGATCTGCATCTTCTCCGTGTTTAGATGTCTAGTTAAGCAGTTTGTGGATATAAGCTCAGCTTCATTTTAACTCTGGTGCTCATCTATGTGTATTGCATTAAAAGCTCACTGTGACAAGAACAAAGATGAGGGTAGGAGGAAGGAAAGAGTATTAAACCCATTTTATAGATGAGAAAGTCAGGATGAAAGATGTTGTTGTAGGCTTATGCTTATATAAGAGGCTTGTGGAACAGATATTAACTGAGCTCCCTGGGCTCCTCATCTCAGAAAATGAACAATAAGTTCATGTATTTGTCAGCACAGATTTTTCTAGATGTACTGGAAGGCAAACAGGTTCAAGACCTGGAAATTCATGCACTTTCCTCCTGTAAATTGAAACTACAATTTTTATTAACTCAAGCAGTATTAGGACCAGACATATTCTTATGTTTTCAATTTGAGGAAAAACATGCTGAAACAAAATACTCTACTCTGAATAATGTAGATAAATCTTACTGGCTATTTTATTTTAAAGCAGAGCAAAAGTCCTCTTTCTGCCTTGCTTGAATATATTTTGTGTGCTGAACTCAGCCAGTGAAAGAGTTGTATCCACATAAGTATAATGAGTAGAAAACCGTCTTACAAGATAGTCTCAGTATGAGGTTATTTTATTATCATTATTCTGGCTTTAGAGTCCCAAAAGATTACTTTTTTGGGGTGTGTGTATGTGTGTGGGGGGCTGGTTTCCATCTGAATTTCTTTGTCTCCTTTGAAGAAAGATTTAAGCAGACTTTCTGTTCATTTCAAATCGAGTAATGGTCAGGTAACTGCAAATGACTGAGGTGATGGTTTTTAAAAGGTATTGCTTTTCTTCATCCCCTGTCATTTCTACACACTCAAGTCCACTCTTCCCTCCTGCCATCCATTCCCCAGAACTGGAGATACTACTCACTCATGTGATTGATTTAAACTGATCGTATGCATGACACTACTCCAGTCTAATGATAAAATAATTTCCATCTCCACACATGTGCAGGGAAACAACAGCAGCTGCATCACTTTTGATGCTGTTAAAAAAAAAAGCAAAGCTTGCCTCCCGTGTTCTTCCTAAACACTCATATTTCCAATGCTTTCACCTGGCCTCCCTTTTGGAACTGCTGAAAGCAGCTTAAGTGAACACCATGTACTTGTCATTGCAATGAGCTGACAGGGACCACATGTCTGCTTACCAACCCCAGCTGAAGCACAGTAACTTTTTAAAATGCACCGACACTGCCGTTTGGGATCGTCTGAACAGACTCTCCTAGGATCAGACTCAGCTGGTATGATGGCTCTCAGCTCTGTTAATGTTAAGAGAAATAGGCTAATTTAGTCTAAATGAAAATCTGATTAAAACATTTTTTAAGAATAAGAACATATGTAAAGAAAACATTTTTTTGGGGGGATTAGACTATATGTAAAGAATACAAAAAATGTCACCTCTTCAAAGTTGATTTTATGCATTTCATATTTTTCCATTGAGTGGAGTGATGAATACACAATTCTATAAATAATGAACTGATGATGTTTTAGCTGTCTATTATTTTTTTTAACTTAGAAAAATAGCATGAACTTTCCCATTTGTTTGCTTCATTTCTTCATGAGACTTATAGCCTGACAGTTTTTTAGTGCTCCTGCCTATTTTTACTGCATTGTTTGTCAGCCATATGAAATAATTTGCTATGTTTTAATTTGAAAATTTTGACATAGTGTTTTTTATTATGGAAAATTTACAAATATATGCTGACAGAAATATTAATTGTAAATTGTTAATTTAATAAGATTGTCTCTATAGTTTTGTACTGCAAACTGATCTGATGTCCTGAATAGTTCACAACAGCAGAACTAATAAGGTTTTGAAATTGATCACCCCAGTGGTTATGAGATTCAAATGAGAACAGGAGGGAAAATGGCTATTATCTTTTAAAATTATTGTAGAACCGACTATTGTTGGCATTCTGCTTCTGTGAAGTAAATTGTGTGATGAAACTGTAGTGTATTTTGGGTATAATGGGTGACAAGTCATTAAGTAGAGTCTCCAGCATCTGTGCACAGGGAGACAAGAAATATTTTTTGCTTTACTGTAGTCTGTAGGCAGTGATGGCACAAATAATTTCTGTTCTCTGACCACAAGGATTTTCATATGCAGCCAAAAAAAGGCTATGATCAACTGTATGTAATGAATTTCTAGAACTTCAGATAGATCCCAGCTAGCATGTCTAATGACTATGTTTTGATTTTGTAGGTATAGCAAAATTAAATTAATATTTAATCATTTATAATAGCATCAATGGAAGGAAGTGATAAATGCTGAAAAGACTGTGATAAGATTTGCTATAGCTGAAAGCCAGTCACCTGCTAGTAGAAGTGGGAGTCTAAGAAGTGATGGACCTATAAAAGAGACAAAACAGAACAATGAATGAGGAAATCACTGAACAGGCTAAAAATAGGTATATGCCAAAAAAAGAAAGGTGAGTTTTAATGGAGTTAGGAGAACTGACTTGTTGATTGGCTAAATTAATCACAATCCAACTGCTTGTGCAAAACCCCCAAAATTTCCTAGGTGCAGCATCATGACAGACAGCACATATAATGAAAAGGACCAGTATTGTGTGCATACTCAGGAGTATTATGAGAATGTCTTGTTCATATTTCTGATATAATATATGTAGATATGATCATATTTAAAAGAAGGATTTAGGCTTATAAAAGTCATTGTACTGTTTCTGAAACTTATGCAGTAGTTAAAACTTTAATTAAACAGGTTTTCAAGAATGGGGAATAGAGACTGAGTTCATAAACCAGACAGATATACTTTGTAAATGAAGAAGAGAGCTAATTAAGCCAAGCATAGCAGCATAATATTAATTTTTAAAAACACTTTGAGTATATTTGTAGTAAATCTTGCCACAGCTACTGCATATTTCCTAATGAATTATTTTACACTTTAGATTCATTGTCTATGCTGCCAATACTCCATGGCCAGGTAAAAAATTGTATCCTTAGGCATTATGCTAATGTTTATTTCAGCACAATTAACTCTTTGAGCCAAATTTATGGGAAGGTTGAAAATGATGTAAGGAATCTTTAAGCACCAGAATATTTTTCATCCCTGTAATTTTTATTCAACTGATGTTAATTCTACTTTATTTTTTTGAGGAGACAGAGGTGAATATAGAGTTCTTGCTGGTCTCTATCAAGAGCTCTGTCACATGGGATAGAAGGGGCCTCAGTTTGCTATTTGTATGGCGGGCAATTAAAGGATTTAGTGAACTGCTACATTTCCTTCCATATGAAAAAAGTATTCAATTCTGTGTCTTTACATTGTTAGATAGTTAAATTGAAAGCACTTGCTGATATTTGGCTGCAGTGTTTGTGTTTCTATGTTTCCTCTAACTATTTGTCTAAAAACCTAGAACATTTTGAATTATTTAAGAGATGTAATAAACTCATTATGATGTTAATTCTTTGATTGAGTTTCTGTATTTCTTTAAGTTTTAGTTTCCTGGTAGATTGCAGAGAAGTCATTAATTTTGTCTTCTTCTGCTGGGAAACATTGATGTTTGGACATGTGCAGTTAGATCAGCTTTAGGTATGTTCTTTTGAGATCTCTACTACATGGAATATATAAATTTGGGTTAGTTTTTGGAGCAGTAACAAATGCTTGAGAACTTTTAAACCAAATTGTTTCCCTCTGTTAATTCAAATGCTCTAAATGCTCTTTTAAAATTTTTCTAGAGAATATTATGGGTATAGTTAATATTGAATTTTTCATAATTACTTTCCTTCTTTCTGGGCCACATAAAGTGTTTCACTGTTTGAATTAGTAGCATACTTATCCCTTTTACCACTATTCATGCTTGAGAATACCCAAACATGGGCAAAAATAGCAGACATACCAGGAATGCTACATATATATCTACTGAGTTTTGTAGAAAGTTTCTTAAAATCTGGAGTATTCTCTGTATTTCTGAGTATTCTCTGTCTGCTGAGCAGACAGGCTTTTCTGGGAGCTCCCTAAATGATGGTATGTACAGTCTTAATTAAAAAACCCCAAATATTTATTGAAAATAAAATCTTGAAATATTTTTAAAAAGAGCATGTAACAGAAAGAAAAGAGGAAAGCTATACCCAGAGCTGACTGGAAAGGAAGAAACTGGAATATTACCAGGCAAGATTCTCCTTCTAGAGCACTGCAGGTATTCCTTTGAACACTTCCCACCATGATTATTTGGTTTAAGCAGGATCAGTTGGTGCCCCAGCTGGCTTCCTTTATATACTAGTTCTGAAGTTTCTGACTGCAGCAACTGATCAGGTACAGATGTTGCACTCATTTCACTTTTGTGAAGTTCTGTGCATGTATATTTCTCGAAGTTTTTTATGGGTTATTTAAATAATAATTGTCTACTAATATTATCTACTGAGCTCTACATATTTTGACCATAAAGTTATAAACCTCAAGCTAGAATGTAAAAGGTGAAAGAGGGGTGCAAAGAGAAAAGGATGAGTTAAAAATCAGTCATAATCCGTTCCTGTGAGAAATGCCACATCAGAGACCTATCAAAGTCTTGCAGTTCAATGACACAACGCCATGAGGACAAGAGCATTTGGGAGTAAGAGGTAAAAGTATTGCCACAGCAGCCTTGGGGTATGTCAGTGCAAGACAAGCAGACTTCAGTGCTACAGGTGAAATGTTACACATCTGTAAAGGGAAAGCCTGTAGTGTTACAAACCTTAAAGCATACGGTGACATCTTCACATTTCATTTCTCTGTGGATAATACGACTTTTTAATGATTTTGAAGAACAAGAAAAGTGAGATAATTTTATAGATAATTTGAGACTTGTTATTTAATGTAGAGACTTCAAAATTCTGCATTTACTGTAGAAATATCTGCATCAACACTTAATAAGCTAATGCAGTGCAGTGTAGTGTAACTCATCCTACAATCCCTCTCCTTTTCTTTTTATTTTTAGGGAATGTGTAGGAAATTATGTTTCTGTTCTGCCTGCTCTGTCCTCAACTTCATGCTCTTGTATCCCCCATGTATCTCTGTACCAGTGCTAAAGTCAGTCTGTAAAACCCGTTGCAGAGGTAATTGAGTTCTGTTCCTTTGTATCCTTTGATGTACATAATAGAGTTTAGAAGTGTTAGAAATATTTGCAGATCTCTTTACACTATCACTTGATACACAGGCATGTAAAAATAATTTTGAATATGCCAAGATGTGTTGGACATCTGCTTTTTGACCCAGAGTTGTCTTTTACAAGAGCTTAAGATTTTTATAGCAAGTTTCACCTTTTAACTGCTTAATTTGGTTCTGCTGTACTTAACTGTTAGATACTGACTTGCTGCCAGAAGAAGGGCAAAAGATTAGCATATGTTGATGAAGGATTTTTTTTCCCTTAGTCTCATAGTGATTACTTCTTTAGGTGTCTTTCCTGCTATGAGAAGTTTCTGTGCTGTATATTCAGTGCTGGAAGATCATGCAGTTCATATTTGAAACTGTTGCATCAAACGTCTTCTATAATTAACTGTTGAAAATTGAGTGATGAATTTAAAAAAGTATTTTGGTAAAACCATTAATTTTCAAAGGAAGACTCTGAGTTACACAGGCTTAATGGGTGGGATTCAGTTGCTTTAAGCATACCTGTCCAGTGCCATTTTAGATGTCCTAGTTATCCTGTCTGGTTTTATAAACTACGGTTTCTGAAAGGCACAATTGTTTTGAACATTATGTTATAGCTGCCCTTGTCATGAGGATGTCTCAGCAGACTACCTAAAATAGCACCAGTCATTTATGTGCAGGCATACAAGTCACTCTTCATAACAAATTAGATGGTTCAAGAAAGCAATTAAAAATACCATACTGAAGTTTTGGCAAACACTCAGCAACCTCCTGGGCTTAAATCTTTGACTCATTTACTGTATGAAAATTGTTCTTTGAATTTTCTTACATGTACATAAAGTTAGCTTAGGGATGGTGGGCCCCTTTGTGGTGTAAATAGGCACCTTTTATGGCAATGAATGAAAACTATTTGACTTTGACTCATTCTTTGTCTCCCAAGTATACACACTGATTGATATTTGAAAGATGATCAATAATAGAAGAGTATCCCTGATGTTAAGGTGTGTGACAAGCTTCCAGTGTGATTGTCTTGTAGTTGTTATTGAGCGTGTGATTACTGGGACAGCTGCTTTATGCTGGAGAAGAAATTTCAACTATGTTGTCTTACTGTGACAGCCTACTGCAATCTATATTTATAATACAGTAATTTATATCCTAAATTTATAAGCAAGCCCTTCTAAATATTCCATATAATGTACTTGGAGTTTCAACCTGAACATAGAGTAGACATATGTACAAATATCTACTATATAAATATATTTTATGAATTTGTATATGTGATGTATACAGGAATGAGAAAAAGGCCTGCCAAATTTGTTAGGAATTAAAAGGTATGATAGGTCTGCTGAAAAGAGAACTGAAAAATAGATTGAAATGAATCATAATTCAGCCTTTTAAACCTTGTTTCTGTGTTGTCACTTCACAGGCAACTGAAACTTTCAGTCTAAATAGAACTTAAATGTATAATATATGCTTAAACGCCCTGTCTTTAATTACGAGAAATTCAAAATATCCTTACTCACTGGAGACAAATTTTGCTTAGAATAAATAGAAGCAGATTGGAGGAATAAACCTCATATCTCTTATACCAAGGAAAGATTGCTAAGCTGGTGTTCTCAAGAACCTGAAATGCTGTGACAGTGACAGTGGCTGGCAATAAACGTAAATTTGAAAACAAATGAAATTGCTTTCCCTCTTGTTGAGCTTGTTAAAGTATGCCTTCAACAGGACATCTCTGAAAACAGGATTTGCAGCCCTGTAGATCTACAGAGACAATAAAATGTTTCACTTATTCTGAAAATGAGAAATTTATCAGAAATTGCCTCTTAAATTCAGCTTAAATTGAACATAGCTATTAGTTTTTTAACCTTTACTTCAGTTTTAAAGTACTGCAGAGATACAAGTGTGATTTGCTACAATAGTTATTTCTAATGTCAGATATGTAAACATCATCAATTGTGATCACCCTGCAAGGTTCTGTGCAGAGAGATTGCTGGATAGGTGAGCAGTTGAAAGAAAATCAGAATCATTAGTCATGTTTATTCCCTGTCAGCTTTTCAGATACTGTAATTAAGTTAGGGCTAAAGATCTTATAACTGAATGGAGTTTGTAGTCCCCACTGGAAGATGAATTACAGGGTGAATCTCAAATTCCAAACTAAAGCCTGTGATTCAAATTAGAGCTTCACAAAAGAAATCTTGTTTACAAAAGAATGGAGTTCCAGTTTCAGACAGCTGTGTCACCACTCCATCTCAGTCATGTTCAGATTATACCTGCCTTGGGATATTGAAAATAAAATGAGTCTCAATTTCTGACCAAATCACCGTCAGATACTTTTAATGTTGTTTTTAAAGTTTCTGTAGATCTTGAATATATAAGTCTCCAAGTCTCACATCAGCATAATATCAAAATCCCATTAGTTTCACATTATTTGCTACAGCAGTTCAAGTCCCCTGGTAAATTTAAAACCAGATGATTTTAGACACACAAAATCCAGTTACAAACTGCTTTATCATGAAACCTGGTCTGGCTGTGATGCAGCACAGACATTCAGACTGTCAAAAGGAAGAAGGCAAGCCACCAAGAAAAATTAAAGAAACCCAAATGTATATAGCAGGAAAATAATTTTAAGTTGCAGTATTTAATGAGCATTAAGGCTAATGCAAATTCCTGAGAACACTGGGTGATAGAAATTAATAACCTTGTGTTTTTTAATTTTCTCCAAGCTTGTTTAGAAGTTAACAGTCACAGTGATTTTTAATGACAACAAAATATAGATTATTTATTTAAAAATCTTCAATGGATTTCTGATCACCTGATCAGAATTGGTTATAACAAGTACTCTGACCTACAAAATTATGAAAGCAGATAAGTTGTCTAGTTTTGCAAGAGATAGTTTCTCCTCATTTCAGCAAAGAAATAATTAATTCCTTCTTTACTACATCCAGTCACTACAGCCTCAGTGCAAAAACTGTGTGGTTGTTTCTGAGTCCTGTTGCAATCACAGATTCATCTCTGCTCCCAGGAACAGTGCTTGTCATTTTGTCCTTGTGAAAATGGGAAAGCTCAACAATGATGACAGTGTGAGGAACTGAAAACCTGACACATTTCCACAACTTGCTAAAAATGATAGGAGCAGATATAATTTTTCCTTTGCACATCCCTGGAAGAGACTCTGGAGGTCTGTCACAGTGTGGAACATCTCCACAACTACTGTGTTACAACTTTTGGGCAATGCCTGTAGCAGAAGCAATAGCAAATTTTCTCTTGAGTCTTGGCAACATACTTTGATTTATATAGATATTACGAAACAGTAGTTTCCGAATTTCGATATGTTACTGCATACATGATTGTATAATATACAGTTAATATAGCTGTAAGTCTAATAATTCCAAATCTGACCCAAACCCTAATTCTGTTTTATGTGGCCATTGTTTTAAAAAAAAGTTGAACTTTAATCTTGAAAAAATAAAATCAGTATGTAAAAGTTTGCTACATGATTGATATGTTTAACTACTCCTCATAGCTTTAGAAAACATACAAAATTAGAATTACTGTTTGCCTTAAAATGTTAAGGGCAATACATTAATTATTATGAATAATTTTATAACGAAAGGGTTTTTATGTATTAGATATTGTTTATGCAAAAATTTGTGGCATTTCTGTCACTAGAAGGTTTTAATGACAGGTTAAACTAACTCTTGAAGAGATGGTGACATTTCCTCAGACTTCTGTTTGTTAAATTAAGTGTGAATGTCCATAGCATAGATACTCAGTGTGAAGGGATTGGTCCCATCCTGTCATTTTGGGGTGAGAAAGCAAAGGTGAATGTATTGCTTGTGACAGTATTTTCAAGATTACTTGACCTCAAATTTTTTCACTAGAAAGAAACTCATGACTGCATTAGAATCATCAGAGCTCTGGAAATTATATGTATAGAGTTAGAAAGCAATGGTGTCTAATCTACATAGCATTTATTTACCAAAATGCACTCATTGTCTTTGCTTCTGTGTAGCTCATGCTACATCTCCTGTCTAGTCTCTATACTTGTTTTTCCTTTCCAGGGGAAGAAGGGAAGGAGAAATTAGGATGTGCTTGTAGGCCTCATACAGACATAGGACCAGGATGATCTGGAAAGCCAGGAAGTATCCCTGAGCCCCACAGTTTAGTGGTAGGCTGAGTGTCTTCATTTTAATAGACTAACAAACTACTTAGAAGCCAAGAACTTAAAATACTGTGCACCACAGGAGAAACAGAGCTGAATCAGTTATAGATTCCCATAGTAAGGCAATAAAATGAAAATAGAATGTATAAGGTAATTTTCTTCCACAATCACAGGTTTTCAAAATGGCATGGTTTAAAAGAAATTTTCATCCATTTTCAGTGATTGCAGCTGGCAATGCAGGGAAAGCCAATTGAAGAGGGTCTAGATCTAAATTTAGGAAGAATGTTACTAACTTAAACTCCAGTTTCCCCTATTTGTTTTGTCCTCAGATGATATGGAGATTTAGTTGTACAAAAGAATATGTATGTACACAGACATATATATTCAGAATGTAAAGATAAAATATATAATATGAAATATTATTAGATGTGATTTTATATATCTATATTATATGTATATGTATATGTATATATCATATATAGTTTTATATTTATATTGTGTTCCCAGTTACCTGGTGGTACCTGTGGCTAGAAGAGCAGGGTTCAAAAGGAGTCCAGTCTCACTGCAGACAAAGATGCAGCAACTACTGCAGTCAAAATTATGACACAGGATGGAATGAAAGTCTGTTGCAGACATTAAGTTTTATCTCACTACCTGGGAGGAGGAGGAGGAGGAGGAAGCACAGCTATTTAGAAGACTTCTGGTGATTTTACATGCATATGTGAAAAGCACTTCTCCAGGGAAGACAGAGAAGAGAAAAAATTAAGCGATTTGGATATTTTCTGAACATGCTTCTCTCTTACCTTCCCTGTTTCCCTAGAGATTTTGTGTGACAGTTGTTTCTTTTGGCACTGGCCTTCTTCTTTAGTCCTGGATGCTATTGGAGTAGGTGTAAGTCCTTTTGGACAAAAATTATTGTAATAAGTAATAGTATTATTGGGAAGGGCACATTGTGCATTGAATAGAAGGTCTGGTTAGGCATGCTTTTGCATCTTTCTCTTTATGTAGTAGCGTCTTTTCTTTCGTGCTTCTAATAACTTCTAGCATTCTACCGTCCCATTTTTACACCGCTTTTAAGAGATGGTGAGAAACCATTGGAAGACAACTATATTTCAAGATTTTGCCATCATTAAAGCTTTCACCAAATAAAACATAAACATTTCCAAAATTCTATAGATGTGCATGAATCTTCTCTCTACTCACTAAACTTTTATGCAACTACAGTGATTTCCACTGGATAAAGGTAATTCCTGGTTCCTTCCTTCTCCATCTTGTTACACCTCATTCTTTTGCTAGAACTTTGTCTCCTTCTTTCTTCTACCACAGATGCAATAGATTTTGTTGACTTTTTTTCTCTGTCCTTTGTGCTGTTTAAAGAGTTTTTATATTTCCTCCTCCCTTACTTAGTCTTTTGAATTTTTAATGGTTCTTTTATCTGTTACCTACAGCTTATATTTTTACTTGCATTCAAAGCTTATATCTGGTATTTAATCCAAGATTTTTTGATTGTTTGTTTGGTTGGTTTTTCTCCATCAATGAATCAGATTTATGTTGTGATCCTGTATTTTACATAAATTATTTTTTATATGTATGTCCATAGTTTTGGCTATATATTGTGCTGTCACCAAATCTGCTTCCAACTGTCAGAAGTTAAACCTTATACTGCCACCCTGATGGTTTCTTGTATATCTGCAATCAACAACTCCCATTTGTCTATTCCAGGACTCTTTATTTTCTCTTCATCCAGACTGATCTTGCTGATTCTCTTCTCAGTGTGTGTCACGCTGTCTTTGCTTGTGTTTCAGCTCACTTGGGGAACTGTGCCAAAATCCACAGTATGATTTTGTTAGTATCAGGCTCCAATTACACCTGCTATCTTCTCACCATAAAGAATATTTCATTGTTCTAAAATGTGTGTGGATTCCTGTTTCCCTTCAGAAGTAAATGCAACAGGCTTAGTATGTTTACACTTGAGTATTGTAACTGATTTCTCTGGTCTGGTGAATATTAGGGGACTTTGGGACTCTTCCTGCTTATAGATTTATCTTCATCTTGCCCTCTGGATTTTTAGGTCCATCCATAAATCATCTTGAATATTATCATTCTTGACACTCAGTTTTTCATTTGTTTTCCAACCCTTCATCATTTCATATATTGTCTTGAATTACACAGAATTTGACTCCTGCCTCTTCTCAGCCTGAGGAAGAGCTTTGGAAAAAAACAAAAGCAAAAACAAACAAACAAAAAACCTCTGTAAATCCTTCACTTAACTGTTTATAATAAACTTTATTATAAATCTTTTTAATATTTGTGACTTCATAGAAAAGAGTTTTGTATTTCTTTTTTATCATTTTCTCATTGTTTCCTTGTATGCCTATATATATACTCTGATTTGGATCCAGTGCAACTTCTGTACCTCTTGGGCCACTGATAAAAAGCTGTCATATTAATTCCTAATCGTTATGGCACAAATTAGAGACACCAATATATAACGGCTTTATTTAGTCACAATTCCCTGTTTGCATGGGGGTTTACGTTGTGAATCTGACCTGTGTAATCGATATTCTGTTCACATAAAAAGCTTAGAGAGCCTTTTAACACATATCTGTTAGGACATAGATATATTGAAGATGTATATTGAAATAGTTAAAATAGCTTCAGACCAAAAAAAAAGAAGTGTGTCTCTAAAATTCTAGACAGCACTAGTGGTGTATTACCCTTTAGTGCTTTCTTTTATTAATACCCTTCTTAATTTTATGTATTTGTATCTTTTTGGTTTTGAAAATCAAATCTATGCTGTGGTAAGGTGACAAAGGAAGGAAATGAGGAATAAAGTACTACAAATGAAGGGCTTTTAGACAAACTAATTAATTACATGTACAAATGCATTGACTAAGTTTGGGTTTTCAATTAGGTGACTAATTATGTTGAAAATGGCATCGCATATTTAAATAGATGCCAGTGCCTCTGGCTCATCCAGTTCTCTCTAGGCTGTTATTTAAGTACACAGCTAATTCTCTTTTAGGTATCAACTGTTATAATTTAAAAACATGGTTCCATGCCTAATTAGACATATAATGTTGATGTTTACATAAGCAAAATATAAATTTAAGGTGCATTTTTCTACTTCACAGAAAAGCTGTCTATCAAATGATATGCAAAATACTTGTTTATTACTGCAGTATTCTTTAAAAAAATGCAAAAATTTTTTACTATAAAGTACAGAATTGAAACTGAGTTTGCTTGTATAATGTCTAGGAGCTATTTAGTAATTACTTTGGAATTGGTCTCTTCGTTAGCTGCTTAAATCTGGTTCTAGCCTCACATGATCTTTCAATGTATTTGTTTATACAAAAAATTCTGACCTTTCCATATTAAGAAAACTTAGAGGTTTTTAAAGAAAGAGCATAGACAGTTATCTCTGAGAAATAATGTAGATACAACCTAATTGCCAAGGGTAAAATGAGATTAATCATGTCACCAGCATATGTTTATGAATCATGCCACCAGTTTCTTAGACGTTTTTCAAATTACTAGCTACATTTTGCATGGGATCATAACATTGCTGGGTTTTTTTCTAATTTGATTGTTGACTTCTAAGACATGAGGGCCATATTTCTGGTAAAGAATGTCAGAGTTGTCAGATCATAATTAAAGGTAGATTCAGGGATTTTTTTTAGCAGAATTGTTGTATATTAATGGCCAGATAAACTGGATTCTAAATAATAAATATCCCTTTTCATAGCCATTTACTTGACGAGTCTTCCAATAGAAAATACAACTTTATTACATTCACACTAACAGGAGGTAATTATAGCATTCAGTTAAAGTAACCCATTTATGATACTGCGTGGATATGCTCATGTGGGAATGATTTTATGAAAATACACAGTATTGATTGCTTGTACAGTAGGTGGTATTTTCATTGTTCTAAATGAAGGCAGGTACTCATTTAACATGGGGGGATTTTTAGCATTATACTTAGAGAGGCTGAGGACGATATTTGGATTTTAAAATTGTTCTATAATTACATAGGAACACCTTCTATATGAATTGCATAGGAATGTTTAAAGAACTATCATTACCTTTATCAATTCACAGACAGTGCTGAATGAGTAGGCATCTGGTGCAGATCCCTGTCTGGAAAACCCAGCCTATTTTTGTGAAATTTCTTTCACATTTACCAATCTGGGGAAATATCAAAAACTAGTGAACATAATGTTGGGCAGAACACACACCCTTCAGTAAAAATGAATTGCATCATAGTATTTCAAAAAAAATGCAGTTAAAATTTACTAACATTCTAGATAGTTTTGTTAAATACAGCCTTGAAGTTTTAATGGAGTGCTCATTCTGTTTACAATTTTGCCCCCAGAGAACAGTTCCAGAACAGCTCTTTTGTTTGTTGGTGAACAGCACAAAGTAAACAAAGTTCATAAATCATACTGACTGAAAACATCAGTCCTGGTTGCTGCTTAATGAAGCTTTAATCCATTTTGAACAGTTGAGGTTTTGTTGCTTTTCAGATTTTTTTGTTTAATGCAATTTCCTTTTTCTAAAATCCCTAGTGAGGAAAAGAGGGAATATGGTTAGAATGCTAGCATGTCTTCCATCTAGTTTTTAGAGGAAGTAAAGATTAGGGCATTTTTTTCCTAAAGATTTTTCAAATATTGATTTATTTTTAATAAACCTTTTCTGAGCTCATTCATGATCTCAGAGAGCTGGACAGTCACAAAATCACAATTATGGTTGAGGTTAGAAGTCACCTCTAGGAATCATCTAGTCCAGCTTCTCTGGCCAAACAGTGCCAGCTACAGCAGGTTGCCCATCCCCATAAGCAAAGAAATATCTGTGGAGCAGCCACAGTATCCTTTGAGAATTAACAATTCTATGAAGTCTCTGTAAAAGTTAACAGGTACAAGGAATTGGCACAGTCCACAGGGTTATGAAATAAGAAGTAGAAATCCTGTGGTGGGATGTGTTGGGGGGACAGTAGCCCTGCCAAATGCTCAGGTATTGGACTTTAAGTAATTGCTGCTCAGAAAAATGCTAACTTTTTATCAGGTATTACGTTTGTTGAATATTTTTTGTGTTACACAAAGCACCAGCAAAGAAAAGACGAGTCATCATCTTTTTATGTCCTTTTCCAACACATTTCATAAGATAGTTGTGACTGAACCTGTGTAAACCAGAGATTGTAATGACAGTTCTCCTCCCACAACAAGTTCAATGTGCTAAGTGCTACATTCAACTCTATTATTTTTTGGGTTTTTACACATGCATACATAAATGCATACAGATACATTTCCCAGAAAAATATTATCTTCATAGGATAAAACCACCATGATGATGATGATGTATTGAATTCAGAAAATAGTTAAGCAAAACTCTTGTTTTGATTATTGTTTTCTGCAGGAAATTTTACTCAATAGGATTTTCAGAAAAATTTTCTTTAACTCTCTCAATTAACAGGAAGTCTCTCAATTCCTCTTTGGAGCAAGAACAATTACCTTCCTTTCCTTCCTCCTTTTCTCATCTTCTCATAACTATCTGTGCAGAAAATAATACCTAACTTAGATCTTCTTGATAGACTATTTTAGCATTTAAAAATATTGCTGATACAGATCCACTGTTAATTATCTGTGATGAGTTTTCTAGAAATGGTACAAGTGCATTTGTACAGGAAAAAAAATCACATATTTTATAACGAATTTTCCTCTAAAAAACCTAGATTGGTTTGGCTTCACGAATGCATCTCTCATGGTTGACTGGCTTAATATTCATTGTGTCAGCTGCAATTCGAAGGTTATTAAGCCTGACCTAGATTTCATTGCTGTGTAGGTTAATCTGCTCCGTTATCTTTTTGTGTATGTATGTCTTTTAGCTCACACCAATTTTTACTTTTAAGCTAGTAATTTGGAAACTCTAAGACCAGCACAGTCATGATAAGGAAGACAATTACTCTTTGTAAAATCTAATTTCATACCTTTTTGTTCTTTGTGTTGCATCCTATTTGAAAAAAGTTATCCAAGGATAAACAGGGTGAAAATAGTGATGTAACATATCCTGGCATCATGCTTCACTAATTTGCTACAGAAGCAGCCACCAGAGGAAGTCAGATCTTTATCTCTCATCCCACCCCATGCAGAGAAGACAAACTGAGATGAAGAGGGTAAATAGAGAGATTCAGTTAATAGACAAAAAATAAAGATAACAGTCAGATGGAGTCAACAGGAGGACGTTGTTGAAAATGTATCTATTCCCACTCTGAAAGGTAAACAATCCTTTTTCTGGAGAGACCTCACCCTGCCTTCTGTTTAGAAGTTTTATTCTTAATTAAATGGAAGATTTTAATCTTAGCATCTTTATGAACAAAACTGGTATTTGTTTTCTCTCATTAAAAGTTTAGATTTGATTAATTAAAAAAATGCTTTCTCATTTAATTTTTTGGTGTTTTGAGTTCTTTTCAACTGAAAAACACTGCCTGAGTAGCCCTAGAGTCTGAACTATGCTATATTTATCCACAAAACTGGCTTTGTACATGATTATACTGGAATTTGTGTATGGGCTAATTCTCCCTTTATTCAAGAGATGACCCTAAAATCCATCCACTGAGGCTCAATTCCATGCTCACGTGTAATTTTCAATCACTCAGGCTTTCTTCCTCTTTGTATCTAATAGATTTTAAATTATAAAAAAGTGCCAGAACATTTTTGTTCTAAAATATTTATTCTGTTCATCACATCATTTGAAAGAATGAAGCAACAGATGTGTTGTCTCAAATCTTTATTTAATTAATTTATTTAACTTTGTAATTTTTTAAGGGTGCACTTTTTATTGAAATACATTTTCATTTTTTATCTATTCTTCTGGAAATTGTAGCCTAAAATACAAATGAAGCTGGAAGAATGGGCTAATCAGTTCTCTGGGAAAGAAGAAAGATCAAGTATATTCTAACAAATGTTTGTCTCTTATTCTTTTAATCCTTGTCAAAGTTATTCTACAACCTCCACAGAAAGACTATTCTAGTGCTTTACTATCTATTTAGCCAGAATATTTTTCATAGTAATTCATAATAGTAAATTATGTTAGTGAAAATTAGGCAATTATTTTCCTTTGCATCCAAATTTATTGAAAAAATTTATCATTGTTCCTTCTAAAGAATATTATACAGCACTGCAGTGTATATGAGCTGCTTCTTGCACTTAGTCTAATTTTTCCAGGAGTAAGAAAGTATAAAGGCTTTCTATTTTTCCTGACAGATCTTATGTTTCCCAGAATAACCCTGCTTCTTCAGAGGGGAATTTGCAGCGAAGGCAGGTGCATAGGGACACTCTTCCATGGTACTGTCCTGGCTTTGAGCAGCATCCTAACTTGAGGCTGATGATATCTCACATAAACTTTTTACTAGACTCTTCCTCCATGGATTTGATCACGTTTCAAGCCTTTTGAAATCTGTATCATCCAAAACATTGGGTGTGCTGTGTCACATCTGTGTCACTGACACGGACACCGCCATCGAGGGCACTTCAGCAGGTCTGCTGATGACACCAAGCTGTGTGGTGTGGTCAACATGTTGGAGGGAAGGGATGACACCCAGAGGGACCTTCACAGGCTTGAGGGTCTGTGCAAACATCATGAAGCTCAACAAGGCCAAGTGCAAGATCATGTGCCTGAGTCAAGTTAATCCAAAGCTGCAGAAAGTATTCAAGATGATACACATCACAGTTTTTTGTATTAACAACATGGCAGTTTCTGGGATTTTTTTTTTCAGCCATTCTTTATTATAGATGACAATGGATTTGACTGCTAATAAACACTAAGCTAACCTTTGTTCAAACTATCAATAATTTTCCCAATTATACCTTTACTATGTAAACAATTAGATCAGATCCCATCCCTGTGTGCATAAAATTAGGACATGGCTTTATTTAACTTTTCCCAGAAGCATTGTTTTACCTGCACTGAGAGCTACATCTTTTTGAGAATATCCCTTCTTTGCTCTATCCTGGATTCTCTCCAATAGATTTTAGTTTTTCTTAAGTTGTGGTTCTCTATCTGGGGCCTCAGCAACTAATAGAAGATCAAATTAATTGTCCATTTCCTTCATGTTTTATATAAAACACATCTCTTAGTACATCTCTGTATTCCATCTCTCAAGTGTGCTTATCTTTCCTTTTTCATCAACATTCTCTCATATTTTGTTTTTGATTAGGTGTAATGCTGAAATCTTTTCTGCAAAAGGATTCAGAAATATTGTTCAGTTCCTTACTATTGTTAAACATATTTGTGTACAATCAGAGTCTATCATATATAATACGTTCCCTCTTTATTCTAGTTTATGATCCTAGCCCATCATTAAAATTCTTTTACCTAAGTGTTTGGTCATGAAATATTTTTTGTGAATGCTGAGGCTAATAAAGTATTTGCCCACTAGCCTTCTGTCTGCCCTGTGAACAAAAAATCATAGCTTACTGTGCAGTGTAAATATGATGACTCTTGAGTAACTGAAGTACACTTTTTAATGTGCTACCATCACAGCCATGGATTGAGGACTTTAAATTTCTTGTTTCAATTACCTTTCCCATTGAGCGTTTCTTCTAAAAATCCCTATTCTATCTCCTACTTTTGATATGTAAAATTATATTGCATAAAATAGGTTGCTAAGATAGATGCAATGAATGATAATTCATCTGAATGTGTTTCCTTTGATAATAATGAATTTAAAATAGACTTATAACTTTTAAATTTAGGTAAGTGGAATCCCAATTAATGGCTTTATACAGTACCTAACAATGGGACTCAAATCTTGATTGCTGCTTTTAACATCTTAGAGAACAAGAATCACAACGGACTCTAATTATTTTGAGTGTGATGACCCTTCCTCTAAGAAATTACCTAAAATTATATTTGCAATAATTAAAGGGATTTTTGGAGACTATTTACATAAATGTTTTTAAAAAATTATAAGGCTATGATCTTTATCAAACATACAGCAATGGAAAAAGTTTCTGTTAGTGTTTGATCTACTGGTTAGCAGTTGATGCTGCTACTAATACAATGAACAAAAGGAAGGAAATAACACTGACAAAATGCTCATCAATTATTAAAAAAATATTGATTAGAGCACATGATGTGATGAAAATAAATCCATTAATATATATTTTGTATATGCCTAATATATACTATTCACGTTTTAGTCAGTTGTAACCAAAATAGGAAGTGTGATAATGTTTAAGGAAGAGTCAGGCATGTGCTGAAAATAGGTGCAATGTGACAAGATAAGTTGGGCTGTAATAGATTAAATTATATCAGCAGAGACACACATCTGCAGCAGACTTCACCACTTATCTACCAGTTTCCAAGACTAAATATAAATTCTGAGGAGGTCATTATTTTGAAAAATCTTGAATGCAGACATATCACTCGTGCACTTTCTTAGAGCAAACTGCAGAAAATATTAGTCTGAATACATGCAGAATTTCTAAGGGTTGGATAAACAATGTTACTCAATTAAACGTTGACTTTCTAATTGTGAAAAAACTTTCTAATTCAAATACAAATTATGCAGATTATCTTAGATAGGGATTTAGAGTCCACGGAGTGGACAAGTGGGCTGGATGACTGAAGTGACTCAAGAAGTACCATAAGTCAGTTTATGTGAGTTCAGACAAAAGAAGAAAGATTGCATTACTGTAAAATACTTTATCTTTAAAAGAAAATGCTAAAGATTTTTAGAAAAAAAGTCATTTGGGCTTGTCCAGAGAGGAAAAGCAATGAGATCTAACATAAGATTCAACTGAGACTGTGCTAAAAGCTGTGTGACCACTTTATTGAGTGTACAATGGAAAACTACAGACGTTGAGATGTTAAAATGACAGTATGACGTATATTAAATAGTGCAGTCTTTTCAGCTTTTTCGAACCATTGATGTGTTTCCCTGCTCTCTTCAAGCAGCTTTAATGGTAGTGAGTTAAGTATAAAAGGAGTGGATATTTGAAGCTGGAGAGATTTTTATTGTCAGGAGCAACAAAGTTTAAAAAGAGTTGGCTTTCCTTATAGATTGTACCACTAGGTTCATTTTTAGAATTTCAGTATTTCTAATCTATGTTTTGTTTTTTAAAGACTTTATGCATTATAACCATTATGGAAGAATAAAATCAATTTCATATATAAAGTTATTTCATTGAAACTACTTTAATTTGCTTTTATTTCTGCACTGTATGTATTTCACTCATTGTTCCAAAAACATAAAAATATATCTCTTTTTCAAGATGCTACTCAATTTTTTGTTAAAGATTTCACCAAACAGTTTACCACCTAAGGTAAACTGAGGTGTTATACTATGTGTTTTGCAGGCACACTGGTCTTCTAGTAGGGTATTTACTGAAATTGTATTTCTTACAAATATCAGATAAGTCTCAGAGTGTAGGAGGTTTATCATTCACATTTATCCATTTCTTTGACCCCATCACTCATCTTCCTCCACTTAAAAGATATATAAATACCAAATAAATGAAAAAGAAGCCTGACATTTGGAGATTGACATAGTCTTCAGCTTTCAAAGATGATTAATATCTGGAGCTTCTGCCAGCTGTGAAGTGAGCAGAGTTCAGTTTTCTAAGAGTCACTCACAGGAGTTTACAAAATAAATATTCGCTTATGGTAAAATCCATCGTTTTTTAAAAAAGCATGCCAAAATCTGGAACATCTGTCTTATTACTTACTATGTAGGGACCTTTCTGTTAGCTGGGGACTAGGATAGCCAAGGAATACATGGTTGCTGTGCATCATACAGGAGTGCATGTATAGAGGTACACACACACACACACACACACACATACATTTGTAGGCCTGGATAAGTTCTGTCAGAGCTGAGTGGGCCTTCAGGAACTTAGAGTGCATCTCCATTTGTACAGCTCTAACAGGCAATTGGAAGATGGCTAAGTCCCTTAAAATTCTCAGCTCAAGTAGAGAAATGCCATGTCAGAGGCTGTAAACAGCAAAGTAAAGCAGACAGGCCCATGAATTTTGATGTCAAAATATTGCCATAAATGCTCCATCTTTGGACGCTATTTCCTCTAGATATGCCCAGCTATCACAGCATATCTGAACTTACGTTTAGAGCTGTAATAAATGTCTGGCTTCAGTTTTAAAAAGAACAGACAAGAGGTCATTGACAGAAACCACACCAGTTAGTTCTTGAGACATAAGAACTGTTCTGATTATATTACATTTGGATTTATATTGTTAAGCTGAATGATGAGAAAATTGCCAAAGAAATAATATAAAGCATATAAATCTGACATGGAACAGAAGACTTGCTCGGTTTCTTGATTTCTCGCTTTGTGACTTTTTCTTGCTTTCTTGCATCCACGCTTTTTCTGTTTCTCTCTCTCTCTCTCCCCCCCTCTTTCTGTTCTGCATAAGTGAAACCAGAATAAGATCTTCAGGGCATATTCTTAAGTAAATGTATTTGGAGCAGAGATCTGGAATGAAATGATACCCCCCTACTGAAGCAGACAGTAGAACTCCCATTTACTTTAAAAAGGGCAAAAATTCAACTGGCAGGGCATTCTACCTCTTGTAAGAAAGTAGTCCTATTGAAGACTGGTGGGGAAAAAAATTATTATTAAATAGTACATGAAAGCAGCATTATATCTGAGAACGTGTGCAAAACTCACAAAATTTAATATGATTGTTCCCATAGCAACAATAACTCTGCCACGTTGCACACTTCTAAGAAGGTGTCATTTCTACAAAAGCATATAGTATAATAAAAAAGTATTTGATATGCAATGTATGAGAAAAAGGAGCTATATAGTCTATAAAATTGAGTTGCTTTATGTTGGTGTATTTAAATCCTTAGGTGTTTTTTCAACAGACTGGGTAATTGTAATCTAGTTTAATTTTTATATCCCATATTGCATGACCATTAGTGCCCTGAAGATAAGACAATATTCTGAACAACGTTTTAGACTTTGTGCTTGTTCAGATTTTGGTAGCTGATAAGACATTTCATTGAGTATATACCATGGCAGTAGCTTTTTTGGGGAGAAAAAATATCCAAAAATATTTTCTGATTTATAGGTGACTTAAATTATAGGTGATTTAAATTCTCAGGAAAAACTCAGGAGAAATTTGAACCAGTGATCCTATGGCAGGGGGATTTGAACTAGATGATCTTTAAAGTCTGTTCCAACTCAATCCTTTATATGATTTTTTAAATGAGAAAGTTCTATATTCTGAGCTATCTAGCTTTTCAAGGAAGGTATATTATTGTACAAGATTGAAGCCCTTTGAGGTAAAGATATTATCATCACATTTGTCCATTGCTGAGCATGTATTGACAATACTGAAAAAACATATAATATCTAGTTGAACAAGTGTCCTATTTATATTCTTGGCATTCAGTTTACCTTTTTACCTTTTCCTGTCCTTCCTCTCCTTTGATTAATAACATGCATCAAACGAGCACAAAAATGTAAAACTTATACAAGAGGTACTGATATATGAAATTCACGCTTTTCTTGGGGTTTTCGCACTGAGGATGTATAAGCTATTAATATTAAGACTATTCAAATATTTGTGTGATGGATGGTGAAGTATTATCTCTGCAGAAAACACAAAAGGGCTAATGAGAAATTCTTCTTTATCTCTGCTGCGCCTGCTTCTAGCAGGTTAATATGTCTAACTAAGTCCGGAAGAAGCCTTTTCTGAGCTTCCAAAAATGTGCAGAAAACACTGCCATTTTCTAGACATTTGATAAGCAAGAAAAACTTGAATTCCAAATTTCTTCACAAAGCAACAGGTGTAACAGCACCATGGCTCACAGGAATGCATCTGTTGGGACTCCTACCTGTAAAAGCAGTATATCAGAAAATAGTTTGCTTGTTTGCTTGCTGTCTTATAAGGAGTGGGGGCAAATAGTTTCCAAGTGCTTCCTGGCTGTTATGAAACAAATTATTTTTCTGCTCTAATAATTCCACATTTTTGCAAAGATAAAGTAATGTATATTATTCATTCCATATGTTGTATTTTCTGAATAGGGACTGAAGTCTTTCATGTGATCCGTCTTCCAAAGATACAGCAGTCAAACTTTCAGACTGAGAACTGAGTATCATAATTGCCACAAATGCTTTAAATTAAAATATGAGACTGAAGTGATTAATTACATTAAGAAAACTTGGTGTCATGGAAATCTACAGAAAACTAAAAATTGTATCTTTTGTGTTAGCTACATATCAACTGAATACAAATGGTCTGTACATCAAAACATTATGTACATGTCCATTCTTATTACTGACCCATCTATAAAAATCCTGTCTCTTGCAATTAAGCTGGAGCTAGAGTTCATTAAAATATTTAGTTTTCTTTCCTGCTATCTTCCTTAGCTTATGTACATTCTTTTTTTGTGTGTGATATAGGGTAATATTTTGTGTTATATGGGTAATAAATGCTAATGCTAATGTTATGGATGCAGGAAATGTTCCTTTACTGGTAGCTTATGCTTATGTAAATTACCCATTCCAGACTTTTAATAGCATTTTCATGATTTTTTTCAGTGTGTTCAAAAGTTACTATCCATGTCTTTGCACTTGAAGTCTATTTATGGTATATGTATCATTCACACATACATATTGTTTCCTAATTATCTCTAACCACAGGACTATCGAGCAAGTCTGAAGTTGTACTTTCCGGCATGGAAAAAAAGAGTATTAATTTCCCAATATCTTCAGCCTGAAAAATATGATGCTTTCACCAATTTAATGCTTTATCACCTACCTTTTCCTGGGTTGGTGCTTGTACTAACGTGCTCTCAGGGACACTATATTTTTTATCAGAAAGGTTGTCATTCTTGAGAAGCAGGTATGGCCCACAGCTGAGAGCTGTGTTGACAGAGGAATTTGCAGATAAAGGATATGTTTTAATGTGCTTTTCACAAAGCTATGCTTTGCAACCCAATTTATGAAGTGGCTGCATCTCAGAGGTATGGAGGAATCTTTCTGGCTGTTGTGAGTAAATGAGACCCCATAAAGAGAATAGAGATCGCAGAATCACAGAATTAACTATTGGAAATTGTTAATTCTATCACTAATTCTAACTAATTGGAAAGACATTTGAGATCATGAATTCCAACCTGTGACCTTACACCACCTTATCAACTAAACCATGGCATTAAGTGCCACATCCAATCTTTCTTTAAACACCTTAAAGAACAGTGACTCCGCCACATCCCTGGGAAGCCCATGCAGCTTAAGAGTCCAGCTCTGCAGAAGGGCTCTAACACAGTTAAACAGTGCTCAAGATTTTGTGGTGTGTTCAGTTGGAAAGTGTTAGCGTTCAAACACATAATCACAGAATGATTATTTGCAGGTGCTTTATTGAAGAGCTCTGGGAATCAGGGGTGCAGACCCAAATCTGACTCCAACATGGATCTGAGATGAACATGTTTTTATACCCTTTTCATTATATAACTATATATTAATTATTAAACCCATATTGTTCTATTGTATACATTGACCTTATCCAAGCATGAATTCTTGTAAATTTCATTAGGCCCCCCCCAAATATTCTTTCTCATGATTCTTGTTACGATTAAACAATAATTATATTAGATTACCAAACAATCATTACATTTAACAATCATATCATTTATCATATGATGATTATGCAGGTGTAGCTTCACATGATCTAGAAAAGACAAAGCTCAATATTTGTTCCCAGGGCCTAGTTCCTTTTCCCAGGCCTACCAGACCCAACCTTTGTTTCCACCCCCTGAATCTATTGTATGCAATTCGCATGATTTTAGAAACATTTTAACCCTGTGCTATCAAAAGGACACTAAGAATTTATTGGACAGACCAATCAACCCTTACTAGGAGCATCTCATCTGTCCATTGTTGCTCTGGTTCTTAGGATTGTTGCTTATTCTTAGGGCTGTTGAGAAAAAGCTGTGGAGCAGGTCGAACATATATCAGCCCTTCCCTTGAGGAAGCATAAAGGAAGGGAGGAAGCCTGTATGAGGCAGTATAAAGGCCTGTAGGAATATAAGTAGAAAAAGAACAACAACAAAAAAGAAAAAACTAAAGCTACAAAAGTCTGAAATAGAAGTTACGGGTTTGAATCTAGTCCTTTTTATTTTTGGGTTTCCTCACAGCTGTTTTTGAGCTGTTATTGGTATAACTGGGAAGTCGCTTGGCACTGACAATGTGGAAAACTGGGTTAGAAATCCTGCTTTCTACTTCCTCTTCAGTATCTCTACTGGTAGATAATTTTGATACTGCTAATACTTTTTCTTAGTGCAGCAAGTGCTGTACTATTTCTACAGCAATATAGAAGGTAGATTTTTAGATATGAGTATTAGTTCTGATGTACCAGCTGTTTTGCTGGTTATTGCTTTCTACTGATTTTCCATACTGAGGTACTTGTTGTAACTCATCAGCTCAGAAGCTGAAAAATGAACTAGTTATGCACTGGAGAAAAGCACATACTGCGCTTTTATATCTTAGGAATTTTGCCAATAGGACATAACAAAGTATGATTGTCCCTCTTCTAAACTAGATATTAACTAATTCATTGAATAGGAAGAGCTTGGAATTGCCTGCAATGACTCTCGCTTTCCTATGCAACATTTCCCTACTTGCTTTCTCTCAAGGCCCAGTGAAATATAATAGAGCTCTAAAGGCATCCTCTCAAGAAATTCATATGTGTGTTTTTTGCTTTGAATCAAGTGTTTGAAGGGTTTTTTGAGCTGTCACGTGTCTGTCAGATTATTCCTCTTTCTGTTGTAAAGATTCTCTGCTGTGACAGAGAGAATGACTTGCTGAGGATTATACAGTACTGCTTCCTTGCATAGCTGGGCATGAGGAATTAATTACAATCTTGATGCTCAGCAGAAGTGACAGATTATGACTGATGGGGAATTGTGCTGGAGCCACTCATCTGAAAGAAAGGCAGGGAAAGTTGGCTCCCTTGGCTCCCCTTGCACAGTTGGGAAGTATGTGTGTTTTAAAGCATGGCAGCTGTGACAGGCGTCTCTTCAGCCCAGCTCTACACTCCAGAGAAATATGCAGACCTTTGGTTGCTTCTCTGCTGTATGCCAGGACTTTATCCTTCACACAGACACATTCCCAGCGGTCACGATGCATCTCTGTCTGGCCACTGCAGAGGTAAGCAAGGTCCAGCATCTGAGATAGAAGCTCTTTCTGCTGGTAGTTGTGACTGACGACTGTGTGGCACTACAACCATGTTATTAAAATCTTACCTCCTTTCTCTCATGATGTAACTTCATTCCTGTGGGGAAAACTCCTTGCAAATCCACTCATCTATGAACTTGAAGGAAGAAGCTGATGGAAACGTTAATATCAGTACTTCTACTTTTCTCGTTTTGGCCCATTGCCCCTGGTTCAGACAAAACTGTTGTTTGTTTCAGGTATTGAAGAACAAATGTGAAGAGATGAGATTGGGTCTTGTACACCTAAGTTATTAGAACAATACTTTTAATGTATTATAGTAACAACGATTGCTGGGGGAAAAAACTGAAGAGAATAATTGCAGTTGAAACCAATCCTTACAAATAAAGCCATACAAGTGGTCAAGGGTCTTGTCTGTCACTTAGGAAATCTGAGTTTTGTTGAACAGCCTTGCACAAATTTATTAATCTTCATTACAAATTATTCTACTAAATAGTCATGCTAAATCTTTCATACCTTTTACTGGCTTCTCTATATGGATAGTAAGGTCTTCTATGTGGAAGCTTATATTATAGCTATATTATGCTCTTTTGAGCACAAAATGACAAGCATTTGAGGAGCCTCATTTTGGTTAGGACAACACTGCAAAGTCCTGTGGAAATATGCAAACAATTTCTGCTGGTTTGAGTCACTAGCCTATGAAAACTGATTTAATAATCTGAAACTGAAATTTGTAATCTTTAAATACTTTAATTCTACAAAACATTAGACTGACGTCTTATTCTTGATTTTTTTGCTTTTCATGATACCTGTAAAATTTCAACTTTAAAATGTATACTGACAAAAGACAATGAAATTTTTCAGAGTAATATTCAAGTAGTGATACATTTTGTGTTGATCATTTATAATTCTTTCTCACACCTCAGATTCAGATTTTGCCTGAATTACTGAGCCTTACACTTTGCTAAAGCAGGTAGAGCCTGATATTCATTATTTCAAAATACATTTAGCAACATATACTTTGTTATGTTTTGATCCTAAATTATAAATCTCTTCTGGCCATCATTAGTAGAAGTAGTTTTGACTTGTATTGATATTTTTCTTCTTTTCTTTAGTTTATAAATAAGAATTTGGAGTTTGTGTCTTTCTCAGGCTATGTTGACTAGGAGCCTTCCTGTCATTGTACTCTAGCTTATTTAGAACCATCTGATCATGCTGGTAACACTTTTCTTTCCAGAAATACCAGCATACTGGGATTTTCTGATGTTATACAAAACTATCTATTTTTTCCCAGTCTTATGATACAAGATTGTAAAGCAAAGCCTGAAATACTTCCTTTGTAGCACTTTGTGTCTTAAAAGAAGAAATACAAAAATTCCCTTCTTCACAAGTATTTCTTAACATTACAAGACTCAGTAGACTGTTCTGCATACTTCCTGCTAACAGAAGGGAGTGACAAGGAAGTTACTGTTATGGCCAGACACAGAATTAGATTCTCTGTTGATATTTAAAGTGATCAAAGAATAATTCTGAGGGCTTTTTCAAGAATTACTATTGAATGAACATTTTCTTGGTTCAGTAACATTAAATGGGAAAACATACTTGAGAAGGAAAATGTGAGAAATACAGCAATTTAATGAAATATCAATTGACTCAGTGTTGTGAGGTTATTTAATGCAGTGGAAGTATTAATGAGGCCCTTTTCTTTTGCAGGTAATTCAGATTATATTTTGACGATCTTTGGTTTGCAAACATTACTGCTTTGCAGGCTTTTCCTTTTAACAAAACAATATGAAATTTCATTGGCTTGAGAAAAAATAAAACTGATACTAACATCTACTCCTAAGGAGCAAAATTCATCTATTTAAATCCTTTTATGCTCCATGAAGCACTTCTTTACTATTTCCCAGTACTGGACTTCCTGTTACTGAGTTCTTTCAGAAAAAAAATTTATACATGAGCTCCTGTGGCAAACAGTAGGATGCTCTGAAAAGTATTAGACTTTTCCTAAATTAAGGGTATCTGTTTATTAGATTTCCTCTAATCTAAATTGTGATTCCAAATCTGAAAAACTAAGAAAACATTCAAAATATAGAGCTGCCTTAACAGTGTTGGAGTATAATTCCCTTAAATGATGCAGTCAGTTCTTGCTTCTCGAGACGTGATTTTAAAGATAGACATAGAAAGAGTTTGAAAACAACAAAAACAATGCTGATGGACCAGCTGAACTATTCATCAAATCCCACAATGCAAACACAGGGGTATTTTAGGTGGGAGATTGGTCTACAAAAGACAGAAGAAAGTCTTTGTGCAGCAGATAGTGAACTTCTGGAATTTGTTGCCCCGGGATGCTTTGAAGGCAGACAGTATAAGAAATATAAAAAATTGTTTAGACAAATTCATGGATCAGTAAGCAGATACTAAAACAAATAGACAACGATGTACAATCAAACATCTCTGATAGATTAACTCTCGATGCTCATGGAGAGTAGTAAAGCTACTGTGCTTTGCCTGGGCACTGTCTGCTTTTCCAGTTGTCTGGAAACAGACTATTGGCCTATATGGACTGCTGCTCAGACACAGAAATAAGGCATTTCTTATAATCTTCATAAAAGATTAATGATAAGTAATGATTTTTGCATATACCATAACATTATCTTATACACAAAGGAAAAATAGCATCTATGTTTAGATGTGCATCTAATAACAAGAAAATATTTTTTTCATGGTGCTTACTTAAAATTGCAATTGTTTATTTCTGTAATTTGAAAGTTCAGTCTGAAAGACCACCAGTTCATAAGTAGGTATCTACAGTCTTCTACATATATATGCTCATATGTTTTAACAGAAGACATATGAAACCTATTATTTTTTAAGATTTTTTTATTGCATTGAAATATTTTTGAGTTTTAAAGCTCATAATCATAACTTGTATTGTAAAAATATATAACTTGTATTGTAAAAATAATAATTCATTTATCCATACAGGATTAATATTTTTTATTACTGACTTTTAAACTTCTCAATTACCTTGTTGATAGTAGTGTTCTTTCAAAAAGAAAGAACATTTCTAAAGGAAAAGTAATAAAAGGCATTTTTAAATATTATTCCCTAACAAACATAAATAGAAGAGGATGTGAAGTTTCAGGCTTCCATTGTACAAAGAATAAAAACTCTCCCCCTTCCATAAATTAAAAAAAAAAAAACCCATACAAAACAAAACCATCTTGAAAACACTTATTACACTAATGGTTCCTCATTTTGCATATGCTACCTAAAGCAGATTAGAAAATTTTAATACCTTTGGTTAGTCCTAAGCTATAAAGAAAGTACAGCAATTAGCACCTCTGTGAGAAGTGTGTGGCTGGGAATTATTTCTTACTGTTGGACCTCAGCAGAGGTACTGCCAGACTCTTTCAGCAGTCACAGTCTGCAAGAATCTGGCCCAGTGAACTGTTACAGTGATGAGGAGGCAATGCTGCTATGACCACCTCTGTCACCACTTTTTGAAAATAAGAGCATTATTCATCATTCAGAATTTCCATAGCAGAGGAACAGGCCAACAGGGTTGTCCAAGGTGGTAAATGCTGTGATTTTTCCCTCTGGGATACAAGGAATTGTAAAACCTTTTATTTTTCTCCTCTGCTCCTTTACACCTCTTCTTCCTCCTCTCACAGAGCCTGTTTGTTAGAAATGCACAGAATAGGTAACCAAAGGTCAGCCTGCAGCCTCACCCTTCATAGGTTCTATCACAAAAGTAATGGCAGAAGAACTGGTAAGGGAGAGGATTTGAGTAAGTAGAAAATGTGAGTCAAAGAGGAAGAATTTTATAGAGAGCTGTGTTTAATAATTGCAGATTCTGCAGGCTAGAGTTTTGCTGCTGAGTCAAAATTTAAAGTCCACAACTTAAAATCTAGAAAAAAGTTTGGTAATCTCTTTTCTTTGTCTGGCAAAGGCATTATTGAGAGTAGCATCTCTACATATATTACAAAAAGAGAGAAAAAAGAAACCATTATATATCAGGTGAAATTTTCATCTTAGTAGTACCATAAATCTTTACTTTTGAAATTCACTCCAAAACCATTGTCTTTGACTCCTTAAAATGTGCCTAAAACTAAAATGTTCTCAGTTAATTCAATATTAATAAAAAGAGGGCATATGGTGCAAGAATTAATATTTTTTATAGCAATACCTCCTTGGTCTGTATGTGTTCTTCCATTAATACAAGTATAGTTTCCAATTTGACAATGATGTCAGGGTTTGGTAACTCACTTAGATGACCTAGAATAGCTAGTAAGTTTTTACCTTGGTAAGATGATGAAGCTAATGATAATGAACCTAACAAATGATTCCCATCTAATATATGATATAATATGATACTGTTAATATCTGCTAATGATATTAGCAAAAACCCATCATGTTAATTTTCAATATAATCTAGCAGAGAAATGTGAGAAGGTAATGAAATGATGCCCTTATGTGATTAATGGGACTTTTATCAAAAAAGCCAAAGTGAATAATTTTCATAATCTTAGCTTGAAAGTGCACAGTGTTGGCAGTTGGAATCAGACAGATTCACAAGTGAAAGATTCATAGAGAAAAATGGGATGTTGTATGTTTTCTTTCTCCTGAGTCAATAAACTGGTTAGCTATCTAAATGAAAGTTATGCAAGCAAGAAGGATTGCTCTGTTTTTCAAAACAAAATTACTGTTTTGTATTTGTTGCAAATTTTATCCTGAAAAGAACTGCAGTTCTTCTGATTAAGATAATATGGTGAGCAGAAGAATGAAGTAGTTCCAGTATTCCAAATAAGAGTGACAGATTTGTGTAAAAGTGTGTAGTAATTTCTATTCACATACATCTAGTATACGCAGTCATTTTTAGATAGTATCCACTGTTGAATAAATTAAAAAATACATATTGATTTTAAATATAGAATTTTCTGGTACTAATTTTAAATAATTATACTCTCAATATTTGTAGAGGTGGTAATGAAAGTTATATATGGACCTTGAAAGGAATATGGCCCTTGAACAGATTTTCCGCAGTACCACCTTTGCAGTATTTTGCTCTAGGTTTAATCTATCTGGAAAAAAGCCCAAACGAAACAAAACAAAATCCAAAACAAACAACAGTATACCTCCCCCTCCGCCAAAAAACCAACAAACAAACCAGCCCAAACCCAACCCAAATTCTGGACTTATCTCTATCATTACAAAAGCAGATTTGCAGAAGTCACCCATAGTTTCATTAAAATTAATCAAAATTGTATTTTCCTGAATGGATTGAGGAGATCTGCTGTGGAAGGGATCATAAAATAAGAATTCTGCTAGTGCTAGAACAGATGAAACACACACAAGGAAAAGAAAGCCCCCAAGAACAAAACTGTTTACAGATGTCGTAGGAGAAAGTGATAAAGTCGTCTGTGTGAGGAAGCTACTGGTAGTTGATCTTAGCAGTGGGAGCAAGATTAGTTCTGCATTTCTGGGACAAGCAATATTAAATGCTTCATGCCTCCTGACTAAGTAAGCAAAACTCTCAGGAGCAGAGGGAAATTCCTGTGCTGCTGGGTGTTATGTGTATGGGGATCTGCAGAGGCCTTTTACAGTTTCTGAAGGAAGGTAGTTTAAATTTTAAAAAAAACCAAAAAACCAGTGTGAGGCTGGAAATGGGAGTCATAAAACGTACCTGCAAATGAATGAAAAGAAATTTTACCCGTGGAGAAATTATTTCCTTAAAATTCAGATCCCCTGCCATTGCTGGTAAGTACTGCCTGTAGAACTCTACAGTTCACAAGACCTAGAAAAAAACTTCTGTCAGCTGTAGTTTTTTTGAATCAACTTATGGAGTGCTTGTCAGCACCAGCCTAACAAACCTTTGTGATATAAGTATCTGCATATTAGTAAAATTATCAAGAGACACAAAACCTAGACCCAAGATATACATTATATCTTTAAAGCACATGAAAATAAAATAAATTCTAGAAATGCTATCAACTCATATCATTATAATCCAAGATAAAATGAAATAATAACTTTGAGAAACATTCTTAGTGAAATGGTGGAAATCATGAAAATCTCCAGAAAGAGATATATGTAGGTAAAGAGCATTGAGATAAAGCATTTATTTTATCATGTATATTGATCATACAAAACAGCAGCAGCTCCATACCTGCTTCCTCATTAAAAAACTTAAGAGTATTTTGAGGATATTTTGAAAATTCAGGAAAGAAAAGAAGAAAGAAACAACAGAAAAATTGCATTGCATTGACATATACTTTGAACATAAACTTGATCAATTACCTGGGAAATTATGTGATATTAAGGGAGTTAAGAGACATTAATTGCTCTTTCTAAGTCTTTGGTATGTTTTGGTCATGTATATCTGGATTCAGAAGTATGAATAGCATCCTTTTCCAGTAAATTGATCTATCAAGGATACTTTTACTCATAGCAATGGTACCATAAATTTTGTGAATCTCACAAGCAATGATCTCACATCTCACTCTTACAATTATTTCTAGTGTCTTGTTACAGTGTCCTCTCTCATACAAAATGGTATGTTAACAAGGGAATGTCAGGCTTGAAATGAGTCTAATATGTCTAGTAGATGAGCTGTCTTATTTTTTGTCCTTTCAATCATATTATCATTTTAGATAAATATGAACAAATCCGGTAATTTTCCTGAATAGTGTGTGTTTTAAAAGTTGTTAACTGCATTATGATGATGCTAGTGAAGCAAGTAATGGGTAAATCACTTTGTTTTTTAAGAATTACATGCTTTGTGAGAAATTATCTAATTAATGAAGCAGAGCTACGAACATCTCCTGTACTTTCCATATCAGATTTCTACTTATTTGTAGCACTTTTGAGTTATAGGAACCTGCACTGGTGCACATTAGTAGGAATGCTTTAGCTGGGAAAAAAGAGATACCATTTGTAGTTCAGCTTGCTTTAACTGCTTTGCTTATTTATTAAAAAGGGGGTGTTCCTGTAATCATAATTCTGTTCCAAATGAGGAAACCAGTAAATTAGTATTAATTTTTCCTGGCACTTCAAAATATTTAATGGCAAAAGTAAAACAGAGTTTATATAATCAAAAATTTGCCCAGTTATAGGCAGAGGGAATCACTGCCTCCATAATGGTTATTCCTAATATCACTGAATGGGAGTCTTTTGTTTCAGATTCTGTAATCTCTGTCATTTACATATGTCTTCCTTTGGGGGTTCCCTTCTCAACACAGCAGGCCTGGCAAAGCTTATGAAACAATACCTGAAGCATTAGGGATCCTCCAGTACTGTCCAGGTTCTGAGTTTGGATGCACTTTTTATCATCAGGCCTCTCAATAACTGGTGGATCTGCAGCTTTTATGGAAAACAGATCTCATCTCTGAGGCAAAAGTTAATAGCTGCACACAACTGGAGAATATTCCCTAACCTATTTAGTTGCATAGTCTGTAGCTGGCCTTCAGAAAAAAAAATCAGTTGCTTCATATATATAACCTTGCTTTTATGTCTTTATGTATGTGTAAGGGAAGAGTTAAAGTAGAAAGGCACAGATGGCTCTGTGTGTGTGTTGGAAGTGAAAAAGAAGATTTCTTAGGAGCTGGAAGGTGTTTAGTGTCATGTGTAAGATTCCCTGCAGTGGTACTAATAAAACTTACATGTTATATTGCAGTAAGGTTCATGTTTTGAGATCTGGGTGTTACTTGAAATTGAATATCTTGGCATTTGTTCATTCTGTGAATTTGATTAAGATGGATCTGTGTGCAAAAAATTTCACATGATAGTGTGTTGACCCTGGCTGAATGCCAGGTGCCCACCAAAGCTGCTTAACTCTCTCCTCCTTAGCTGGACAAGAGAGAAAATGTAGAACAAAAGTTTTGTGGGTGATGATAAGGGCAAGCAGAGATCCCTCACCATCTACCATCATGGGCAAAATGTACTCAGCTTGGGGAAATTAGTGTATTTTATTATGAAGCAAATCAGGGTAGGATAATGAGAAATAAACCCAAATCTTTAAAACACCTTCTTCCAACACTCCCTTCTTCCTTGATTCAACTTAACTTTCAAATTTTTCTTCCTCTTCCCCTGCAGTGGTGCAGGGGAACATGGAATGGATGTAGTGATCATTTCATCACATCTCTGCTGCTCCTTCACCCACAGGGAGAGGACTCCTCACACTCTTCTCCTGCTTGATCTCAGTTTCTCTGATGGGACATGAACTTTTCCAACTTGACTTCTCACACATAGCATTTCTTCATGAACTCCAGCACGGGTCCCTTGCATTCAGTGCAGACCTTCAGGAACAGACTGCTCCAGTGTGGCTCCTCTGAAGGGTAACAAGTACTGCAGGAAAACCTACTCCAGCATGGACTCTCTCTCCATGGGGCCACAGGTCCTGCCAGGAACTTGCTCCAGAGTGGGCTTCCCTTGGGGTCACAGCCTTCTTCAAGCATCTACTTGATCCAGTGTGGGGTCCTTCCTGGGCTGCAGGTGGAACTCTGCTCCACCATGGACTTCCATGGGCTGCAGAGGGACAGCCTGACTCACCAGGGTCTGCACCAGGAGCTGAAAGGGAATTTCTGCTCTGGAGCACCTCCTCCTTCTTCTTCACTGACCCTGGTGTGTGCAGAGCTAACCATATATATTATCATTCTCAGTGAAATTACCATTGCACAGCAACTTTCCCCCCTTTACTCTGTTATCCCACAGGTCCTACCGCTATTGCTGATGGGCTTGGCCATGGCCAGCAGCAGGTCCATCTTGGAGCTGGCCAGCATTGGCCTTTTTGGACACAGGGGAAGCTTGTGACAGCTTCTCACAGAGCCATCCCTGTAGACCTCGTGCTATCAAAACTTGGCCACACAAACCCAATTAACATGTACAGCAATTCATGTTGCTTGGAGAAAGTTGTTCTTAAGTATGATAGAGACTACCTATTTTACAAGAGTCTGTATTTTTATTTTATCTCCTCTGCAAACAGGACATTATCTACAGTGTCTGTTTGGGATGACACCCAAAGATATGCAGATTGCTGAGACCTTTGGATTTCTCAAGGTCAAATCAAACTGAAGGCAATCGTTCCTCATCCAGCTTAACTGAGCCAAGTTGCTTGCTTTGGCACTGCTACCGCATCCTAAAAAAGCAGATTTTTCTTGCTTGTGGGCAGGTGGTTAGAATACCATATAGAGCTCATTTTTGACTGTCAAGATTGAAATTATTTCTCAGCCAAGGATAGCTATAAGTACATCTGTTAGCTATTAAATTGTGGAGAAAAAAAAAAACTTTGCAAAGGTTCAAAATGTACCTCGTATGTAAGAAAAAAGTAAATCAGAATTTCAGACCAACTTCTGTAAAAATGTCTAAAAAGATAAATGCAATTCCATTATGTTCTGAACAAGAAGATTACTGTAACTCTGGTAGACCCTGTTCTTAAGCCAGTGAAGCTTCAGCTGCCGTTTGAGCAGCAGCAGCATAGGTGATTATTGCTAATGTGTCAAAGATTTCAGTGAAACCTGAATTTTATTTTTTTCTCACACCAGTATGGTTTTTAACAGATGTTTGGATTCTATATATCAAAATCTGGGTAATTTAATGTCTTTGCCTGTAGTATTGCTAAAGCAAACAATTTAAATGGGAAGAATAAGAGGTGTTAAATACTTTTTATTTTTTATTACAAGATAGTAAATTTAAGAAAGTGAAAGACTACTCTTTATTAGTAGAGGCTTTATGAAGTTTAAGAGATTGTTCAGCAATTATAACTCATGCTAACGAACTAGAGATGAAATTAACAAATACTAAGTTCGTTATTACTTACAGCAATTTTTCTCTTAAGAATTCATTCAGCTATCGTCTAAATTTAATTAAAAACTTCATGTGTGAGAGCTAACAGAGGTCATGGTTGCATTTAGTCAGAGAAATGAGTCTAAGGATGCTCAACTAAGAAAGAAAAAGAGAAGTTTGCATTGGTTTCAAAATATGTTCTATTATTGACTGTAATTCCTTTGTAGCCAAGATCTCCCACAAGAAATTGATGTAGAATTCTTAATGAGCTAATGGTGCTTTAAATTGTATTTGTCTTGAGGATTTTTAGTTTTGCAGCCATTACTGAAGAGTGCTAAAGCATTTTAAAGTATTTTTTCACTTTGAATTGTATTTATTTTTCACAGAACTATTGATCATTACACTTAAAACTGTCTGCAAAGCTATCCTTAAGAGAAAGGGTGGAGTCAACACTTTTCAAAAATTATGTTTGTTAGTAATTTGGCCTTATAGGATTGCACAAAAAGATGGACAATAGTTTTATTTCGGTATGCTCAGATGAAATGTTTAACTTTGTGAAACTAATAAATGGTAGTTACATCAGGAGCCATATTGCCAATGTAGCACACACGTGTGGTCTCTTCCTTGCAATTTAGGTCAGAGATTAAAATCTCTGCAGGACTCATGGAAGAGAAGGCCAATGACTAATTTTGACGATTAATCAATTTGGGTTCTCAGGGAAGAAAACCAGGTTTGCGGATTTTTATTTTTAAAATATCAACTTAGTCTTTGCAAGAGTAATTAGAAATAACGTACCATTGTGAACCAAACATGACTTTCTAAAGCCTGTAGTCTGGTTTGTTTGCAGGAATACTTTATTGCTCTATTGTGGAGTAACTCAACAATGAAATTATTTTAAAAATTAAAACCAATATCAAGAAACAGATGATCCAGTTCACTGTAACATGAGCCTTTGATGTGTTTTTTTTATAAAGGCATGCAGTGAAAATCTCAAATAAAGCTTTGCTTTCAAATTCCAGAGTGTTCCACAGGACAGTGTTTGCAGTAGTATTGGTAGAGAGGATACAAAGCCCTGAGATAACTGCCCTATGCAAAGACTACAGTAACATTTTGAAGGAATTGTTTTAGGAAAATAGATTTTCTTGACTCTCTTCTGTTCACTGGCACTTATTTTTTACAATGTTTTTTTTTTTCTATTGAGCCTACATGTGGGGAAAACCTGATGGTTTATATAACCCATACATGAAATGGCAGAAGGTTTTACATTTAATTGTTGAGTTTAAGGGATTTCTCCATGAAGAACCACTCCTGTCTTCTAAAGTAGACAATTAGAACTGCTGCTTTTTTTTCTTTTCCTTTTCTTTTTTTTCTCCCATATTCTCTTAATATGTTTATTAACATTGTAAATTTTAATTCTGTTTCCACTAAGTAAAAACCACTTGTGTACAGTAATCTGCTTTTTTCAATATGAGAATTTGTATATAATTCCGCTTTAATCACTACAAGAGACTTTATTTTTGCACAATTATAGAAAAATATTCTGGTTTATGATACTTATTTCAAAAGTAGAAAAGAAATATGTATTTACCATGTTTTAGAAATAATAAAAAGTGCCAGTTATAATTACTGCACCCTGTAATCTTTTTCTTTTTGCCTTAAGCCTTAAAGAGCACACCATATACCTGTGTTAAACCCTTACATTTTCACAGGGTCTCTAAAAACATTTGCAAGACTTATCCATGCAGACCATTCTTTTCCTCCAATTTTGTTTCTAAGTACCTATTACAAATCTTTTTTTCCCCCTTCCACTTAGTGATTTCCCAATCATAATAAAGGAGGAGATTTTTTGGGGATAAGAGATTGTATCTGGTCTGAAATTGAATCACTAACTGGCCTTTGCCATATTATTTTCCTGACATTTTTGAGGTAAACGTGCCAGCAGAATTAATTTTCAAATCCTTTCACCCATCTGAGTGAAATTCAGTCTTGTGCATGAAGTCTGTAAAGGTACAAAACTTTATCACATTATACTCTTGAGTATTCAGGAGGATGAGTGGAAGAAAAATTAAGTATTTTTTGAGCTGTTATTTGCCTTTATCACTGATGGAGGAGAACCATTTAATAATTTTTGGAATTGTCTAATCAAACAGTAGAATTAATGGACAACTCTTAACCTATACTTTAAAACATTTTACTAGTAAAATATATGATATTTTATAAAAGAAACTATCTATGAGATGAAGCATTATGAAATCTCAAAACATAAATGATTTTATTGTCCAAACTGCATGCCATATCTCCTAAAAAAAAAAAAAGGAAGAAGAAAATAGGATTTGCATAGTAATAAATTGCTTTTTTTTAGAATAATTGTATTATTATAGCCTACTCTGTGTTTAGGAAATAATATATTTACCAACTAGGACAGTTTTCCATTTTTGTTTTGAATGGTTTAGGAATTTAATCTTGAATAATGTGCAATATGGAACTGTTCTAGAAAAAAAGGAAGATCAGTCTTTTCTGCAAATAAGCTATTATTTTTTCAGCTTTCAGTGAATGACCATGCAGAATTCCATTAGAATATAGTACTGGAATGCTCATCTTTTTAGCTGCCAAAAAAATAGCTGTTTGAAAAAGGATTAGTCAGATTTTTTGACTTGCAAATAAAGTAATTATTATTTTTATTTGACTAATAAAGTCAAAGTTAATAAAATGCACTTTTGAGGATTCTTTATTCATCTAATATTTCATGGTCTCCAGGTTATTGATGAGCTTGTCCTTTTCACACACTCACTCTCCTCCCCAACCAAAAACAAACCTCCCGAAACCGAAGTTTTTTCATTTTGACTTGTGAATAGCCCTGATTAGTGCTGTTGCACAGTTCAGCTGAATCTCCTGGTGAAAATGGTTTTCTCTCTCCAGTTGATTTTTTCTTTACTTTTAGAGTGTGCTCCTTCTGCCTCATGCTCTGAGGGCATATCTTCTAGGCAGTGAAAAGCGATGAGCAGCTGGAGGCAGCAAGCTAGATCAAAAGTCTGTCTCTGTCTGTGGACAGACTTGTTTACTCAAAGCTAAATAAGAGGTATCACTATTCATAGTCCCATCTGTAAATGCTTCATCCTGGTAATAATTCAATGTGCATGACAATTGCTGTCTGGGGTGAAAGCACGACAACTTCTCTGCATGAATGATTGCAGAATAACAGGTCCCATCTGAAAGAAAGCAGAAGTGTGCAGTAGAAGGCAGACTGGCATTATGAAAATGACAGCTACTTGGGGAACTAAATACAGGAATTTTGCATACTCTGCACCTCAGCTTTAGTACTAATCTGTAGTTTGTCATTTTGTAATACTGGGACATGCTGCAGCAGTATGATTTTCTGTAGAGGATGGCATCAATGTCATTTTTCTTCATCACTTGGCCTTCTCTTAAAGGTTCTTTTTTTAAGCTTATCCTGTTTAGGTTGTTACAGCTGAACAAATCCTACCCCCAGGACAGAATAATTGCAGGAATCTATGCTCTGAATCTGAGGCCAGTTCAGATACAACAGTATACTTTTGATGAAGAAAATCAGTCTTAAACAATATCTTCTGTGTCTGCAACATATGAATGTTCACTGGTATTTACCAGAGATGAAATCTGATGGTTCAAAATTCTGTTACTATAGAGGTGGAGTTAATAATCTGTTAATTATATTTAACTGAAAAGTCTCTTCTTCCTTTCTTGTGTTGTGATTTCTGACGAAACAATGTAGTAAACAGGCCCTGATAGTGCAACCAGTTCATATAAAATTTTTATAAATTTTGAACTTGAGTAACACTCTTGAAGTCCGAAGGACTTCAGTGCAGGTATTTTTTAGCTGGTGCTGAGCTGTATGCAAGGTCAGATTCCAAACCCAGAAATATGTGGATTTTCCTAACAAAACATTGTTGGGTTTGGTGGTTTTTGTTTGTATTTTTGTTTGGGGGGTTTTGCGGGCTTGTTTGTTTGTTTTAAAAATCTTTTTAACTAACCATTTTTTCCAATTCTGCCTAGAACCATTGGATACAAAAAGAAGTATGTGAAAGTTCCACATGGACATATTTGGGTGGAAGGGGATCACCATGGACACAGCTTTGACAGCAATGCTTTTGGTCCTGTAAGTTGATTCTCTGTATGTCACCCTTTGCAACTGAAAAACTGTGCATCTGTGACACAGTGAGTATGAATTGATTGTGATTGTAGTTTTGTTATTTTTGTGAGAATTATTAAGCTTCATAAAATATCTTGGTCAGTGGATATTGGGCTTTTTCTAGCTATTCTAAAAAGAATAAAGACTTCTTTAGATTCCCCACATGGAAGGAGATGTGGTAGATATTTTAAATTTTAAGGGATATACTGGAATTGGAGCCAGAGGGTGAGCCAGCTCCGTGTAGCTGACAGATGCTCCCTGAGGACATTTTGCCAGCTGATACAATTTGGAATGATTCCCTCCTGGGAGCTTTGTCTTGCTTTAGTGCCAATGCTGGGATAAAGAATTGGGAAACTGTAACCATGCTTAACAAGTGTTAACTGGTAAATTGGTAAGTGGACAATAGTAGAGATATTTCAGAACTGTTCCCAAAGTAAATATTTAAATTTTCTTTGCATGTTGAATGAAAATAAAATGTAACCTATAAAATCTGTTTCTTGATGGGTAAAAGTGTGCATCTTTTCCTGAGGAGGACAGTAAATTCTTTCTCTGAGCTCTGATTTTGTTTTGGTTTTGCCTTTGTTGAACTTTGTATGGATTCTTGTTCTTGTTTTAACTTAATCTAGCATGCAGTAAATAGTTGCATAAACTGTGTATCTGCTGTGGAAATACAAACTCTTTTAGCCCTATTCCACACGCAGAATTTTTCTCTCTTTTAAAGAGAGAATAGTTCTCTATTGTTATTTAAAGACCCACTGTTTGTCACAGGGAAGTTGTCAAGCCTGGATTTTTCTACCCTTATGCATTTCACATCTATTTCATACAGAAATCATCCCACTGACTAATTGAATTAATGACAAGAAGGACCTTATGAGTTTGTCTCTCTTCTTGAAGTTTAGCCCAGTTACTAAATTGAAATAATTTGTTCTTAGGAAATAATAAAAAATAGGCTTACTGTCTGATTTGGAGTATGGAATGGCGATACCTTCTTTTAGTTTGTCTCACTTGTTTTATGCTTGTATTTCTTGCTGTTGTTCATTATTATTTTCCTTCTACTATCTTCTAAGATTTCTAACATCTCATTTTAGACGTTCTTTCCTGCAGAATTAATTCAATCTATCCTGTGCAGGTATCTCTTTCCTCCCTTAGTAAGCTTTTCTCTGTCACTCTCTATTCTCAACATAAATCTTAGTCATAAAGCCACTAATCTTCTTCTCACTTACAAATATATTGCCAATGTAGGCTCAGAGCATAAAGAACCTTTTGCAGTTGGACATTGGTTTCAGATTTACAGCAGCTCACACAGAAATTCATACAAGATAAAATCCTCAAGGTAGGCACCATGCGGCTTTCATGCAGGATGGAATGTTGGTGTAAATCTAAATACCCTCTGATTTTTGCTCAATTCATTGATGTTTATAAATATTAGTAAATCCCCTTCACTAGGTTTTGACCTCACATTAAACATCAATTGTTAGTTAACATTAGATAGTATGTCACTTTTCTTATAGAATAGTATTTTTCAGAGCTAGCAGCACTGGTTTTGACTGTGAATTCTGTATATTTCTGTGGGAAGAATGACCTTTGTATTGCTTTGATGAATACATTATGGGTAAGTCAGCTGTAAATAGGTATTTTCCTCTCAAATTAAGTTAGAACAACAATTGCTGAATGTAAGCAGAAGGGCCAGAAGAGATCACAGGGTTTGAAAATAGCTTCAGAATAATAAAATATAGAAATTTCTTGTCTGTAGAAGAAAATGGAAAGTGTATTTAGAAGGGCACACTGCACTCCAGGTTCTTTTCATCCCACACATGTAAAATTTTAGGTTACTGGGACATTTTCTACTCTGTAGAAAATGTACTCTTCTGTACTCTGGAGATTATTTGCACAAGTGAATTAAAATATTAAAATCATTCTTTTGAGCCATTCAGAAGGTATGTATTTGAAAAAAACTCTCATAAAACTGCAGCAGTGTTAAGGAACAGACATGGTAGGATATGGAAACTTTTTCTCACTATGTTACTATATAGGTCACTTTAGACATTAGGTTAAACATTATGTGTGTCACAATTCTGACTTTCAAAATGATGTTTTCTTTGATCAAAAGATGCAGTAGAAATAGTGGGGGTTTGTGTGGACTGTGTTGTAGGCTACCATTTCTTCTAGTCTCATGTGATCATATAGTAGAAAGACATAGTGCAGATAGACTCAGTAATGTTTTGTAGATGAACTCAATGAGTTACATGGGGCATAAAAGGAAATGATGGAAAAACAGATTGAGAACAGATGTTAGAGTAATTTTTTTCTCTTGGAGAATGACAATATGTGTAATGGCCTAATGGGTTAGGTTTATAAAGCAAAAACCCTGATACCAATCAAGTTCTAAATTAAATGCACCTTTGGAGAGATATGAATTTCTAAACTGTAAAACTTGGCCTGATTAAATTGTGGTTTTTTTAGTTCATAAAAATGTTTTAAAATAAATAATATCTTTTTATTGCATGGTTTTATAGGACTAAAATTGGATTTTTAAAGAATAGACACATATTTTCCTGAAGTGTGTAAATAAAATGAAAATGTTTAAACTAAGATTTGTAAAGGCTTACTATTTCTTTCTGCTTAATTTTGTCTTTGAATGAAATTAATACCTTAACTGATATTATAAAAATAACAGTGTATCTATGGTGCGTGCTGAATTAGAAATGCTATTAACTTTGTGTATGATCAAAACTTAAATATTAATTACCTTTCCTTAATATGGGACTAGATTAATTGGTTCATGGCTATTTTGTACATTGTCTTTTAAAAAATGCTTTGTGTAATACTGAATGGCAGGGGATGCATAAAACTATTGCTTTAATACTGATGTGTTTCAGATTTGGAAATCTGTCTGCCATTCATAAGAGTGAAAATAGCTATTTTGAATAGAAGCCAATAAACATCTAGGGAACTTCCATATTTTTACTATTATTTAAGGGGCAAAAAATTGCATACTGCTGGAATTTTTTTTCAGTTACCTAGGCTGAGGTAAAGATTTCTGTTAAATTGACTGTTGCTGTTTCTAAATTCTGAGCAAGTCAAGCTTTTATAATATTAGGTTAGCATTCCTTATTTGGCATATTACAGAAATGTGATAATGAATACCTTACATAATTAAGATACCACCTTTTGTAGGTCCTTCTTTTTTGTTTTCAGTTCTGGTAATTTTCCTATTTGATGGACCTTTTTACTATGGGCTGTAGTTCAACTGCATAGGAAATATAAAAGTAATGTTCCTGGCAACGCTTCTGCTTTCTTAGATCAGAAATGCAAGAGATATAAGGAATTGATGAAGTATTATAGTCCTCTGCTGCTTCAAATTTCTTAAACATTTTAAAGGGTTAACTTTATGACAGATCAGGTATTGTCTTTGCTTGCATAGTCAGGATAATATCAGCATAAAAACAAAGTGACAATTTATATTCTGTGTCCAATATTCTGGTGAAAGCATAGGAAAAGTCATTATAAACTGTACTTTGTTTAGATTAAATGTTTAGAGCTGGCATCCAGCAATGCAGAGATGGTTATCCAACCAATACATGAGGGTATCTAAGAAACAGTTATTAATAAGTGCATGAAATAACTGATGTATTCCTGGAAGTGCACATGTGCAGTGAAAAGCTCTCTCCTAATTTTAAAAAATAAAATGGGCAAATTTTATCTTATAAGGCTCTTATTTATATGTTTATATGTTTCCAAATGCCTCTAAGCTGGGGATATGAAAGAGCTTTATAAAATTAGGGCCTACAATCAATGGCAGTCTTTCAGCTGTCATGTTAAAGACCTGAATAAAAGCTCATTAAAGTCAATGAGAGTTTTCTACTGGCTTTAATGGCTTTGGGTAAAGTTCTTTATGACTTAAGCTTCACAATCCAGTGTAAGGGCAAAAATCTATTATCCTCCTTATCTTCCTAGGAAACTTTTGACACAGGTAGGTTGAGTACCTTGTCAAAAACGTCTGTTTTGGCTGATCTGGGTTCATATCCTAGCCCTTTTCCTTAAAATAGATCTATCTTTAATGTGTTTATTTTCAAAACTAAATCTTGTTGAACCTGAGCCTAGATGTTTTGTTTGACAGAAGTTTCACATTCATAGCTTCAAATGAGTAAATTGCTTTTAGCCAGCATCAGTAGAGACCAATTTTTATGATTACATATTTTGTACTGTAAATTCATGGAATAAAATATCTGAAAAACATTTCTATGTGTTTAACTACGTTTTCATTTAGCAGCACAAACCTGTAGACTGTGGCTAGGAAGCTATAAACTAAGATGACACTGAACAGAATGTGCTGAATTTATTAGTTATTTTAATTTGATTTTCAAAGGCAATCATCATTCCTTTCAGCTATAAGATAGGAATGGTTTAACTATTAACCCTCAATGGGCAAATTCAATTATTAACAGTAGTAGAATGTGGCCTCTTACGATTATTTTTTTAGGCTGATCTAGTATTTCTCGCTGTAACTACTGTTAGTGGATACAAGTACTCAAAAGCAGAAAATAAGAAAATTGCATTAGACAGTAAGTTGAACTAAAATATAACACTTCTAGTGGAGTGCAGAGGTTACTGCTGGTGAAGGAAATATTTAAACCAAGATGTCTGCAGCTTATGAGAGCACCTCTGCTTCATTTGCTCAGTCATCTTCGGAGGGAGGTTCAGTGAACAGTTGAAGGAGGGAGCAGATCGCTTTCTGCCGTTTTGAATTACTTACATAACCACAAACAAAGAATGCCAAATGTCCTAAAAGTGCACATCATCTTGGTGATGATCTTGCCATCTGGTGAAACTTTCATGTGTGAGCTATAAACTAGGGCAAGGATTACATATCTTCCTGAAATGGAGCAGCCTCTATGACAAGAGGTGGGGAGAGTTTAACAGCTCACATCAGTGCACTGAACATCACTGCATTAAATTGCACAATAATGCACACAGCTAGGGCACACTTCCCACAGAGAGCTCTGCCAGGTCTTGAAATACCTGCTGACCCCATATGTCCCCATACTCCAAATTGCCATTCAAAGAGGCTTAAGACAAATATGTCAATGGCAGAGTACCAAACCCTGTTTTTCTTAGTTCAGAACAGTCAAGAAGAGATAGTCAAGGGTGGCAATACAAAAGTGCGATTTTAACAAGGAAACATTTATCTGTGCTTACGCTCATAAAGTTAATGTAGGTGAGGAGAAGAGTGATGACAATGTAGTCAGTGAAGGCTAGGGATGACCTACTGGGGACTTGTCTGCATTAACTTGCTAGCAGATGTTGCAGATTCTTCTGTTATCTTTTTGCTACCACTCCCACCAGTGCATCCTCATTCTGCTGTATAAATGTAGCCTTGGAGAGTGGCATGACTGTTATGGGCCAGTGACATTTCTAGTTCTCTCTTGGGTATTAAAGAACTAATGAAGCCTGTGTTAAAACAGGATGCATAATGCAAATATGCAATCAATGCCATTTCCATATTATTTATCTTTGGCTACTGGCAATAATGAAATAGGTGAAAGTGTTTACAATCTGAAAAAAAGACTTTGCCTATGGAGCATGAAGTTACCAGTAGTGAATAGCATGGATGCATAGCTTGAACTTGTAAAAATCTATGGTGAACAAAACAGATAGGACATTATGTGTTATGACTGATGATAAATAAAGCTCGAAGGGTAAATATGCTTGTCCCTTTGAGAGAATGCTATATGTGAGATGCAAATTGGGATGGTGGCTTTTCTGTGGAGAATGACAATTCACTCCAGGAGCTGCCGAAGGGGAGCCTTGCTAATAAGATTGTGTGGCCTGACTGTCCATTAAATTATCATGGCTAACTGAATTTGCACTATAGGGAATAAAAAGTCCCCTATAGCTGTCCTAATTATTTTGAAAAGTAAAATATTTAGCTTGACTCTAATTTAAACCAATGCATATGGCTGGCTATTATCATGTGACTAAAAGCTCTCAGTTAAGGCTACTCTATTTTTTAGCAATGGAAAGCTTGCTTTTTGTCTTATTTATGTCAAATCTTATTTTATGCATTCTGGCTAATTTTCTCTATTACTTGTAAATGTAATTTATTTAGCACTGATAAAGCTTCATCATTCTGCTTATGGAATAGTATTTATGTAACAAATTCAAGCACAATGAATTATTAATGCAAATATTTCGCATTTCTGAATGCAAAAACCTTTAAAGAATTTTTCAACCACATTGGAAAGAATGGTAGGCTGAGCCACCTACAGCTGGTTTTGACATCACTTATATTGAAATTAACTAGGAAAAATGTTGAACTTGTAGTGGATCTATTTAATGAAATATTACAAGAGATCAGAGAGCTGTCAGAATCATGCCATCATTTTTAATTATCTAATTTGAACAGCGCTGCATTAAAATATAATAATTTGCAAAATTCTGTATACTCCTCCTTAGGTTTCCTTACAATTTTATTTCTCTCAAGTTACTGCTTGGAATACCCTTATATTTGATAATCTTTCTGTAGGATTCGTAACAATATATTATCTATATAGAATTTTGAAAAATTACTTTTTTTAATGCATATGAGGCACAAAGGAATCTTTGCTGACTTCTGTATAGTTTAACCGTGTAGGGAATTTTGATTCATGCTGGCATTCATATTAAGATTTTCCAGGACATAATCTAAAAAAAAAAAAATTAATGTATTTATTTCTTTATATTTTTACCTCCTTGGACATGGGCTATTGTCAAAGCTCAGACAGCGATTACAAAAAAAGAGTTGTAAATTTTAGTTTGCAGAATTGTTGGAAATTTTTATTCAAAATATTTCATTTTTAGATAAGATAAATGCTTTGGTGTAATAAGTGCTCATGTCATTAAAGGTCCCAATCCTAAAATAAGACTATTTTACTCTAGCACCTTGTTTACATGACTGCGCATCATATTGGAAGGTTAAAAATGTGTATTTGTATGTCAGGGAACGTTCAAACCAATGTGTATGTATTTATTTGTGAGTGTATGTTTATTTCATTTAGAAGCAAAGCATTATTGAAACATGATGAATAGTGTACCAGTACTTCTGTGAGTTATTTGAGGGAAGTGATGTTTTCCGTCCACTCGGTGCATGTGCATCAGGATAGTGTGCTCTGGGGATTCCCTGCAGAAGAGTTGGTAAATAAGCCCTGGGAAAGGCCCCTGTGACAGACCTGCAGCACACCACGCAGAGGTTCAAGGACAGGATTTGCTCAGCCTTGGGTGGGGAAGGCTGCAAGGAGAGATCTCAGCTCTGCACAGTGCATGGGAAGGCAGGGCCAGACTCCTCTGAGGCACAGAGTCCTGGGACAGCAGACAACAGGCACAGCCCTGGAAGTTCGGAACAGACATTAGGATATTTGTTTCCTTTTTTCATTGTGGCAAAGTCATGCATTGGTTATTGAAAAAGTTAGGAAGATCTCCATTTTTGAAGACAGTAAAAAAGTCTTCCTGGAGGGTCCTGGGCAACCTGAATTGGCTGAGTCGTCCCATGCAGGAGGTTAGACAAGGTAATCTCCAGATGTCCCTTCCTACCTATATGTCTGGACATAAAGGAAAATTATTTGTATTTTGTCAGTAAACTCCTTTATTTAGCATATAGCACAGTAAACTGACAAAAGTTATGTATTAACACTGATGGAATCACATTTATCAAGAGAAAGAATATAGTAAATTTACTTTTCTGTTGCTGCAGTCTCCCAGAGGATTGTCAAGGCCATCAGATTGCATTTTAGACTGTACAAAGGTTTCTTTGCAAACCTTTATTTATAGTCCCTCTTTTCTAAAATGAATAGTTTGGAAAATATACTTGATAGCATGAACTTTCCTAACCTGGCCATGTCTAAAGCCCAGCCTGAGCAGAGAAGAAAAAATTTCCTCAAAAATTAATAGCAAACATTTTTTTATTTTTTCTTAAGCAGTACTTCAAAATTTATAGGTGTGTTATGGAATAAATAAAAATATTTTATTTGAGCTAAATCTGCTTTGGACTAAGATCTTGATCTTGCAAGCTTTTGTTTTTATATATTTTATGTCTATAGGATCCTCTTGATAAAGTGAAGGGCCTGCATGTTTCAGACTGCTTCTCTTGTTTATATTGTGCCTTTTGTGCATCTCTTATTTTGAAAGATTTAATAAATGAAGAACCCCAGTTCAAACTGAATAATTTTGCTGATTCTGGTGTTGACAGCTGATACAGTAATAAATTAAAATTTTAATTAAGCAGAACTTTTGCTGTTAAGTAATTTAATTCCTGATTGTTGTCAAAGCATTTTACAAACTGTGTGGGCTTTTTTTGAAAAATACAGTTGTAATGGACAGATTTTTTTTTAATTTCAAACTACAAAAGTATAAAATTAGTTTTCTGATGAACATAATCATTGTCTTGTCAGAGAAACATTCACATTGGTAGCAGAATTTTAAAGTTGGTTGTTCTCTCTTTCACTGCAGGAGAGACAAGTAAGAATAATTCTTCAGAGATAATTCCCATAGAATGTTACATTTGGTGAAAGGGATAATGCCTACTAACAGTTTGCAAAACAAATCATAAAATATATTCTTCTTCCCTTGATTGGTATTTGAGATAATGTTACTTAATTAAAGTTGGGTATAGTTCTTTTAATTTACTTGCTCTGAGGATTTGGGCACTGCAGATTAGCATCTATTAGGGTTTGAAATTTTATGTAGTTTTTAATTAAGAACTCCTGCAACTCAGTGTCAGATTCAGGAACCAGCACAGTTTTAGTTCTTCTCTTGTCAGTCTAGAGATTTAGAAAAGAGTTCTGTATAATAGGAAAAGTGGTATTATTAGCAGCCTGAAGTAACAATAACTCCATGGTAGTTCCTCTGTAGTTAATACACAGAGCTTCCTATTTCACATATGCACCATTTATGTAGCCAAAATGTATGTCCTGATGGAATTACTGAAAATGTGTTTAATTGCATTTGATGCAAAACAGAAATCTCCTATCATGTGATCATCAGCTCTCCATGGTCATGAGGACAAGTTCCAAGTAAACTCTTGATTGTGAACCTTGAAAAGAATGCCTGCAAGCTGCAAGATCTCTTATTCAAGATCATATTTTCTAATTGCAAAATTTCGTTTTTACCCCAGGTAATCTATCCCAATATAATTTTAAGAAATAGTGTTCTGAAATATGTATGCATTAGAGCTGATACCAGTGCAGTCTCTTCTTTCATGCAATATATATCTTCTTGAAGCTGGGAGACCAGATTACAAGCTTAGGAGTTTGTTAACTTGTACACCTTATATTTGTGAGATAGCACTTGTTGAAATGAGAGTAGAAGGAAACAGTAGTAGTTAACATGACGTGATGACAAGATCTAATATTTCTTTCCTAGCAAAGATATAAATCTGAAGATGATGAACAATTTGCACTCTAAATCATGGGTCATTTATCAATAATTGATCAATAATTAGAAAGAATGAGGAAGAAAGAAAGACATTTCTAAAATTCTGCAAAATAATACTTCCACTTCTGGTTGAAGTCATGCAATTTTAGTAACAAAAATCTGTGTGGCATCAGTCAAACTAATAAGAAAAAACAAAGTCTTTCAGTAGTCTCTGATGGTAAAATGAATTGTCAGGTATTTTCTGGATCAGTCACTCCATGCTGTTTCTTAAGAGCATAGTAAATGGTCTCCACAATGACTTTATAGCCATTGGATTAATGTATATGTAGGGGTACTTAAGCAAAGGGGTTAGAGCTTTTTAAAACCTTTAGTCAAGACTGCCAGAGTTATTATTTGTAGAATATAGCTTTGACTTGGTACACAACCAAGAGAGGAAAGCAAAGAGCTACAAACCTTCCCAATTTTTCTTTTGGATCAACTTAGAAGGACTCAGGTTTTTTGTAGTTTAGCCAGTCAGAAATTTTAAAGCCAAAAGCTCATCTTCCTTCTACTAAAAATGCACAAAAGAAATAACAGAAAGTTTAAAAGTACTATCATTTTAGCAGTTTAGTATTTTCAGTTCTGTATTATGCCCAATCATATTCACATATGTTCATTTTATGCAAATTAAAATTCAGGTTTAATTTGCAACTTATTAAAAACCGGGATTTGTATCATTTAGATGCCAAAATAACAGGCTCTGGACTACTCTGTAGCAGATGTGAAGATGGTATCCAACTCTGAATTTTGGCCATATACACACTATCTCTAATGAAAGCCAGGGGAAGCCTATGACCAAAACAAGATGTAATACACTGAGAAATGAGAGGGATCAGAAGAAGTGACTTCCTACAAAATTCTCCATGACTGCTCTTTGGCAGGTTATAGCTCCACCTAATGTAATGATCACCTTCACATTTCAGAGGCTTTGTCAGGTAGAAAGAGCCCACCAGATGATGTTTTTTACAATTTTAATGATTAGACATAGGCATTCCAGGATCCATTTTTTTCCCAAGACTCTTATAATTCTATCGCAACCATGAGACACTAATTGAAATTTGTGCTTCGAAATGCTGCTAATGCAAGTTTCCACACATAGGATAAGTCAGAAATACCTGTGTTACTCTTCCAGACTGAATAATAAAAAAATGAACATGTACTTTGGAGTGGAATTAGACATGCTCCCCCAAAAGTTCTGATATTGCTGCAACTGCCGTGTTCTCTGTATCTTCAAGCTGTGAAGAGATAAAACATTCCACTTTGACAAGCTCAATATATTGTTTTCTCTCAGGCATGCATGGTTTCCTGGTAAGTGCTGTAGTACAGGACTTAAGAAACTATTTCATATTTTTGCTATCTGCACTCAAATATGCTGTTAAGTCTTATGTATTGTCAGAGGAATTTTAGAGGTCCTCAGAGTTCTGCATGCGTCAGTGAAACCATCAGTTCAAAACATTCCTTAGTTAATCTAAGATCTGATTATACTTAGTGGAGCCATGTAAAGAATAAATCTAATTTCCACAGTTATTAAAATGTTTGTAATATCAGAGTGAATTTTTTGTTCACATCAATTTTCAAAAAACCCATTGTATTTTCAATTAAAGAATTTGATAGTATTACAAAGCAATTAGCTTTTAAATGAAAAATATTTAGATTGAACAAGACAAAAAATGCTAATGAAGAATAAAGTCTTCATGTTTACACTTAATGATGTGTGATAGGAGGAAAGGTCCTTTAGTTGTTTTGGATCCCATTCAGAACTGGCTTACATCTTCCTGCTGTTAGGTTCTCTGGGAGAGTTTTTCTGTAAATCTTTCATATGTACTTTTCTGTTGTTACAGCACCTCGGTTTTAAGAAGCAGCCGTGGTAAATGCATTTGTCTAAAATCTACAGTTCATTGTTTCCTTATACTACTACTAGCACCATTAGTTGTGCACATATCAGTGCAAAACAGGTATGTTTATACAGTGGAAACTTGTTCAATAAATGGATTATAGTATGTAAGTTAGAAACAAAGTTTGTATCAAAAAACTCATATCTCTTCCCTTATATAAATATTCACTCTTCCAAATTTGTTTCAAAAATGTGTGCTTTGCAATGTGCATAGAAAAAGATGTAACTCACATAACAGTAGAAGAAAATCTTGTATTTCTGTTGTAGCATTCATCTCATGTTTGAACTATATTCTTTAAAAAAGAAAATAATAAAGATACTGTCTTGATCATTTATATTTGCATTTGCATGCAGTGTGGTTTGCATGGAAGGCTTATTTTACATCTATGTTTTAGTTTGAAGTTTCAGGAAGTACTGCAGCTTGAAGTAAGTGATGCAGTAGAAGATTATAAAATAAAATAGAAGATTATAATGGGATATCTATCTTCCCTGGTTTGCTTTTAGAGTTCTCTCCTGGCACATTTTACACAAATTAATTTGACAGTAACAAAAACTAAAAAGGTATTTGGATTACTTCAGCAGTAAACTAGCAACAGAGCCATGTCATTTCAATTTATCACTTGTCTTTAAGTGTGAGAAACCTTGGTGCTTCATCACATTCAAATAGATTGCTTATATATAGAAAAAAGCTGCAGACTTCACAGAGAGGAAAAAAAAAATCGACTGCCAGCTGAGCTTTCACATTCTCCCTGACTTGCAAATTTTTAGTGAATCTCACACTACCTGAAGTAGAACAGCATAGTAAACTTAGTTTTACCCCTGTTACTATGTATCAAGTTATTAGGGGTTTTTCTATCAAAAAGAGCCCTGGCCCACACTGTGCCTTTGAAATTATAACGTGAGAGGCAAATCCTGTGAAAACAAACTTAACCTCTTCAGTTAGCTTTTATCTTACTAGCATAAATCCGTGTTTTTTGGTACACTGAAGAAACCAGGGTTATACAGGAAAAGAGAACATGCACTTATTCAATGATGTTTGCACACACTTGTTAAAACAAAAAGAAAAAAATTAAAATACAAAAAAAATTAAAATAGAAGTTTGTATCCTTTTGTGTGATATGTTATACAGAGACTGAAAAGTGAAGATAGTCTAGACATATGATATATTATAAAGTAATTATTAAAAAACCGCAGATATTCTTTGAGTAATCTTACCCCCAGGAATCTCATGTTTGTAAGTTCAGAAAGAAAGAAATTAAATTTCTTCTAGTATTTTAAATCTGAAGTTTTTCCTTTTTTTTTGGTCAAAAAATGTTAGGCCAGAGCAGACATACTATTTTTACAGAATCCAAGATTTAATAATTGATTTATTGAAAATCCAATGTAATTTATTATACATAATTAAAGAACTAACACACTTATAATCTAAAATGCCCCAGTGAATGAATTCTTCCAACTCAATGATAAATATCTATGTAAAATGAACTTAATAAACAATAAAATAATCTCTATGTCAAATTATATTCCTTTTTTCAATGGGACTTAATAATATGCTGCTATATGTGCTAGTTTTATTATTGATCATTATGGTCTTGTGCTCATGATAGTGTCTTGCTGCAGAAACCAAGACTAGAGAAACAAAAAACAGGAATAGTATAACACCTTTAGGTTCAACAAAGCTTTGATACAGTGGATAAAAATAAGGTTTGATTATTCCTCAGAGGCTTTTTCCTTGTCAGAATACCTGGGTTCTTTTTCTGAAAAGTAAACTCTATAATCTAAGGAGAAATAGCTCTGTTTACCAGAAGTAGACATAGTAGCAGATGCCAGTAATATGTGGGAAAAATTCAGTTACCTTGGGAATAAAAACATTAACTTTATTCTTCTTTCTGAATTCCACTTTAAAACCTTTATTCTTAGCTCTCTAGAGAAAGTCCCAATTGGCATTTAAATGCATGTATTTTAAATGAGATTCATAAGGGACTAAATCTATCAAAGTTTCCTATGAAAAAAAATTAATAGAGAGATGCTTCTTATAGGTTGTGAAGTAAAGAATTAAATTTTATCTTTAAAATGGAATGATGCCAGCTTTCTGGATACTAATTTAAACTTTTCATACAATAAGCATTACATAGCATTAAGACAGGTAGCTTTAGATTTCATGGCTTCACTGCAACAAACGGTAATGTGTTTTTTCATTGAATTTGGAATAGGACAAAAGATACGTAATCTTTTCATTATTTTGAAATTTTGGTAAAAGTCTAAATTAGAATCCAGTATTAACAGCACTTTCAGTGACACACATTAAGCAATCTCTTAGAAAAATGTTCCATTAATTTTTCTGTTCTATATAAAGATACATTCAATTTTTAAAGAAATTATATACCACCTTGAGGTCTGGGACATTTGCAACAGCTTTATTACCCAAATCAGGTAAAAAAATCTCCATACATTTGGTAAGCTAGAATGGGTATATCTTGTGTCTGGTCTGTACAGTATGTTAAAGTATTAAAAACTTGGGAAAAATCTTGTCTTTGGGAGTTTTGCCAGGGTCAGTGATGTCAGGACTTCATCCCTCAGCAGGATTTTCCTGCTGATGCTGGGCTGCAGACTTATGGCCACAGACTGTCCCCAGCAAGGGACAGCTCATGGCTCTCCCAGTAATGCCTTCCTCCAGCCCCTGCCATGCTCCATCTGTCCAGGGCTGGCAATGTTTGCAGAGAAAGAGATTATGTCTTTGTCATACAACCATGCACCAGAAGATTCTTATCCCTGTGTCATATTTAAAGATTTCCTCTGTTATTCTGATGTTGTTTTGTGGCATGTAAATGCTAAGTAGATTAGCAGAGCTAATGTTTCCATTTGTATAGTAAGAACCAACATGTCCTTCAAACCAGCATAGTCAGAAGTAGCACTTTGCCAGTGAGGAACATCTCTCAGTAACTGGGGCTAATTCTAAAACTCATAACTGATCTCATGTTTTAATGCTAAGAAAAGGATTGCATACCTTAAATGGAATGCCTTTTTCTCAGTTGTGTATGTGAAAATGCTTGTGGTTTCTGAACTGTTCATTATAATTCACAGCCTCTGTGTATTGCAAGCTAAAATTGAAAATAGCCAGCAAATTGCAAATACATTTGCTAGATAGGTACAATTTGAAGCATGGAACAATAAACTAAAAAGTCTCTTGGGGTTCTGGGTAATTCACCAGAAATATACTTAGTGTGTCTTTGCTAATCCAGTTATGTAAAGAGAAAAAGTAATTGCTAAAAGTAACAACTTTTATTAGGCTACCTGAATAAAACGCACAAAGATCCTCTTAGGGAAAATGCTTTTTTTTTTTTTTTTTTAATTTAAAATTTTTATTTGACATAAAACAAATACCTTTTTTTCCCCAGTTTGATTTTTGCCTTTTGTTTTATTTTCACTCCTAATTTCACTCCTAATTGTTTTATGAGTAGACACTTTTTCACACTTAGACTGGGGTAAGGTTTGCAGAATTGTTTGGTATTAAGTACAAAAATGTCTTTCAGACCCCATACAATCTCATCTAGTTTAATATTTTACTCATCCTAACACTTTTTTTTTTTTAAATAAACTATATGAATACTCATGGCCACATTTTTTCTTGATCATCTGAACAATCCTAGACGCATTTGAAAGGATTACTCTCATGGTGGGTCTCCTGAATTGCATTTCGTCTGTCATGCAGCAGCCTTTGTTAGCTCACAGCAGAAGACACTGTAGATTTCTGTTTACATGGATAAAATAGAAAAGAGTTTGCTTTTCTATAATACCTTCTCTATTTCAAGGCATTTCAAAGCACTTGAAAGAACATCCTGACTGAGTTCAATGCTACTGCAGTGTGTGAGTAGGCAGTTGCAGCAGCCCTTCAGGACTGTGTATTTAGTAAGAGCACAAAGACAGACATTTCAGACAGTGTAACGAAAGAAGGTATGTTGAAAGGATGGTGAAAATGAGTGCAAGGGATTTCACTGCAGGAAAACAAGCAAACTGACAAAACCATCAAAAAACTATGTGAGAGGCATAGCATGTTTTGAAACATTTTCCTCATATATAAAAGATGTAAAAGATTATATGATTGCAAGGTGTTTCATGCTGAAGATATTTTCTTGTTTAATAATCTCTGTTCTCTGAACTGGGTTCATATAAAACTTTCAAGATAATCAAAAATATAAAACTAGTATCATGTTGTGCTTTAAGGCTTCTCTGCAGAAAAGACAAAGAAGCAAAGCACTGCAAATATTGAATTAGATTTCATTACTGAATGTAGCAATTCCTGTGTGCTCTAGAGAGTGTAAGCTTTATATAGATTTGGCATTGCTAATGTGTGTTCTCCACCTTTTTGTGGAGTTGACACTTGACAACTCTCAAATTAGCACCTTTCCTCCACATTAATCTTGCAGTAAATATATGGGTATCTATACATGTAACAATTTCACTCATGGTTGTTTTGACACATTTGTCAAATTCCCAGACTTTGCTTTCAAGTGCAGGCTAATAGAATGTCCCAAGACAAGCATCTGAAATGTGTATGTGCTATTTTTGTAGTAGGGAAGAAAATATTGATAAACTAGAAATGCTTGAGGAGGCCTAACCAAAAGATCAAAATATGCTGTTGTATGCATAAGCATGGAGGTAGCTGTTAGCAGCTTTTCTTAGAACATCACTTTTGTGGCTGGGCTCATTCTCTCCTCAAAACTCAATTAATGCAAAACCAGCACAACTGTCTCAAAAATATTGTGCAAAGATGTTTTACAAAAAATGGAAATTTAAGGTAAGATGTGCATTGAAGTCTGTAATTTCAAAATGTCACTTAATGATAGCTCTAGCTTTCAGTAATAGGCTGCATATATGATACTTTCAGTTCAGGAATCTTCCAAAGAAGATCATGATATTTATTGAAGTTAGGTGAACTTTGAATGTAAGGCCCACTCTCAAGACCTGCATTTATGAAAAAACCCTAACCCACTTTTTCCCCTGTCTGTTTCTGTTTCCTTCTTTTCCCTATTTTCACCTGTCCTTTTTTTACCCCAGTAACAAAAGAAAATACCTTTTCTTTCTTTTTCTTTTTTTTACAGTGAATTTCATGCATTGCTGAAGTGGAAGCACAGACAGTTTTCAATCTCATATCTTTAAGTTATCTGTCTCTTGAGGAACAGTTCTTATTCTTCCTAATGGAAGTAGCAGTTCTCAGACCTTGGGATTAGGAATTTGCTATGGGTTTTCAGAAGTCTATGAGACCTGTGGGCTAACTTTCAAATACTGCCTATAGTTCTCAGCTTATTCCACTAAATTCTGTCTGAATAATTAATTTTTGTCTTTACATCATGACTTCACACTACAGATATTTATACTATTTTTTTCATTTCCTCTTTATTGTATCATTTACATTTGATTCCCTGAGTGTGAGTCAGTCTGTGAGATGTTATGAACTGAGGATGTATGTTATACATTTGCTAAAGCTTCAAACACCTTGGGCACTCTGTAGGAATTAAGAAAATAAGTTTTCTAAAATGATGAAACATGACATTAATATAGAAAATGTCAGTCACTTGTTATATTTTGTCAGATAAATATTATTTGCTGTGGCAGAGTTCAATGCTTAATAATACATTGTTCTTGTCAGTGCTGTTTAAAGTGCACATGATTCATACTAAACCTTTATCTTAGCTGATAGTGAAAGTAGGCACTTAGCATTTTCTAAAACCAAATCTCAGTTCAGAAGTTTAATACACTTCCATATTTCCTGCAATAGAAAAGAACATTCTGCCTTCTCCAGAGATTTATTTATCTCAGTAGTATAGAAGAGGTTTATGGAGCCAGTGCTGCAGTTTTACAAGATCTACTGAAACAGTATTTAACAATGCACAATATGATAATGCAGGATTTACATATATTGGGAAATGTTTTCTGTTGAAATTTAGTTTAGAATTAAAAAGTGTGCTTCCTAGCAGAATGAAAATGAGAGGCAATGTTGCTTGGTAAAAAAATTAAGAAGCTTTGCAAAAAATCTGTTATTGGAAGATAAGTAGTCGCAACATTTTAGAAAAATATAAAATGCTGAATTTCCAGATTTTTTTTTTTGTTTATCTTCTAAAACTTTAAAAATAAATATAACAATGTTGTAAATTTAATTGCAATACTGATAATTTTAATCTATTTATCTCTAAATGTAAGAGTGAGCATGTTCTGATATAAATTTTATCTAGGACTGTGTGAATACCTGGAGATGTTTTTCAGATTTGTCCAAACTCAATTAGATTTGCAAATGTTTGCAGATAACCAGTTTTTCCCAGATTTGCTTTCACCTTTCAGTAATATGAGGTTACAATAGAGAAGTATACCTTTTAATCATTCATTTAAGCACTTCTCCATTCTATTTAGCAAACTTCTAAACATTTCCTATTCTTACACAAATAATGCATGTGAGGAAATGGCTTAAAGTTGCATCAGGTGAAGATTATATGTGGTATTAGGAAAAGACTCCTCATTAAGAGGATGGTCAGTTGATGGAACCTGCAGTCAAGAAAAAGAGAGCATGGCTGCAAGCCTTTAGCTGTTCAGCCATTTGGACAATGTTCTTGGTTTATATGATTTAACTTTGAGGTGACCCTGTGTGGAGTCAGGAAAGTTATCCTCATGGGTAGCTTCCAAATGGAAATGTTCTATGGTTACTTTTTGTCATAGAATGAAATTTGTACTCTGCTTTAATCTGGCTGCTGTATAAAAATTATAAAAGTAAGGAAGGTCTCGTATCGTAGACTGTGAGTTTTAAAAGTTTTTGAATACTCAAAGTTATATATTGATATTAAAAAATATAATTTTTTTTAGTAAGGTAAGCTTGTAGCAACTTTTGCTGTCAAGAACTGCTGCAACGTAATATGTGTCCAGATTAAAATGGTATGTATGTTGATATTTTCCAGGGAATTGGAGATTGTTGTGATATATTTTAAAGACTGACATATCAAGACAAACTTTAAACAAAAATGTTACTAAACTCATTCATTGACAGCACACTTAATGTTAATGAAGTTCATTTTACATGTTATTAACCATCAGCAATAAGTATACAAAACTGTTCTTGTTTATACTTATGTAATGGGCTTTTCTTCCTTCTTCTCCATATTTTGTCCTTGTGCTTGATGCTTTTATGCTATTTGGGAGTTACATCTGTCAGTATTTAAGAGACATTTGTAGAACCCTCTCAATAACATTTGGTCAGCCCTGAAATGGTCAGGCAATAGGACTAGATGGTTGTTGTAGGTCCCTTCCAACTGAAATATTATCTCCTATTCTATTCTATTCTATTCTATTCTATTCTATTCTATTCTATTCTATTCTATTTGCAATCTTGATTTTAATTCAGATGATATTGCACAATAAATACTCTATTATTCCTAGTAAATATTAGGACTAGTTTTAATCATATTTCTCAGTTTCATTGTTCTTGATATCTCCTACGTCTGATGTCCACTATTTGCACCTTTGGTAGTCATGACATACTTATGTGAAATGTATGGACACTGTCTGGCTACACATTCTTAGAACTACCAAGGACATACTGTTGCTGGTTACACTTTTTAGTTGAATTACTCTTGAATTGCAAAGAAAGCATAATAATTATAATAATTATATCTCAGTTTATATTTTATAATTTATGGGTCATATGCTTCTGCTTTGGCCACACTGTGTTGCTTTGCCTGCCACATTAAGTTCAACTAATCATCTATGATCATTTTTTTACCTATGACACCTGTAGAAGGTGATTCATCCCTTTAAAAAACAGGAATTTTAGATGGCTGGATGAATAATCCTCTAAAAGTGCCTAGAAGAATCCAGGACACTCCATGACTAATATAGGCTACACAGGTCCCATCAAATGAGAGGAATTCCACCTCTATGGCACCATCAGCCTTGCCACTGACAAACTGTTCACATGCAGGAAGTTTTCCAGCATTACTGGTACTAGTGCTTAGTAGGGAAGATCTATCCTGTTAAGTGTTGCAAAGTTAGACATTTATGGACTCATGCAGTTGCAAAATTGTATTGACATTGTTGCTTTCAAGTAAACTCTATTGACAGAAGGGAATTCTAGATTCTCTTCTAGATTAGCACTTCCCTAGTTATTCACAGGAAATATTTATTTTTGTTTTTCAGAGGAAATGTGATGCACTTTTAAGGTTAGAGTCACTTTTTTTTTTTCTTTTTTTTTTTTCTTTTTTTTTAAATATATACTAGACCTATTTTCCTAATTCAGGGCTCTGAACTTGGAAAACTTAGCTGAACTAATTCGGGTAATATAGGTTGCAGTCTAAGTCATGGTTAACCTTTTTTGTAAAAACAAATGTCAAAGGTCAGGAAAAAATATCCTGAGTCTGAATGAAACACTGCTTTGGTTTAACAAATATTACAAAATAATAACCAAAACCTACATCATATAGATTGAATACTCTTGATGTCCACTTATCTGTATTTTTTCCCTTTGTCAAGTGCAAAACTTTCTGTAGCATCTCTGCTCTTGCTGCATGTCACTGAGCTGTAGTTACTTCTGCTTTTCACAGTTGTGCAACTCCATTGTTTGATTTTGTTGCTCCCCCTGCACTGCTATGCCTTTGTTTCGGCCTTGGGAGCTCTTGTTTCTCTGAAAAAATCCTTGCCTTGTCTGTTCAGATGCCTAATCAAAGCATGTTACTTTGTGCTCAGCCTTGCAAAAATGGCA
>VXBI01001676.1:343972-363521 GCA_013397375.1 Toxostoma redivivum
TTTTTTTTAATTAGAGAACAATAAAATACAAACCAAAAAAATAGGTTGATGCCTTCTTTTATAAGTTCTACACATCTTCTATGCATTATAAAACTTACAACAACTGATATTAGGCATAAATTCTGATTGGATCACGAAATTTTAATTCATGGCTTCTGCCATATTTTATAAGTAGTGACCACACTTGAATTCTTTATAATCAAACACGAATAAACCATGAATAGTTTGAGAGGTGATTTTAATCATGACTCTTCAGGCTTTTAGCTGTGCTGTGATGTGAGGTTGTAGCTGGAATTTGAGTACTTCCAGTCTCCCAGTCGTTCACTGCTGTTTCAGTGATGCAGTTTCCTTGAGGTCTATGTACACATGGCCATAGGAATGGGCTTTTGCATATCTTACAGTTGCCTTGAAAAAGTAGGTTGGAAGGTGCCTAGATCTCCCTGCTGACACATAGACCCAAAATTAATTTTCATTCCCCTAGTTCTTCCTTGTCATTTCTCATGGGATTGATATTAATATTGGGATACAGAAGCAGCTACTTCGTAACTAACTCAGATTCATTAGTAACAATTTGTCGGTTTTTACTGTTAGCGCTACTGCAGCCAAAATGCTTGGGATTTCTCTGTGATTTTTAAGTGTTCTTCGTTTCTCTACTGTACACCGATGCTTTTTACAGCCTGTGCTTGTCAGTTGTAGCTGACAGATTCCCCTTTTCTCTTTGAAGGGCAGACCTTTTAAAAGATCAGATGTCCTTTGATCTCAGTTTTGATAATTTTCCCTATTCTCAGCAGTCAGTTAAGAGACTCCTCCTTGATTAGAGTCTTAGCTGCTATTTGAAGGAAGGTTCTAATCTGGTTTATTTTTGACAAATAATTATTGTGGGTTATAAAGGAATTATTTTGAAAGTGCACAAATTATATACAAACAAGCAATTACAGATGACTTTATAATAAATGAAGGATTGTAAATATAAATACTATGGCAATCAGTGTTTATACAAGGTAGAGATCCTTTGTTCTCCACACAAATTTCACTGAAGTTCTCAGCAGCAGAAGCCAGAGAACCATCCCACAGAAACCCCCTTGACTCCTTTAGCAGAATACCCCACTGGGATATGCTGCTATCTAATAAAACAGTTTGTGTGTGATTTTTTAGACAGCTTTCAAGTCATGTTTTCAAGAAAATCTGAAATGGTTTTAGTGTGATGCTTTGCAAACATCTTACAGCTCTGCCTTTATCCACCCACTTTTAATTCTGTGACATTGAAGAATGTACATTTATATCATTGCTGTACTATGTGCTGTGAAAATATAAAGAAAATCATGGTCTTCTTCAAGAATTTTTCAGTTTAATCAATCATAAAATAAGTAAATTTGTGTATATAGGGATAAATTTATCCAGATCTCCATAAATAGCTATCCATAATTCCAGAAAACTTAACATAATATATACATTCCTCTGGGGTATGTCCAAATATTCCGATTACTTTGGCCACCTTTATTCTTTAGAAATTAGTCAATTCATATGTATTACACATTAAAAATGTAATAATTTGTGGTAATTTATTCTTGGGCTTCTATTCTCCACAGTGGACTTTTTTTCAAATATTTATCTGATGGTCTATTTCCACTTGAAAAACCTTTTATTCTGATTATAGTTCCTTGAAAATTGCTTAAAGAAGATGACCTCCCTGTTTGGAAGGAGAAATACTGTGACAGTCCCATTAGTTCTCATTAGAAAAATGAGCAACATATTACCAACAATTATTTAACAGGAAATGGGACTTTAATATTTTGTATATAATGCATTTTGAAAAGTTTATGTTGGGGTAGAAGGGTAGGTGGGTGGGTGGATGGATAGTCAGCAGTAGCTTTTTTATAAACAGCCAATCTCCAAAGAACAAAAAAATGTCTTCTGCACGATCATCTTGAAAAAGTGATAAGTATATACTGAGTAGAATGCTTTAAAGATATTGAAAAGGGGATTTGTATTCAGGAGCAGAATTTTACAACCCTTGCTGGTGTAGGACCGAGAGCATTTTTTCACACTTTCCCTTACTGGTTTCTGAAGTGTAGCTGGAAATAAAGGCGTATGGGTTGGAAGACTACATGTGTGTTGAATAGCCATCTGTTACGGTATCCCTTGGGGATAATACATCAAAGGAGATTTCAAAATGGAAATGCTATATGACCATTGCAGTGATGTCTTAGTTCACAGAAAGACTTAAATCATGACATGAGAAAGTGTGAATTGCTTCTCCTCTTCTTTTAGGTGTTATTCTTGTAGGCCAGTATTCACAGATTAAATGTCAACACTGTAAGATACCATCCTGCTTATCAAAGTACCAACATTTCCAAAGTCTGTGTATCCTCAAACCCCAAGCAGTCCCCTTTTCCAGATCCCTAAAGCTCTCTGCTCAGTTCCAAAGCCATTTCTTTTTACAGTGTCCTACTGTGTCTTTGATATGAAAACCTTACCACCCTGGAAACCGAGCTACAGTCAAATTAATTTAATAAAATAAATAATGTAAATAGTACAGAACTGATTGCATTAGCCAGTTTCATATTTAATTCATAAAACTTTCCATGTTTAAATTTACTTGCTGCTGCTACTGCAAAATTTACATTCTTCTTCACCACAGGTTTGCTGGAGAAAAAACATTTTCAGTGATAGAATACAAAATAGTAGGAAAAGATAAAGGATTAAATGTGGAAGTGAGTTAAATTGTATCACTGTGTGGAAAACATGAAATACTGCTGATTTTTAGCAAAACTTAGTTCTCTAGCAAGGTTTTTGTAGTTTTGTGATAGTTTTTGTGATAAAATGAAGATTGGCCTTATCTGTATTTTCATTATGATAACACCACAGATGTAATAAACCCTTCACAGACACCCAGATCAAGGCCATAGTTTGCCCCAGGCTTGCAACAGGTGCCCTTCCATTCCAGTGGGGTGCAGTGCACCTGTAGGCCAGGATGCAAAGGTGCACCTGTGCAGACTGAGGTGCAAACTTCATCAGCTCTAAGGGAACACTAAATTGAGCCTGGGCAGGGAGCCTTGCTTACTTTCTGTTCAGAATTTTTGCAGCTCATTGCACTGCATGTTTTTCTGAACTTAGGTTTTTGGATTGTACCGATAAGAAACCATTTAAAATCTCTTTTTCTATTTGTTTTAAAGGACTTGCTGTGACTTGGAACAATATGTTTGCTAGTTTCCACCTGTGATTAAAATTGTGTTTAAATGAAGAGACATATAGATCTTATGCTGGTCTTTATACTTCTGGGTTTTGCAGCTCCCTCAGTGCACTTTCTGGCCCAGAGCAACCCCTCCATGACAGCCAGCCAGGTGCTGCTTTCCTCAGCTTCCAGCTCTCTTGCCCTTTAGAAGCAGCTGGCCTCTCTATTCCCTCATGGAGCTTTTTTACCTTTCCTAAAGAAGCAGTTTTAGTCCTACTCGCCTTAAAAAGTAACATGCAACTTACAGAAATATAAAAATGCTAGGAGGATTTTCAGAGAAAGTTTCAATCTGATTCAGCCCTCCTGTTTTAGATTTTATAATTTCTGGCTGCAGAATGCAGTTGTGACATCTTAAGCTCAATGTCCTGCTTAGGCCAGGAATTTTATTTTGCAGGACAAGTACATTGATTTTCGATTATAGTTTTCTTCCCTCATCCACCTCAGCTAGAGCTGCCTTCCCTTAAGCACTGCACAGAACCTCAGCTACAAGGATGCATAATGAAATGGCTCACAGAGCTCTCCTTTTGTTTTGAAAAGCATAACACAAAATTGTTAATGAACAAATATGCAGTGCACTCTATTCTCTTCTGTTGAGCTCTGCTAGTTTAGCAGAAATTTTGCATCTTTCTTTTTGTGTGTGTGTATTTGGTTTGGTTTTCTGTACATCTAGGTGAACGCTTCTTCATGCAAAATTTCTCTTTGTTATCCACAGTAGCAGCAGAGAGGCTAACCAGGCAGAGGATGGGGGAAAACAAAGGGAGGAAAGCAAGAGTAGAGAAAAGCAAAAAAAACTAAGAATAAGCAAGCTGTTGTGATCTTCAATGACTACCTCTGTGAGCTGAGTGCAGTTAGACTGATCTCTTCTTTTACTGAATGCCTTTGCTTTTGTCTTATACCCAACTGCCTTGCCTATGTTAAAAATCTTACCATGAGAGAGACAAGAATCATATCTTGTTTAGGATTAGCCTGGCAGTCTTCCCTCTCTATCCTTGGGGGCTCCCTGTATTCTTTATCATTGTTGTTCCATGGCCTGTGAACCTGAACTCAGATTTCCCAGCTGGTGAGATAGCATGACGTTTCTTACCATCTGGCAAGTCAGTATTTTCATACAAAAAAGTTTTGAATTAGTAGTGCAAAGGAGCTAATTATGTTCAGTGAGTGTTTCATGGCTTGCAATTATGCCCAAACAAACACGAGATTAATTGTGGAAATATTTTCTCCAGCAAGTCCCTACTCAACTGATCCAAAAATAAAACAAGATAAAACAATGTGCATGAAGAAATAGTGATTTGAAAAGCAAAGAAAATGGTATATAATACCTAGAGCATAACCTATTTCTCTGTATGTCCTGAATTGCAATTATTTTGGGGTTATAGATGGGAAAGTATTCATAGTATCTTGGGTATAGTTTATTTACAGAGAATCCCCGAGCAAGTCCTTTAGCATAGTCCTGTGGCAGTAGGGTTTTACTTTTTACTCTGAGGTTTCATAGTGAGTTTCCCAGGGAAAGAGTTCATTTGCTATTTTTGTAAAATCCTGTACAAATGCTTTTTTGCTCTCTAAATTTTATTTTTAATTATTTTCAAAGTGAACTACATAAGATAATGTGTATTTTTAGGAAATATGCAGGTAAAATTGAATACTACAAAAATAGAATTTATCATGAGTCAAAGTTTATTAATATGATATAATTGTTATAATTAATATAATATATTAATATATTTGTGTTTCAAATTTGTGATACCAAAGAATTGCTGAAGAAATTGTAATTTGTGGTCATCCATCCTATATTTCTTTCACAAATGTTGTGCTTCTTTCTTAGTATCACACATAATCATGTGCACTTCTGTGGGGAAAGCCTCATGAATGCTGCATAGAGGAAAATTACTGGCTTCTGTGTGTCATGCACAATTCCATTTTTAAAACAGACAAGAACAAGATTTGCTGTTTTGCAAATGTTACAGTGTAGACTTGTCATTGACTGCCACCCTCAGACCCTTTACTGGGGATTTTAATGATTTTCTCTTGCATAGTAAACTTTAATGTACATGTCTTGTGTACATTAGAGACTTGTCTTTAAGGTCAGACTATGCAGGAAAGATTCCTGATGATTATGAGGGAAATACTTTTAAGGCAGATGAAATTACAGGGTTTTCCTATTTTTACTGGTATTTGCATGTGCTGTTACATCTGAAGCGTGTATGAGAGTAATCTTTTATTTATTCTAAATTATCAAATTGCAAAGAGAAGCTGAAATGTTCTGTACATTTTGTATTTACTTTTAAACAAAGTTTCACTGTTTATTTAAGATGAACATGATAACCTGGTGTTAAACCTTATTCTTGTCAATATTTTTGGCAGATTTTTCTTGTCAAATGTTCTTGTCAAATTGTTTCCACTGTCCAGAGCTCTTGCATGTGCTGTTATTTTTCCTCTGTTTTCAAATGACTGTGGGAAAAGCTAATGCACCTCGTGTTTTCTTGAAGTATGGTGAGAAATATTCGTAAACAAATAGTAGCAAACAATGTTATTTTTCATAATTAAGATTGTTGAAATATATAGATAACAGCTGTGACCTACTGCTATTTAAGCCAAGCTTACACTTCTTCTTTTATTGCTTAGATCTACATCTAAGCAATACTCACATAGTGATTCCACATTGAAGGAGGTAGCAGAGTCCTTTGTGTTGGGCTCTTGATGGGGAAGAAGACAGGGCCAGCAGAAGTCTGATCATGACTGCCTGAGACCATGCCCAATTCAGCATGAACTGAAGTGGCTGAACAACTACCTCAACATCCAATACTAATGCCAAATGACCTTTCAGTGTATAGTAGCAAAATAAATATCTGATTACTGCAGGAAGATCTGTAGCAGAATGGGGAGCTATGAGAATATAACTATATTTCTTATAGTCTGACCTTTGTACAATAGTTCAGGATCAAGAGCTCTAATAGAAGTGGTAGACTGTACCTGTTCACACACACTGTACTCTGTGCACAGTCCAGTGGCAAGGTATTCCTCACAAATAGCAGATATTAATATGCAAGTTTGTATTTAGAAAGATGACACTGGAATTTGCAATAAATTTGAATAAAGCCTAATGGAAAAAAGTACTACTTCTACTTAAAATTATGGCAAAACATAAAGAGAAACTTAAAGTCTTCCTGATTTTTACAGCCAGCTGTTAAATGCATACATTTTCTCCAGGCATGGGATCTACCTGTAGTTTTCACCAGAGAACAACACCAAAGAAAGATAGCAGCAACCATGCACTGAAGCTGGGGACTGTGTCTTATGGTAGCACATTCTCTGACAGGCTGCAGTGCCCTAAACCCTCTCCTGTCATACAGTTCGGCATAATTGGGACATAATTGGATGTGTCTGTTGTGGGCCCATATATGCAAGGAGTCTTCTTCTGCCAGTCTGATGGCTTGCAAGGCCTGAGCAAGACAAAAACATGACAGAAGAAAACTGTAGGCAAATGTGACCCACCTTACTGTGCTAATTTGTAGGATGGAACAAGTCTTAGCATTCAGTTTCTCAGACTGCCAAACTACAATGCTGTCTTTAATGGAAGTTTTTATACTCTGTGGAACAGAACAGTCAGACTTAGTGAACCCAGAATACCTTTGACTTTCTGTTGCTATGCTAAGAACTATGAAAAGGCAAAGGATTCATGAATCAATTATAATTTATGTTTCTAGGTGTGTACAAGTATATATGACTGTTTGGAAAGCTGCCATTGTAAGATAAAATAGGTTATCTCTTTTTTCTTTTTTTCTTTATTCTAAAAATACTTTTTTTACTGCAGGAATGTCTTGAATGTCTTGCTGCAAACAAGAAGACAGTTCTATATATTCTTTAATACAGGAGGATTCATGTATCAATTATTGTACATTATTCATGTACAATTCATTAGCTGGGAGATATATTTTAAGAAATCACAGAAGTAGAATCTCTAGCACAGACTTCACAATTAAAAATGGCTGAGAAAGAGATGAAATACAATGTAGTGATAATATAATTCTTAGTCTCAAAAGTCCAATCAGAAATTTTATTGTTTAAAAATCTCGGCAGCCCTCCTGAAGTCTGTGTTCCTTCACATTTATGTCATATTTACCTCTACCTGAAGTAAGAATTTCTGTTGAAAGATAAAAAAAATCCAGATTTTTTTAGAATATGCATCTTTAAAAAAAAAAAAATAAAAGGATGAAAATATTTTACACAGGAGAGAAAAACTAGGTCTTGGAATTTGCTAGCTTTGTTGATGTGTTTCCAGAGGGGCATGAGGTTGACCAGGGAGATTGTGGTATTGACATTTCTGAATATCTTAAAAAATCATTTGGACATGGTCCCTTGCAGCTGAGTCTTGGATGGTCCCTCTTCAGCAGGGCCATTGAAACTAGATGACCTCCAGTATCCTGCCTCTATAGTAACCCTGAATACTGCAAGAATGTTGCTGTTTCATTAGAAGCCCACTATTGTTTCAGCTTCAAAGATAGGCCTAAGTTTGAAACAGTTTATTGTTAGCTGAACTATTTTGCTATGCTGAACTTTTCTAGTTCTATCCAGCAAGGCCTCATTTTGGCCATAGCTCTCATGAGCACGAGACAGTAAGTATTTCATATTGCAAGTATAATGTGATTTTTAAAACACCACAAAACTTTCTCCAGGCTGAACAGCTCCAGATCTCTCACCTTTTTAGGTGAGAGATCTGTTCAGCCTGGAGAAAGTTTTGTTGTGTTTTAGAACAAATCTCTCTTAGGAGAGATTCTTCAATTATCCTCATAGCATTCCCGTTGTCTTGTACAGAGGAGGAGCCCAGCCCTGCAGGTGTCTCTGGGTGCTGAGTACAGGGAAGGGATCAGCTCAGTGCTTTGTCTAATGCAGCCCAGGTTACCTACAAATGAATTGAAAACTGAACCCAGAATGATGTAATGAAGTAAACACAATAAAAATTGAGAGCTACTAAGTTTAAAAAAGTACGGAGGAATTATCTGGAGAATATTATCAGAAATATTAACTTTCTGTGATTGAAATGCAAAATTCATGATTCTGTAGTTCAATTTTGCCGTTTTCAAGTTTAGGAAATTTTAACTGTCCAAATTGATTTGAAGTGCAAAAGTCTTTGTTGCCAGATAGCCTAATCAACTTGTTTTGGTTTTATATGATGACATGCCTGCACTTCATTATCAATGAATTCCTGAAAATAAATGCAATCATATCACAAAAGGAGGTGACTGAATCAGTCAGTCTGGTAAAATTCTAGTCTTGTGAATACTCCCAGTAGCATACACTGGCCACACTGCTGTAATTCAGTTGTCACCTAGAGCAGAGCCTCAAAAAATATTTCTTCACATTTTTTGGGGGGTATATACTGTACAATGCTCTGAATCTGTCATTTAAAGTCAAGAAAGTTTTGGCAGAAATGTTTAAAATAGGCAAAGGAAAAAAGAATTCTCTTTTGATTTAGATTGAACTTATCAGAGGAGTAAGCTGAGTACAACCTCAGTTTCATGCTCTGCTTTTGACATGCAATTGGCTAGGTCCATAAACATTCTAGTGTTTAGAAAAACACTTAAAATAAATAATGAAAAAGCAGGCAAAATATAGAATATGAAAGCCTTTGGGTTTTTAAACATAATTTATTATGTTCAAAGTTACAACTTGATAAAGGCAAGCATAACTTGAATTAAAATATTAATCCATCCATGCCATTTAGTTCTTTGAAATATTCATAGCCTTTTTTAGTGGTCAGGGTTTGTGTTGAGGGGGCAGTAAAGTAGGGGAGGCTTTGATGAAAAAAAGCTTTCATTGAAACTAACACAGTCAAACTGACAAGAATGTGAATAAATTTGGAAAATTGGTCCAGTTGAGAGTTATGTAATTGTAGAATATCCTCTTTAAACTTCATAGTCAATGTTCATAAAACACTTAGAACATCATCGATATCTTCCTGTAAAAGCCATTTTCTTCTCCCTGTTTCTAATGTGGGCTTCCAGCTTGGTCTTATTAGTCCCCCATTTGTTCTCATTTCCGAGTACTATCAGCCCTATTCAGCTGCCAAAAAAAAGTCTCATATTTTCCCTGTGTGTTCAATTCTTGTTTTGCCTGCTCTTTCCCCTCACTCTGCTTTCTTTTTTTTTCTTTTCTATTTCTTACTGTATGATCTTCAAGGCAGAAATCCTGTATTTTTAATTTTTTGCATTTCTAAAGCACTATACTGACTCTTCTCAGGTCAAAAAGGGACAGTTGACAGTCTGATTTTATTTGTGACCAGGTAAGTTCATGCAGGGTGGATAGGAGAGTGGAATATGCAACGATACTGCCTTGCAAATACATGGCTTGACTATATCTTCTTTTATAACAATTTAATTTTTAAAGTCTGCCTATGAAATATAGCTTGCATCCTATTTTGAGGTCCTTTAGTTCTACTACATGCATACATTTTAAAAATGAAAATGCAAAAACTTCCATTTAAAAATGGAAATTCAAATATGGAAAAAAGAAATGTGAGCAAAAGATGTCTGAGGAAGATAACTAAGACAGAAAGGTGCTGAGTACAGCTGGGCATGGGAAAAGCAAGGCATAGGCAAGAAGTCAAAATAGGTGACTAGAGGAGGAAAAGGTAAGTAATGGAGGGTGACATAAGGTTAATTGTACAGATGAATTAATCTGGTGGCCAAAGAGAAACAGTCAGTAGTTGCAGTGACTTGAAGCACAAGTGGAGTGCCTCCAGATTCTGCGTGCTCTTTTATACCATATCCTAATTATTATATTCCCTCACTGAGTCATTCATACTCTTTTATAATAAGCAAAGGTAATTAAAAAGGCCAAGGAAAGATCTGTAAGATATGTTATGGAAGAGAATGCATGGAGCCCTTGTCCTCTTAAAATAGAAAGCTTGATTTTTTTAAGCAACAAATGTGTTGAAAACAGTCTATTTAGAGGCATTTGTGAAATTCACTCCAAATGTATGGTTTTATCTTTGTGTGACTACTGCTAAATGAAGAACAAAGCTTTTTCTACCTCTTATTGTGTTTGGTGGGGGGAGAGTGTGACAAATACATAGCAGTCTAGATAAAATGCAATGATCTTTTATTGTCAGCCGGAATAACTGTATGGAAACCCAACAATAAAAATAAATACAATAATTAAAAAAAAAAAGTTAAAAAGCCTTTTACTGTAGACATACTAAAAACCCTTCAGATAAGTGTCAATTTAGTTCAAGACAATAAGAGTATCAGGCTTATTTTTGTAAAGCTTGTGGGGTTGAGCTTTGTTCCTTGTGTATAAAAATAAAGCCAAATTTTTCTCTCAGTGGTTTCCCTTTCTGAACTGTAAAAGGAAATCTTTTCCAGAGTTCACATAATAATTAGATAGTACAGACATTTTCACTAACATTTTACCTGGAGTTCTTTAAATTACCTTTTCCAGTTGTAGAAACAATCCTCAATTTATCTTGCTAAAATTCCAGAGAATATGAGGCTTCTTACGTGGACTTTTTATAAAATAATGACCATTGTAAAAAAATAATTGATTCTATTTTTAATAATTTGTTGTAAGCACTCACAGGGCATTATATTCTTTACCTTTCAAACAAAGTGGTATGTTTACAGTATTGTTTTGGAAAAGGAAAACTTCCTTAACTTCATTGTATTTTGAAACTGATTTGCTGTGACATCGTATGAATTTTGTCTGACGACTTAAATTTTAGGAAGTCCAACCCTATAATTACCAGAAAACTGTCTTGTAGAAGGAATTCACAAGAAATATCCTTATATTAAATTTTAATTAGTTGTGATCAAAATTGAAAGGAAACAGAATATTCTAATTGCTGACATTCCTATATAATCATGAATTCTGGACATCATGTTTATCCCATAATCCTCTTGTTTCATAATTATATAAGGGAAACAACTTCTGGGTGTTCTTCCCTAGCAATATATGCAGATGTGACAGGCTGTAAAAGTGTGTGTATGTAGAGTTCAAGATGAGCTATTTCAAAACAACTAGGACTTCCCTTCACTAGTGCTTTTTATGAGAAACAGGCAACTGCAAATGTATTCATCACTGGTATTCTGAAAGACTTGAGTTCAAGGTTTTATAAAAGGTGATAATAACGTTGCAATCTTTTCAATTGTTTGAAAGCAGATGGTAAAAAGTCCTGAAAAATTCTTGCAGTCACAGTTAATGATGGAGCCATGGACTACTTTTCTGGACACAGGTTGAGGAATATACGTGGCCTGTACCTTGGCACTCTCTTAAGCTGAGATTAAGATTCTCTCCCCCATGTCTTCCATATAAAAAACCCAAAGTGTGCTCAAAAAGCAGGATTTATGCTGCTTCTCAAGAATAAATTTCATGATCTGAATAATTGGGGTACCAAATCAGGCCACATCTTTTCTGTGCAGGTAGTCATGTGAATTGTAATGCAATGCTTACTAAAAATACAGCAGCAAATAGGAAACTACACGCATTACAGTTATACACAAGTAGACAAGACAAACAAGGTCAAGTGTTGCAGTAAACAATGAAAATTCTGCTTTAAAATTCTTATGCATTCCAGGAGAGTTGAAAAGACAAAAATCTGTTTCTTACAATTTGCTACCTCTTATTATTATTTATTAATAAGTTATCCTCTACCACATTTCTCACAAAAATATAATACTTTGCAATGTAAACCTGTAGATCCAAGTTCCAGGTTTTTCTGGGACATTCCCTATTAGCCATAAAAGCCATGTAAATATTTGCAAATTGACAATTGGTGTTTATAGAGCCTTATTGCACTTGAAGAGAGTGCAGGAAGAATTTCTAGTATCTTCCTCTGTATTTTGAAAAGACCATAATTCACATGTCTGAAATTAGTAATTTTAGTTATTATATCATGCTGTGAAGATAATTTTTCCCTGTTCCTAGTTGTTAACAGTCTATAAAGGTGTTCAAGAAAAGAAAAATATTGTTTGAATGAAAATGTGAAAGGGAGACATGTAGATAGACTATAAAGGTCTCGATAATTTAAAATAATTTAGGGATTGGAAGAAAAAACCTGCAAAATTCTTTCTCTTTTTATTATGGGTTCTTTTTTTTTCCCCCAGACCACACTTCCTAGATATTTATACAATGTGAAGTAATAGAAGCAAAATGGCTACATGCATTATTATCAGATGTAATATATATCATGAATGCACCTGAGATCTGCCAAAGCCCTGCTGTTGAGAAGATATTTCAGACAGAAAGAACTCTTCAGCATCAACCCTGACCCTGAGTATGTTTGAAGGCCATTTTCTGCTGTACAGGAAAGTCAGTGCTGGGCCTTTTAACTTTGCTTTACAGAATGATTCATTCATAGTCTGTGGTACTTCAGGAGTCCCTCTGGTGTCAGGGAGTCTTCTTGTGCAGATATGTAGACTGTGAGAACCTGGTATAGCCTCATGCAGGGCAACTGAAAGTATAACCATGGTACAACAGAGGGGGAAATAAATTCTCTTTAGTATAGGGCTGAGGTAGGTTACATCTGCCTTTATGCTGGGGTTAAGGAGGCCTTAAAGAGTTTGCCTTTGTCAACGTTTGATTCTGCTTCAAGACAAGATGGCTGCAAGCTCTCTTTAATTCAAGGCTTTTTCAATTCTTCTGGCTCTTGCTCTTAGTTTCTTTGTATTTTTATCAGTATGTCTCAAAATAAACATATTTTCAGAATGGAAAATTATTTACCAATTTATCTGTCAAATTTTAGTTGTTTCTTTTTCTGTAAATTTATATAGAAAAATCTTCCATCCTGCTCTATGGGCTCAAAGCTGTATTTCTAAGACAGGAAATGCACTGTGAATTTTCTAGCATTTGTCGATATAATATGCAACAAGGACATGATAATAATCTTCAGATTTTCCTATGACCCAAGCACTGGCTGCAAGTAAAAGGCTATTATTTGTGCAAAGCCTTAAAGAAATAGGAGCAGCAAAATCCAATCTGTCATCTGTCAAAGCACCAGCAAAGTGCTAGCACTGTTCAAGAAGTGAATGATCATTAATTCCCCTGAAAGAAATTATCCCCATTCAACTTGCTCTGGATTTGTAACTCCTTGTGAGGGACAGAATCCCAAAAGAAATTAAAGTTTCCCTATTTCAGTGGCTAAAAGACTAAATACTTTGAGATAATTCATGTGCACAAGAAGTAGCCTTTCACAGGCAAAAGAAGGAAGAAAATATCAGAAGACTGTACAAAAGTATAGTAATTACAAGTACTACTTCAGGAAATTATACTGAGGCAGTCTTAAGGGAACCCAAAACTATTTAACTAATCCATTAATTTATTAAGTGAAATAATTTGCATTTGCTATAACACTATATGATTTCTTCTGAATGTTGAAAAAGTGAAGGTCAAGAAAGAGTTAAGAGTTATCTTGAAAAGCATTGCAAGATAACCAATGGCCATGCCTGTGTAATGTTATAGATGCTCACATGCCAGAAATATGGAACTGCATTTGTTTGCTGACTGTCACATTGTGGATGTACACGATGTGTATGTATCGTGTATTTGAATGAGAAATTTGGAGTAAATTGTGGTCCCATAGTCCATTCTTTCTGACAGCCACAGTGAGCTGAGTGATCAGGTTTTTGTTTTAAGTGAATGCTTACACCTTGGTGTCATTGTACTTTAAAAGCTTTAAAGGGTTATGAGAAGTCAGAAGATGTGGCATCCCATTGCACCCTCCAGTGCCTCGATGTGCTGCTTTTCTGTCACAGTATGATACCAAGTTAAGTGTCTGGAACTGATTGAGTTTCATTTTGTTCTCTACAACCTAGGAAATCCTTTTACTAGTATGCAGAAGGGTGTCTTCTTTGCATTCGCCATCCTGCAGAGGTTTCCATCAGTCTTGCCTTTTATATTAATCATAATAAGAATGTAAATATGTAATTATGTGTAATTTCAAAATAATTATTTTCAGTGTTTTCCTGAGTATAACTTTGTTGTTTCTTCATCTTTTAAAATCTCATAGGCATCCAGTCATTTGATAAATGTGTATTTGATAAATGCAGAGGGCTTTTAGACTCAGTTATTTTACTTTCAACATTTTGAATATCTGTTCAGTATTCCGAGAAATAGTGTAGGAAAAGTCATCTATATTTCATCTGCAATGGCACCACCTTTAAGCTTGATCTTCAGGGAATTCAATGTATCAATGTATTTATATTTTTCCAGTTTTTTAGTGGTTTAGGGCTTTGGAAATAATAAAAGTGCAGAAATTGTAAACTTTTAACCATATTTAAGTGAAGCAGCTCAATAATGTAAGAGCTGTACTCACTTAGTCTTCTCATCTGCCCTCTTGAGTGCACCTCAAAAGATTGAGTTGTGAGAAAACACATTTTTAAAAATCATTATTCTTTTATTTTCCTTTCTTTTCTTTTTCTTACTCACAAGTATTAATCCATAGGAAAAGTACTGAAATTATCTCAGGTGTTTCCATGTCTTTAATGAGGAATCTTAATGTAGAAATGATCTGTTGATTAAGAATTGCCACTTCACAGAGGCAGAGGCTCTTCACCACTTTAAGTGATCAAAATAGGCAGAACATTGTATGAACTTCTTGCACCTGTTTTAAGAAAGTATTTATTTTTATGTACTAAATAAATAATAATGACCTCTTTCATACTTCAGTCTCTCATTTATGTTCAATCAAGACTTCAGCCTCTCATTTATGTTTAGATTGGTGAAGCATCCTAGTTCATCAAAATATTTTCTAAGGAGTATATAGAGAAATGCAAACCCAAAAATTACCCATCTAAAAATTTTTCCTGTTAAAAGTTTCATCATAATGACTGAAGTTAGGTCAGGAACAAATGTAGTCTCCTGACCTAAAATTCTAAAAATGAGTTTACCTGTAATGCTTCAGAAGAAAATGAAATTTTACTTTAATTTCTAATTACTAAACCATATTGGAGCTGACATTTTAGTGTTTTGAAATTTATTTTTGCAAACTTTTTACTTCTTTTTTTAATGAGGTTTCTTATGTGTCTTGTCTTGTTCTTGGAAGACATTAATTAGCATGCAGGTGGGGTTTTTGTTTGTTTTTTCTGTGACACAAAGTACATATTTTTTTTTTAATACAAATAAAGTCTGTTTTTATACAGTTAAAACCTGAATATTAATATTTTCATGCACAAACTCTGATATCAAGTTTGTTGAAGCTATTTTTAGCAACAGTGGCTAGTAGATTTACAGTGTTCTGCAACTATCTGAAAAAATCATGAGACATCTACCCCATTAGAGTTGTATATCTAAACCAAGTCTTGAAGAGCAAAGACAAAGGAGGTTTTCCAGCAGAATGATGCATTTTAAAATGTTCTTTTTCACAATTCTGGTCTTGATAGAAAAAAATAGAAATATTCTACACAAAGAGCAACCATACCCATTTGAGCCTGACGGTTCCCAGTGAAATTCAAGAACTTTGAAAGGAAGCGTAGAGAAAATTTCCTATTTCTCTCAATTTAGAAGATTTAGAATTGCAGGAGGCCAAAAGACAATGAAAATGCTATTTTTTGTAGATATAACTATGTCAATTCTATATTGTGTAGTTAGAACGGAGACATTTTCAAAGAGGAGGTCTGATAATGAAGCCAAAGTATGAGCTGTCCTTGGTAAGAAGAATATCTTAAGAAAGCTGAGTTTGCTGACACCTCACTTTGTTATAAGCATACACAGAAGTAAGATTGAGTTTTAGTGGTTGCTTTCATATATAATTCCTATCACATATGAATTTTCCACTTCCTATTCTCTGTACTCCTCACTGACTGAACAGTAAATAAAATCTCAGTTGGCGCTTCTGCACTGATCTCTTTCTTGGGACTGTATTTTAATATGAGCACCTCATCCATCTGCTTGCTCTCAAATTTCCTCTTGGGCTTAGAACACAGGTGCTACTGAAAGAGAATTTGTTGAATATTTGATAAAGTTTGCCTTATGTTTACAAGTAATGAAAGGTCAGCACCCTTGTTTATTGGGATTTCAGCTATCCTGTGCTGACTGCATGGAATTATTATGTAAAAGATATCAAGTAAATAAGTGAGCACAACCTTTAAGGTAAAAGCCAATAGTTTTTAAAGATGTAATTTACTACAGTACAACTTCACTAATGTAAAACCACAGGCATTTATTGGTTTGAAGAGGATCAGGAACTGCACTGCAGTGAATGGTATCTTGAAGACTAAGAGCATTCCTGGAGTGATCCCAATCTGATGTGTCTGAACAGGCTCTATTTCACAAAACATTTCAGAATATCATTACATATTATTTGCTTAAAGAGAATGCTGTGTGTATTCAGCATTGGAACTAGTTATCCCTTTTAAGACAGACACAACTGAGTAGAACAGAGCAGGATTTCCTTTCCATCAGCCCCTTTATGTGACATACCCAGTTTCACCTGAATTTAATAAGATCCTTTGAATCTGTGTTATTGCAATGAAGGATATTGTGTAGGATCCAGACAAAAAGAAGACTTTGATGGAAATCATACTAAACTGATGAACATAGCATTACTCAGTATTTAACTAAAACAAAATATTTGATACTGCCTTTGGCTTAACCTCTAAAGGTTTGTAAATTGTTGAAGTGAAAATGTACAACTGCATCTTATCAAATGACAAATTGAAAATTAGACTTTTAGACAGCTATGGCTAGCAGAGGGAGGATTATTTTCATTTTAGAAAACGAATCTTATTTATGGAATAGGGACTTCTCTTAAAGTAGTCAGTAGTCAGTTGATATTGGCAAATACCACTAGGTATGCTTCTTTTGAGTATTTAAAAATCTTTCATGTGTTTATTTCAGGATTTATTGCAGTGTAATTTTAGGATCATTTCCTGCAATTTTTCTTTAAAAGTAAAAGCTTCAAAGCAAGTCACATTAACACTATTTTGATTTCAAGAAAACTGAAATTTTATCTTGGTCTGACCTGTTGTTAAGATCTTCTAAACCTGGATCCATTATCAATACAGTAATGCAAAGATAAGCTCATAATTTGTGCATTTGGCATTGTAGTGTTAATTACCTTGCACAAACTGAAATGTTCCTTCAACCTTAGCCTTAATGAATTGAAACACAGCTTCTTTTTTCTATGTCAGTCACAAATGAACAAGAAATTAATGCTTTTAGTTAAAAGCCTGCTATCAGTATGAATCTTACTGCTGTGTTCTGCATGTTTTATGTTCTGCCTATCCAGCAACAGGTCAGTTTTCCAGACCCTCATTGAATTGAAGCTTATAAAGCCTTTCCCTGAGCAAAGTAGAGTTTAAGAGGCTTTACTGAGAAAATGGAATAGGGGTCAAAAGAGCTGAGTACATTTCAATCAGCACTTTAGATGGAATAGCCAAAGTTATGTATGGTAGCAAGCCGGATATGCTTTTTATCTCACAACAACATCTTTGTGTCCATGAAAGACTTTTAAAGGTGTGAATGTTTTGATTTTAGGTTTGATAAAAGAGATTTTATTAGATTTCAAGGGAAGATGGTTTTCTATTCTCTGCAATTTCTTTATTCTTAAGGAAAAGGGGACCCTTGAAAGAGTTTTAATAAATATCTGTTTCAGATACAAAATGATGGCAATTTTCTTCCATGCTGCAACTGGCAACAATCTTCTCAAGAGTTTTACATCTGCTGAGTTGCAGAACTAGAATTCTATCCTAAAGTTTTTCAGCCAGCTTATGGAAGAAGCCAGCTGATGGATACCTATGGATGGTGATATGGCAGCTTTATTACCACTTTTGATGAATGAAGGAATCAATGTCTGCCGGAATCAGATGTAGGTCTTAGAAGAAGATTTAGATAGTTTTTTCCTATTGTCTCAGTGACAATTGCAAGAATATATATGCACTGTATAAAATAGTTCCCTCAGCATGGCAGACACTTAACTAGAAGTATGATCGCTATCCTGCTGGCAGGAACCTGCTGGCTATAAAACAGCTCCTCTCTTTGCAAGTGACCTAAGATCAGATGCCACCAGAATGAGGCATATGCATTTGAGAATATTTACTTTATCTGAGATTAAAAAAAGTGTTTGAAATCTGTATGTCTTCTTATAGTATGTCTTCTGTGTGGGGACTTGATCCCAGTAAATGACCCAGTTAGACACTGAAAGGCTCTCTTCTCAACCAGTGTGATCACAAGTGTCAGTGGTGATATTTCTGAAACAAGCCAACACCTAAATTAGCTGTAGATGCCAGGAGGATAGGCTAATTCAAGATGCCATGCAGCTATACACACACACATCTTGAAAGTGTCAGGTGTCTAACCTGTGTTGTAATCCTTGTGATTTTGCTGAATTCTTCCTTGTAGGTCCTGTAAATACATCTGATAAACTTGCAAAGGTTGCAATTAATCATCTACTCCTTGTAGGTTCATTAACTAATAGAGACTTAGGAACTAATACATCATATCTAAGAAATTTATTGCTCAGTATTCTTTTCACTCAGTATTACTGAAGAGTACACACCAGATCTTTCTATTCAAATATTGGCAACAACTTGTGATATATTATTGGAAAAGTAATTTCAGATGGACCCAATGGAGTCCATGTCAGTGGATGATAAAATTCACGAAAGAAATCTTTATCACAAAAGAAAATACTGAGGCCCCAAATTTTGTACTCCAAAGAGGGACAGAAGAAATTTCCTAGATATGCTTCATCTTCTATTTCAAGAATTTTTTTGTTGTCCTATTGATCAAGAAGGATATTCTTTAATCTAATGTATCATTAATCATCCACTGGGGATTGGCACTGGCCCATTTCTTAAAGATAGAATGGTATATTAATTTGGCTAACAGTAATTCTTTCTCATGATGAGGTCTGGATCTTTGTCCCCTCTTTTTTACTAGTGGTATTCTCTCAGGACTGTCAGATTCATGACATGTAGCCACCTCCCCTCTTGTCTTTCTAGAGGATGATGATGGCTCCACAAAGCCCATATTTACCGTTCAGGTTCTTAAGCTTTTTTTATCCTGATTGTTCTGTTTTCACTTTGTATTAGTATACCAAAAATAAAAGGAATTTTATAACAGAAAATATCTACTTACTCTGATTTTTAATTAGGAAATTAAAAATCCAGGTTGTTTTAAACAAATCAGTTTGTGATTCTGTTCTACATCCCACCTGACCTGTAATAAGTGATTTAACCTGTCTGAGTACATACATTTCAAAGAAGTCAGTCCCAGGTTAGGAATATAAATTTCTCAAGATGCAAATAATCCAAGATACTCTCAACATAAAAAAAAAAGAAAAAAAAAAAAAAAAAAGAAAAATTTTAAAAACAATTTTTTTGG
>VXBI01001676.1:363533-386152 GCA_013397375.1 Toxostoma redivivum
AGGAATATTTTAAAGATCACTTTGTTGGCTACTTACCGTATACTTATTAATTGCTGCTTTGACATAAAAATTTGCTTATTGTTCTGAGTTAATGTTTTAAAACCATCAGTGTTATTTAGGGTCTTCTTGGAGTTGTTTTTTGCAATCATGTGATTCATGAAACTTCCATCTTCTCCACCCCTAGCAAAGACCAAAGTATTTTCTGTTATTTTCCCAGTGCCTGCATAAAAAACAGGTTCTAACATCGTTTAATGAGTCATTTTCTGCATACAGTTTCCCACTCTCTGGGATGCTATCTGCTTCTGTGCTGCTCTTATTTCTTTTGTCTGCAAGCTGAGCTGTTCAATGTACTTGTGTGTTAAACTGTGTGGGTAACTAGCATACTAAGATAGAGGGTTAGTATTGTGCTTTAAAGTCATCCAAATGCCAGGCTTGGATCTGATGGACACATGAATTCATTCCTTGTAACTCAATTTTATAATAAATGGAAACATTTCTTCAGATTTGTGAGCAAACTCTACAGCTTTCCTACCATCTATATCTATTAGACAAGATATATTATCTGACTAGTTATGATCCTGAATTTCATCTTTCAAATGAGCTCTGAATCAGCATATGGACCATTCACAATCATCTAAATTTAGGCAGGTTAATTTTGAAGTAAATATCTAGAGACATTGAAGTTTGAAAATGTAGAGCAGCTATTAAGAATACTGTGATCCCATTCTCTTATGAGCTTCATTGCTGAGTCAATAAATCCCACTGTGACATGACTTCTCATGTTCCAGATATTTTATACCCATAAATTTTTGACAGTTACCAAAATTCAAAGTATTGTCTAACAGAAAATAGTGAATTGTGGCAATAAATGGAAAAAGAGTATGAGTGTCAGAAAGGGAAATTTCTTAAAGAAACACGAATCACAGATAACAACTTTCAAAAAATATAGTCAATATAACAATTCTGAGTTTTAACAGTTGGCTTACACATTTAAAAGAATACATATTAATTTATCTTAATGTTGCAATTTAATTTGTTTCCATGGGCATGAGAATTGGCCTTTGAAGCACTTGCTAAAGAAACCTTTACTTGAATATAAGAACATTCTGTGATTTCATTAGAATTTAAAACAGGAAACAGTCCACAGTTACAGAGCATTTAGAAAGATTTATTGAAAGGGCCTGCGTATACCATTTTACTGTGTAGAATACACATAAAATTATGAAGTGAATGGTAAAGTATTACATAGAAATTGAAAAGAAAATATAAGCTTTCATTAATTTGATTTCATTTGCAAATAAATGAAATGTGCTTATGTAGAGATAATGATAATGTAAGGTCCCTATTACGAGTGTGCTGCTTCTGTTATCTGCCCACAAATGCAACTTGGTAAATGTTCACTGTGGACAAGTGTTTTAGTAAGTCTTGGATATGACTGAGGTTGATTCATTTTCAGATTCACTTAAGAAGGAAGGAAATACTTCTTAATCTTAAGATTTATTTTTCAGAACTTATTTCAAATTTCTTTTTCCAATTTTAGTTAGAAATTTAGTTCTGTAGGTATATACCAAGACGGTGAGAACTGGAGTCAAATGAAACTTCATCCCGATGAGATATGAAATTGTAAGGAATCTTTTGTGTAGTCCAAAAGCATTTAGCCACATTCACGTAAGTTTTTTTACATTTTCTGATTCACAAACTCAGTTGTGACTAGTACCAAAAGTTCTGAAGAGTTCTGCATGAGGCTGTTCTCAGTTTTTATCTCTGCACTGCAACAAGCCAACTCATACAGCTTTCACAAGCTGTGTATCCCTGTGAGATTCCCACTCCAGAATTAGGTTCCATAGACTCATGTACTGTTAAGTTTCAGGGAAGCACTGAAGTTGTATACACATCCAAGTCTTTCCAAATCTCTAAAATTAGAAATTTGCTTTTCTCAAAATCTTTCTTCCATTATACTCTGCTGAACAAAGTGGAATATATATTTTTATGCCATAGTTAAGTTGTCCAGGCCCAACTGAGGATTCTTTGCTTATAGGGCTGCAGGAGAGCACTGCACACAGTTGCTCCTGAAATATTGAATGATATGTTGTGTTTAAGTTAGTAAATCTTCGTTATTATTGCTGTTGTAATTGTTCTCTATTAGAGTGCACTCTACTTGACAAGTAACTAAAAACAATCTCTGTGTTTTAATAGCAATTAAAGAGGTGTGGCATCTTATACTCCTATAATACCTCATGGTAAATATATAAAGGACAGATTTTTGCTTGAAAGAGAACTAAATATCTGTATGGAAGGGTATGAGATAATTCAGTATCATCCCAAGCAAAGAAATTAAAAGGAAACCAAAATTTGAAAAGAGCATAAATAGTCAGAAATCCAGAAGTATGATTAAGCTTGAAAAAATTAGGAAATTTAAAGCTAGTCCATTGTAGTGCACAGAAACTCCACGAGTCTTCAACCTTTACAACTGCATAGCTTGCATTTGTTGGATGAAAGATCTGCCTTGCTCTACATTCCACAGAAGCCATGTATTATCCCTGGGTATTTGGCAATGTAGTAGCTTGGATTTCACAAGTGAACTGTGGACTTTATAATATCCTTTGCTTCATTAGGAAGCAATATCAAAAAAAAAAACCTACGGAAAACCCCAAAAAAAGACAAGAAAAGAAAAGAAAAGAAAAGAAAAGAAAACAAAACCAAAACAGCTCCCCCAGAAAAAAAGGTAAATTAAAAACACTAAATGAGAAAAACATTATTTAACTTTTCTTTATTTCAAACCTAGCCCACTGGCATAAAATTTTTAGATAAGATTTGATAAAAACTATGTCTAAAACATGTAATCTGTATTCAGAATGTTTTGCTTAGACATGCAGAAGTAGATGTGAGACGAAAAAAATATATGCTACTGTTTTCCTGTCTTCTTATGGGGTTTTTTTTGTGCGTATTTGGAGCTTTTTTTACTAATTTCTTTACAATTGATAGGTATTTTGTTAATCTTGTGAGAATTTTTTCATTCTCAGCAAGGATGTCATTATGCATCTATCTTCATTTTAACCTGAATTTCTGAATAAAACTACATATCTCCCAGTAGGTTATCATTGTGCTATTTTTAAACCTATAGGCACTCTACAAGACTTTTATGATATTATTATAATGAAATGGAAATGGTGGCTACTTGGTAAGGAGACCAGACAGGAGATGACACGATTCTGTGTGATTCACCCTTTCATTATGCAATTACTTTTATACCCTACACCTATAACATTTTAACACTGCTTAGCTAATACTTGAGCTAAGAACAGATTTTGTGGTGTAGATATGGATGTGTAAAAATGTGTCTTCCATGATTGGTATTGTATAGAGATTTTGAAATCAAATACATAGTTTATTTTTTAGTACAATGACTGAAATGATTCTCTGAGGACATACAGGCTTGTTTGCTTGTATTTTCTTGTCAGTACTTAAGAGTTCAACAGGTCAATATTTTTACTTTTCATTACATTAAATTGTGTTGTCTTTTCTGAGTAATTACATTTCCTAGGCACTACATGTAAGTAGTTTGAATGTTACTTCTAATAGACAATATTATATCTGTGTCGAAATTGAATTCTATCTGTTGTCCTGTTTCCTGTTCATCTACCTTTTTTAGATTCCTCTGGGGTTTTTCCCCCTCATTATCAGTTTTCCTCATTTCAATCATTATCAGTTTCAAATTATGAAGCAGCTCACAAGAATTAGCACCAACATGACATCACTCCTGATGCCACTGGCATCATAAGCACCACATGAGAGAGATAAAATGTGCCCAGGTTTGAGCAAGAGAAGGGCTGAATTCTGGCAGCCACTTAATGCATGTGGATGCCTGCTATTTCCAAATCATAGGGTTGGGAACATGCCCCGCTGCATCGCAGCAGGATGTTTGGATGAGACCTGCATGTACATCATGCTCAGACCTCCTGCCCCATCTTCTGTTGACAAAATGTGTGGCAATTTGACTGGAAAGAACCCACGTTCTTCTCAAAGTCCTGATCTGCCACTGTGAAACCTGCAATTTCAAAATGTCTACAGTGCCACATTCTGAAATGTCTCTAGTGTCTTGTTAGCACCAGTGCTTGCACTGTGGCTTCTAGGAAAGCCACAGCAAAATTGTCAAAGGGGACCAACAGTATTTGGGGAAAAACCTCTCACTGTGAGTGCAGTCTAGAGATGTATGTATTCCCAGCATATTTCAAAAAGAGTTTACTTCATAATTAGATAATTGGTTAAAGTTGTGTGTGGGAAATACATGCATATGGATTGTGCATCCTTGAAGAAAACAAAAAGTTCTTCATATATAGGCAACTGCCCTCATGACGCAGGAAGGTAGAAATTTGTACCATAGAACTGGAAGGCCCAACATAAAATAGAAGGCTTTAGGTAATTACAAGTTCTGATATATTTCATATTCCCTGGTACCAGGTTACTTTAAGGTCCTTGATGTAATTACAGTCCTTGGAAGACCTGTCTGAGTTACCTGCTTGTCTTATTGCAGCTCTAGTCAAAATCTCCTTTTAGTGCTGTCAAACACATATGTTCTGTCACTCTCAGCTCCATGATCTGTTTGAGGGGTATTTTGCCTTCTTCTCTTGGCTGAATAGATTTCTCCTTTAGAACAGGCACTTTAAGTACTTCAAACTTGTGTAGATTAATTAAATGAAGGTAAGGGCTGACTCCTTATTTGCATGAATATTTTAAATTAAGCCTTTAGTTCCTAAAAATCAATAATTTATCTTTAAATTCTATCCACACAATTTTCAAGCATGGCTTTCTCCTAGAGGCTACTAATAATTAATTAATGAACTTAGTATATTCACAACAAAGCAGATGCTTTGGATGTTGATGTTTCATTTAGGTTCATGAATCGATCCATGTTTTAAAAAACTGACCATTTGTGTTCATAGGTCAGTATCTATGAACAGGAAAATAAGAGTTAATGAAATGAACTATTCTTCTACTTCGAAAAAAAAAAATAAGCCTTAACAGGATATCTGGATGTGTGCTTTAGCTATAGCTCTCTCTGTGGTTTTTACTAGTTCAAAAGTTTTTACTGTATTAGTGCATTTAGGCCAAATCTTACGTAGAACACATAAGACAGAAAATATGTAAATAGTGTTGTATAGAAATGTTAGTTAACAAGACTCTTAGTTTATCTGAAATTATATGAATTTTTCTGTGAAGTCTTAAAATATCCTACCTTACTTATTGGCAGTTTCTAGATGTTGTTTCTAATGAAAACTCCAGCTATAAACCGTATGTATAAGAAAGGTAGGAAATCTGACTATAGATGCTAGCAGACTACCTCCTCCAGATTTTCCAATGCTTTATCAGCCCAAACTGCAAAAAACTATGAAACTGATAACCAGGAGTGATTGGAATATATTAATATATTGGTTTTAAAACTTTTACTGGAACATGATGGATCAGAATGCAGCTCATCATTATCCAGACAACTGTGGAGATTCTCCATTTCCTGCCCTGAAGTGAAAAATTCAGAATGTACTCTGACTTCAGTACAGCTGATAAAATTGCATTTGACAGTGTCTGCAGAACATTTCATACAAAGATGATTAATTGCTTTTCTTAATATGAACATGCAATTCTTTTAATGAAATATTATTTTGCACAAAGAATCCCATGATATTGAAGATTCAAATTAGATGCGACGTTAAAGTTTGGTTGCTGTTTTTATGGTCTTTAAGAAAAAAGAGCTTATAGGCCCTAAAGATTTAAGCTTTTTAAAACAATTTTAGTCTAAAGTGTTGGAGGTATCTCTTACTGTGTGAAATTCAGAGGCAGAACAGCTTCAATATTTGAATTTCTAAATTATTGGATGCAATAATTTCATATAATTGCATCTTTTTATAAAGCTGCTTTCAAAGAAAGGTAGATCCTAAGATGAAAGGTAATAAGTGGGAAAATGAGACAAGTAACAAACAGTCAAATTAGGTGAAAGAAAACTCCAAAATAAACTTTGGAACACTCAATGTCCTGATCTGTTTTAGATTTTCCATTCGACCTTTAGACGGTAAGTTAATGGATATTCATGTCCATTTTTCATATGTCTTCTCTACAAGTATATTTAAAATACTAAAATGCTTTAAAGTCTAGTGAAAGGTCCATTTAAGTACCTTCTATTATTAGGAATAGCAGTTACTGAGAAGGCCTTCATATATTATTGACAAGTGCAGGACAAAACAGAATAGACTGGAACTTTTTGTAATTTAAATTGCCACTAATATATCTTTTATTTGTTGTTGTCATCATTTATCCTTTATGTGGCATGCATCATGTTTTCTTTTAAAGCAAGCACTATGAAATTGCTGCAAAGCAATAATTCTAAACTGCTAGGTAATATATTATGTGCTGTGAGTATTAACTGTTGCAAAGTGATGAGAACAGTAAACAATTTTTAGGTACCCCCTGAAGGAACTATTTATTTTTTCTATCACATAAAGTCGAATTTCAGCCTGTAGGTTAAAAATAAGAAGTGCCTGACCCTGAATTATGATCTACCAGTTTTCAACTCCCTCACCTCTTCAAACCTAATACCATTTTTCTGTGATTTCAGTATCTGACTTCCTTGAGCTTTTTTTGCCTCTTGCTACTGTTGCTCAGCTTTATGGAATGCAGCAGCATTCTAATGCTTTGTCAGTGGTTGTTAAGGGACAATGTAGTCAGTGCATATGCAGCCTCTCAAAAGAGCATGCAAGCTCTGCTTAATGATAAAATGTCTTTACTGGTACAAGATCCTAAATTATTCCTAATCATAAATGTTCTACAAGTTTAGTAGTACTTCAGTGCTTATTCTTTTATCTCTGGCAGCATCTGTCACCTTGACAAACTGAATGCTAAAACCACTTTCAATGGTGAGCATTAGGCTTTTCCTGAGGGACACCACCAATATTCAGTGTGTTTAGATGCCAGTGGAGAGTGAACTTCTTGGGTGCCTAAGGCAGTACGGGTGCCTGTTTTTTCATGCAAAAACTTCATTGGATACATCTAGATGTGCTCATTTTGTATAGGTGTTTAAGTATTCTGATTTTCCTGATTTTTGAAATGTTCAAGCATGTCTAGGAGAAACATTTATCAATGGTTTCAACGTTTTCTTCAGCCTTAATAGATTTGAACACTTTTACATGTTATGAATTTCTTAATTGCTGAGCTATGTACTAATCTGGTCTATCCCTCTTGTTAGAACTGGATGTCTGCACAGACAGAAAAGTAGAAGTTGGCATGAAAGTGAGCTAAAACTAAGCTTTAAAACACAGGAATTCAGACATGGACTTTTAGTGTGACATGGAATGCCTGCCACCATTCAGATGGTGCTTCCATCATTCCTTCTTTTCCTTTTCCTGCATATGACGTAGGCTGTCAGTATGCAAGACATTGAGCTTTGGGAACTACAGTCTAGGAACCCAACTCTCTTCTGTACCTTCAGGAGGAACTTAAGTTGAGTGACTACTGTGAAATTTGCTAGGAGGACCCTATGTATTTAAGCCACATCTATGAATGACTGCATAAACATAAAGAGTAATTCCTATGCTTTTGGAGTGGGATTGCTAAGTAAATTCGTTTGACCCACTTTTACTTTTGCTTTTATTTTATTACGAATAAAATTTTCTGAAGAAGCTCTGAGATACCCAGAATCTGATATTTTATTAATTTTGGTTGCATAGCAGCAAAAGAAATGATCACTCCTATATGTATATATATATATATATACATATATATATATATGCGCACCTATCTGAGCAGTATGTCTAACTAGGGAAATATTCAGATAGGGTAATCTTCCAGGGCATCTAAATATTCTTTTTTAAGATTCTCAGACTCTGTCTAGTACTAAGTGTCTTGGAAAGACAATCATTGACTTTAGCATGTATTTCATCAGGGGACTATGCCAAGGTAACAAATAGCTTTTAATGCAGGAATTTGATAACACTATATGTAAGGAATGAACCCAACATTCACAGAGGAAATTGTGTTTTGATTCAGGAAAAGAGGAAGGTTATATCAAATTCCTCAGCAGGTGATACTTTCCACCTACAGAACAGTGTGATGTTTATGACGAAAAAGGCTGTGGTTTTATCAGAAACAAATACTGTGTATTTTAACAAATATGGGGCATAAAACCTGGGCTGTGTGCTGTTGAAACATACAGCAGCATTCCTGTTAAACTTGAGAGGTTGTTTGGATGAGGAACTTTAGCAGTGCAAATGACTTTGTTGTAGCTGTTAAAGTATTTGTAGCCACTTCAGCAAGGAGAGCCAGAGATAAACAGGCTTTGACGGGTTGCTGCAAAACATCACTATGGCTTTTCTTGCCAGTAATCATAAACTGAAAGGGTTGTTATCTTGCTATTTTCTATCATGCAAAGTGCTTGTAGAAAGACTTTTCTTTTGCTAAGGCAGTTCTATATATGATGATAAACAGTTTGACAAACTATCAAATGTGACACTAAGGACACAGAAGAAAATGAATGACAGTGTACTGAATTTTACCTTTTTATTAGCTGTTTATTAGGGGAAAAGGGAAACTTCAAGCAAAAAAATAACAAAAGTGTCCCCCAAAACATGCCTTATGCACTTTTGCCCAAAGCTACATTTGCTCTACGTTTGTAGGATGAGTTCATATCTGCTTTTTGAACTGTATGGTTTTTAACTCTTAAAATGTCTTTCCTCTTTCACTGATGTCCTTACAGACTCATATTTTGGAAACAGAAAGTTTGAGTATAGGCCTTGAATTTAAACCCAGCTAAAATCAGAGAAGCCTTCATTTATAAATGTTTGTTTATCTTCACTGTCCTTGTCAGACTGAGGTGTGGGCATTTATCTGGTATGTCTGCTTGAAATAATTGGTGACCCACCCTGCAGCTAAAGAAAAATAGAGTAAAAAAAATGTAGTAAGTCAGACATCTCAGTTAGGGTTTGAAATTGAATTGCAGACATATTCTGAGGTGCTTTTCATCCCATGAGATTGTTGGCTTCTAATATTATGGAGGAATGCCTGATTAAAGAAAAGGTTGAATTTTAATACCCAACATGCTATTTGGCAGCTTTTTCATTTCACTTATAGATAGGAGCATGTGGTGTCATTTAAAATTAAATACTTCATGTCTACGTTGGCAGGAAAGCAGCATTTAGAGATTAAATATCCCTGAAATTAACATAATTAATTGTTCTCCAATTTTATTTATATTTGCATACTATGATGCAAGTACAATGAAGCATGATCTATCTAAATTGAGCATAACATGGGGTTTAGCTATAACAGTAGTAAACAGTATAACTAACAGTAAAGGACCATAATAATTTCAGAAACAAAGATCTTATAGAGATCCTGTGTCCTTCTTACACTTTAAGATGAGATTTAAAGGAAAGATCTTTAAAGTTTTGAAATTTGTCATATTATTTTACAACCAGTTTTCTTGCGTTGTAGTGTTAATCTAGCTGAAAATGTATATACCTTATTAATATACTATGTAACTGGTTTCCATTATGTTGGATTAAATTGTAATTATGTTACATTTATATGCTGAAAATTGATGTCAGTATTGCACCATAAGGACCTAATGGTTACTGGATATTCTTGTAGCAAAAAAACCCAAACAAAAAAAATAAACAAAACCAACCAACCAAACAAATTTTAAAAAAAGTAATAAAATTGACCAGTTAAAGACTATTTAAGAAATGAAATAATACCAAGAACAAGCAGAAGTTACTTTGTCTTAAAAGATAGTTTTAAGCAACTCAAGTTATCTGTATATCCTGTTCTATCTAGACATTCAAGTGGTGCTGCAATATTTCCATTTGGAGTAGTTTAGACCAATCTTATCACTTCAACCAGTTGTCTTCAACATTTCTGGTAACTAGAATTTTTTTGTCTGTTGCTGTCTCAGTTGGATTTACCTCATAAAGCTTCATTATATTACTCAAAGAAAATTTCTGTGCTCTGTAAAAGCAGTTAGCTTAAAGACCTCCTTAGTACCCTTATTTCCTAGACAAATATGTTGCATAATTAAATTAGGCAGAGCAGCTCAGGGTCTCTGGACATGACAACTACAGCTTGGAAAAGTTTGTGTCTTACATTTTCTTTTTCAGAGTAACAAATTATCAAAATGCTCAGGAAATACCTACCAGTTAGTGTTCACCTCCAGCTACCTGCTAGTTAAAAACCATTTTATGTGCATAAGAGATGCTCTTTCACTGTCACTTTCCACAGTTTTAAATTTCATGTTCTGCAAGAGAATAAAGCTGACCTCAAACTGGTAGCATTTTAATACCATTTCATGATTTTAATATTGACAGACATGATTATTATAACAATTAATGTTATCATAATGAGTTTCCTGTTATTCTTATTGTGATCCATTTTTTCATTATCAGCCAATATTAAGATCTAATTTAACTTACAAGATACATATCAAGCAATTAATGTTGAACTAAAAACAGCCTTACAGTTTCATTAAAACTCATCAGTGTTAGAGTTAAATACACTGAATAACCTAGCAAATTTAAGAAAAATTGATTACTTTTTTTTAAATTTTTTTTTTTTTTGGAAAAGAAATATTGGCACATAAGAGCAGCGATGTAATTTTTTTAAAAGAAAAGCTCATATAGATATAAATATAGCTATAGATAAAATTATATTTTTGCATAAACTTTAGACTGCATTCCAGGAAGTAACTGAGTTTTGGTATTTCTGCTTTTGATAACCCAACTGAATAATATAAAGGAATTGTAGATCAAAGGCTGGATGTTTTGTGTTTACTTGAATACAGTTCCTCATATGTAGTTATATTGGTATACTGTTCAGCAGTTCAGAACTGAAGCACCTAAAATCATTGTTGTGTTTATGAATGTAGGCTGATTACAACACTCTTTGCTTTGATACTTGAGAAATATACTGTGAAAATTATTTGCCAAATTTCTTAACAAGTAATAAAACTGTGAAATAATTTGATGAGAGTCATCTATGATTTCTTTCTGAAATATTTTCAATCCAGCCCTTTCGCTGTCATAAATATTTTTCCATTATCATGCCCCATTTTTTCCTTTATACATCCTTTCCTTTATGCCATCCTTTTAGCACTGCATTAAAAAATACAGTAATGCCAAAGTTTTCCAGAATTTTTCTCAGAGCTGCCTATTGCTTACTCTTAATCTGTGTGAGAAAATGTCAGCTTTAGATGGACAGAATGGCAGAGACACCTGCTGTTGACAGGTAGTAACCTGACAGAAAAATGGAACAGTGGCTCCTACAGTCAGGCCTGAACGAAAGCATGAGGTAAGTGCAATTTAGAACTGAAACTGTCTGTGAGTTGAAGGGAAGAAACAGCTAGACTAGAATAAAGAGCATGATAAAAAGTTTAAAAGAAAAATAATAAAAGTGGTTGTCAAAGGTGTATAAAATAAAAGGCACTTGGTGAACTATTTTATGTCGTGATTTTAAATCATATTTACAAAAAATTGTCATTGAGTTTTACCATTTGCTTTTGTTCTAATCATGTGGGATTGAGAGAGATTACTCTGTTCTACATAAAGCAAGTATTAAGGCCTAAAACACCTGCACATGCTTGCTTCAAAGTCACCAATCTGAATCCAGCATGTTTCCCACGCAACAAGCTTTGAATTTCCAAATCCCCTTTATTCAGTTCTCCAAAGAGATTGTCTCTCTAAGCTCTGTGCTAGCTGTATTCATGCTCCACATATCCATTTGCTTGCTTGGTCTTACTCCTTAATTCCTTACTGTTCCATGTGTGAAAACTCACAGTGTTAATTCCTATCTCAACCTGCTAGTTCTATGAACTGAATCTGCTCATTTAAACTGAACCACTCTCTTAAAATATAATCTTTCCAGCTTCACTAAGAATTCTGTTGATTCCTTTGGTCTTCTGTTCTGTGTGTTTTAGATTAAAAGAAGTAGAAGCAGGGGTCAGATGAAAGGAGGGTGCAATACAAAAACACAACAATTTTAGGAAAAAATGCCATGAAGAGAAAAAGAAGCAAAGGAGGGAGAAACAAAGAAATAAAAATTTGGAAAACCTGAAAACAGCATTTGAACAAAATGTAAAAGAATCATTCTATGAAAACTGGATTATAGGTGCATCTTGACCAGCTTTTACTTGCTCCAGGTGTGTTTTCTGTCAGCATTCAGCATTGCTTCCAAAGTTCATTGTCGTGAGATTGCAATTACACACCTATGAACTTCCTGTTATTACTTGTAATTAATGTGAAAATGAGCCTCCAAGGATGCTGATTGCACACACCTCTCTGCCCATTTAAAGGGTTCAGTGAACTTCTGAGTAGTGTAAGGAGTGCTGTTACTCCCTCCCATTCTCATTATTTGATTGAGCAATACATAAACCAGTACACTTCTTGAAGTTAAAGCCTCTGTTTTAAGTCTTCTCCTTTTTATTTTAAGTGCATATTATTGAGAAAAAAGATAGTTTTATATTCAAGCAAACCATTTTGAATCCTGATTTCCAATATAGCAAACAAATCTGCTGTGCCAACTACATTTTTCACTTTTCCATTAAAAAAGAGTTATCATTAAATAATATGTATAAGTAAGATGTTTACAAGAAGTTCCTTCTGAAAAAGCAGTATTGGATATAAACAACCTTTAATGTGCATATCTTCACTGAATTAGTTTTGTCTTTCTTATTTTCAGACCTGTCTGAAAGGTAAAAATCAATATTAATATGTTCAGAATTTGTAGTGTGATGTAGAGAATAAGCTTATATATTCTCTGAAAGACCTGGTAAGGACCATATTTTACATCTGCAATTTAAGAATACTTAAACATTGAAGAAATCCATATAAGAAAATGCAGACAATTTTCACCCACTTTGATACACCAAGTGAATATAGAAGTTCTATGCTCTTAGAAAAAGGTGTCCTTAAATTTCTTTTACAACTGTCAAGTTGGTAAATTACTTGAATGCATTAGGAATAAAAAATCAAATACATTAATGAGGAAAAATCCAACTTTTATGGTTTATTCTTATTAATGATACAGAAAATACAATGTATGCAGTTTTCTATAAAGAGATGCAAAACTGCGAGCAATAACTAAAAGAAGGCATTTGAAATATGTGGTTTTTTAAAAATTATTACATAAATATTATTATTTACTGGTATTAAATACTGATACTGAATTATTGCATAAATAGAATTATTACTCTGATAAAATTTTAGACACCATCATCATGCATGGCTACTGTATGCATGGTGTTCAGAATGCACTTCTTGTTCTTCAGACCTAAATAATTAGAGTTATAAATTAGCTTAGGGAAAGAAAAAAAAAAGTGAGCTCTTATGTTAGGTGTCATCTTATCTGAAAATTAGAAATGTATGTCTGAATTGTTTACTCAAGGTTGTGTGTTCAAATAGTGAGGAAGAGAAACATCTCAGATGAAAATTCATAGTGAATGAAATGACACAAATCAGGATAAAGTAACTTCTGGTTGGGCTAAATAGCTACAACAGAAGTCAGGATTATCCTGTCTCCATCCTTGAAGTCCAAATTTTAATAACTAAAACATAGGTTGGATGTATACAATCATTAAACACAACTCTAAGCTTCAAGCTCAGTTTGATGAAATCCTTGGATTTGCTACACTTTACCAAATTCCCAATGCTGAGCTAACAAATCTTGCATAAAAATTCTGTCATTTTTCTTCCCAATACTTCTGTAAAGTCTTTGATTTTATTCTTGATTTCACTGAAAAACTATATTCATCTATTTTTATTGATCTTAGAATAAAATTAAATAAATAAAGTAAAAAACCTCATTTAAAAAAAGCAAGAGCAGCACTACTCAGTGTATCTTGTTGCTTCCATTAAACCTAGTCTCATCAGCCTAACTCTGAAAAAATAATGCAATAGCTGTTCAGGTAGATAAAGACTTAACCTAGTCTGTCTGAACCAATGTAAATCAGCTAGGAAATGTACAAAATATAATAGAGTTTACAGAATCAAAAATTTCTAAAAAACTTGCAAGTACAACTGTAAGAATATCTGATATTTATTTCAGATTATGAACTAGAAAGCATGTAGGAAAAGGGAATCTAATTTAATTTTTTTACATTTGTTTTATTTTACCAAAATACTGAAATGTACTTTACAACAAAATGAAGCTTTTAATTTGATAGGAAACAAAAGTTTTCATTTGGGACATACAAAACCACCAAGCATTTATTTTAATGAAATCTTGCAGTGCTGCAGGTTAGCTCCTCATGTTCACAATGCCCTCTGTCATTCTGTGCTCCCAATCAACCTTTTCAAGGCTGAGGCCACTGAGGTGTTCTGAATCACTGTCATCCTGCCCTCCAGCAGCTTGGGTCCTGGGTCTTTTCTATTCCCACTGATCAATGAAGAAATCTCAATCAATTTTGTTGAAAATAATTTTTCAGGAAAAAAACTCCAAACCATTGAAACATTTTAGTTAAAAAGACATTAAAATTGCAGCTGGGTGTGTTCTAAAATGATCCATACACACAATCAGAAACTTTCAGAACCATTTTCTACTGCGCCAAGATTTCCACGGCAAGGTTTCCCAGGTCTGGGAAATGACTGATGCTTGGTTAGATCTTATCCTACAAAGGAATCAGGAGACAGTCAAGTGAACATCTTTCATTTGAAATGAAACCAGGATGCATCTTTGAGTTTAGAAATAGACATAGCCTAAATCTCCTTACTTAAAAAACATTGATTTTCAAGGTAGTAGTGTTTGCACTTGAGAAAACAAGATGTTACTGATTTTTTAATTGATCTGAATGTTTGATCAAGTTGGATGCATCTGGATTTTTTAAAAGATTATATAATTTGAATATGAATATGTACCATAGTAGGTAGTGCCATGTTTTAGACAAGACTGAACAGAAATTTTCTCTTCCTTTTTAAAGCAGTATATCACTTTTGATTATCTCTATTGTGTAAGAAGCATTAAGAAGATTTATGATAATAAAATAATGTTTTTGAAAAGAATATTTACTCACTTGTTTAATATTTATCAACATTGTTTTCAGTTACAAGAAAAATACAAACAACCTAATTATCTTCAATGGCATTTACATTATCAGAATATTTTCATATGCAGTAATAGTGACACTACTTTGAGGGACATATTGCACTTGGGGGAATGTGTTTGTGCAGTCATTAATTTACATAAATTTGTGCTTCCATGGAGCATTTGGCAAATCAGAAACACTGGTTTTCATCATTGTGTGTATAAATATGTGCATGTGTATGACAGCAGTATCTTTGCATTTGCATGGAATAAGGGTACACATACCTTTGAAAGTCTAGGCAATATGCACCTGTTAATAATTACTAGAATTGTGAAAAATAAACAAGAGTTTTCGAGGTTTAGAAGGAAATATTTTGACCTGCCATCTTGTCAGGAGATTCTGCAGTCCTGCAGAGAAGCTGGGTGGGTGAATAATGTCAGTCAGACTCTGCACAGTCCTCGAGGCATGGTTATGGGGTCTCGTGATTTTGGATGCTTCTGCAGAGTCATGAAGTTTCCCTCCCAGAAGCCTTTACAGAAACTCTAGATGAACTGCAACATTCGCCAACCAAGCGTCCTCAGTTATAGTATTGAGTAGAGAACAACTTGTTGATGATTAGTCTGTTCAAAATGTATTTTTTTTCTTATTTGTGGGCATTTCTGGTGCTTATAGTCTGAACATTTCATTCATGCTTTTGTACTCCTTGATGGTCAGCAAATTGTTGGCATAGTTTGTGCTTATTTGAGCACACAAAATCTTTTATTTAAGATGCAGTGTGTTATTTGGGACACGTGATTGATCACATGTTGTCTGTTTTTATTTATACAAAACATTTCCTAAACCCTGCTAATTTTTTTGGCACAGAAAGATGACTTTAGCTTACGTGGTTATGCTATTATGCTAACCAGTCACAACTCATGCTAACTGCTGTGCTCAGACACGATGGGAAAATACTATTGCAATGCCAACTCTTCCTTGTTAGACTCTGTCTCTTTTTTTTTTTTTTCCATCATCTATTTCTTGTATGGTTGCAGATGGTGACAGTGCAGTTGCAGATGGTGAAGTGAGGCTTCATAGTGATGTGGTCCTCTGCATAAAGGTTTTTACTTGAAAATTTTTATCACTCAACTTTGAAAACATCAATTCTATTAAGTTTTTTACTTAAAAACAAGGCAAAAAAAGTAAGCAAGCAATGTCAGGTTCTTTTCATAGTGCATTGTTCAGTTCAGATGGGGTGTTTGAATTTCAAGAGAGACAGTAAGTTTCCTTCAGTGTGGGCAGCTTTGATATAATGTAAAGGTGGGAATAAAGTGAATGAAAAATAAGGTGAAAGCTAAAATAAAGCTTCCTTACAAGTAAGCCTTCATTTAAACTGCTGTCACTTCAGATCCAAAAAGCCTAGCAGAGAAACAACAGTTTTGGCTTCTCCCTGATCAGAGATGTGGTGACCTTTCCACATTCGTACTGCTCCTTCCCAAATTTGAGGGTTTTGGTGGTAATTGACATAACGTGTCAAACAACTGGGATAGCTTTCTGTTTTGAATAATAAGATATAAAAGTCAATGCCTTTGAAGTACTCAAAAAGCCAACAGTCTCCAGGAAAAATACACTTTTATGTACTCAGCTGTACAAAACCTGAAAGAACTTTGTGTTGCAGCTTCAAAATCTTACATAATACAAGAACCATGCTGAGCTGCTGAAGTTCTTTCTTCTCTGTCTTCCTGTCACTCACTCCGTCAGTGAAAGTGTAATCCTGGTGATGGGTCAAAGGATGAAAAGACGGGATTAAGTTGCAATATGAACTAATTGGCCAATGTGAATGTTAACTAAATTCATTTTAATGAATCTTTCAAAAAGAAAAATAGGTTAGATCCATAAGGTATCAATATGATTTCAAATGTTATTCTCCTTTTTAAGAGAACTAAGAGTTAATACAGGCAATATAACACAACTGCTGAACATAGTGTCTCCTAACACATTAATGAAACAAAATTTTGAGTAGAATTTTTAGAGGTTTACAACAGTGTCAATTATGGTGGAATTAGTGACTTTAGAAAGTTGTGTGTACCAAACAGAAGTGGATCTGAACAGTGATTAAAAAAGCCCTAATGAGCTGTCAATCAGAATACACACTTCTGTGCTTTGTATCTTAGAATTAACTCTAGTGTGATCCCACAGACCATTTGCAAATGCAGAACTTTAAGTACATATTACAGTTCAGTTTCATTACTTCTGAAAATGTATGGTCACTTTCTGGACTAATTTATTTGCATGTCCTTACATGGGTGCAAGGAAACTGCAAGCAGAATATAGACAAATATGCATGTAAAGCACATACACATATATGTCTGTATGCAGGTTCATAATGTATAAAACAAAGGAAAAAAACATCTGTATAAAGGAATGAGCTATTTCAAACGGAATCACCAGAGAACTACTTGGTGAACAGTGACTTGAATTTGTGACTTTTTAAAGTATATTAGCTTGTAATTTTTCAGAAAAATAGCAGGTACGACTTGTGTTTTCTTTGTAGGGGGAGTTGGAGAAATTGGTGTCTAATAGCAAAGTACCAGTATTTGATCTCATTGAACAGTATGTGTGTGATAAGTGCTTATTTACAATAGAATTTTATTTATAGATGTTTGACAAAAGGAAAAGTTTAAGAAACATGACTAATGGGATAGAGTGATTGGAATCTGAATTTGGGAGAATTAAAATAAGAGTAAATAAAATTTATAATGATGAAAAGTAGTAACCTCTGGAACAGTTTGCCTGAGAGTACTGGATTCTTATCACTTGCAGTCTTAAAATCAATATTTTCTCTTAGTAAGGAATTTTTCTATACCTCATTAAGTTAAAGTTTTGATAAGTGCTTACTCTAGAAGTTCATAGCAAATCAATATAATTATCTTTAAAATATGTGGCTCTATTAAAGAGTAATATATACATATTAAATTATACATATTATACATATTATACATATATACTCATTAAGCTCATATAGTTTCTGTAAGGATTCTTGGATGATTTAGTCTGATCTCTGAAATAATGAAGTCCATAGAATTTTGCCCAAGGACTTTTTGCTTCGAGACAGGTTATTTCCTAGCTCAGAAATGCTTTTTAGAGAGATGAAAAATTATTTCAGTATATGGAAAAGGTGACCTGTGCACAATGCAGTCCACTGTAATGTTTGTATTGTTTTTTGAGCCCAACACAATTTCTCTAAGATTACCACTGAAAATATACCTATCATTTTAGAAGAAATGCTTCTAAAATGATTTTTTTGGTAATTAAAGATTTTAAATCAATGCAGTGCTGCCTTTCAACTTTTGATTCATGTTTAGGATAATATGAAAATGTCTAGAAGGATCAGTCACTGAGGGAGCTCAGAATAAGCTAAAATGGAAATCTAGTTATACACAGTATAGGAAGCTCTCGCTGTTTGTTACTTTCACTATTTGTCTCAATAAGCTTAAAAGCTCCACCGACACACTTGCCTGGACATAATGAGCATGCTGTGTGGAAATTTAGCTGAAGGACTTTTCATGAGTAATGCTAATAAACTACTGCTTGCAACTGTGCATCTTTCAAACTGCATCTATTCCAAGCAGGCTACAGCAAGAAAAATGCCATGTAGGTGGGCTGTCTGCACCTTGGTCAATGATTATATACTTCTAGGTCTATGTGGAAATAGAGCAGGATCAAGATAGCAGATATTTAGACACAAACCCGTTCAGTGACAACGTGCCCAGAGAGATATGCATGTTCTGCAAGCCAGTCCCTTTTATTTGTAAATAAATAAAATCCTGAACTGCAACTGGGGTTGGAATTTATGACATGTAACTTGAAGCTTTGTAAAATTAGCTGGCTGTGTTGGCTCCCTCTGTCACCAGTGCAGAGAAATATTCACTCCTGAAGGTAAATCATCTTTGCCTTGAACACATCCTGCAATGATGTGAATGGTTAGGTACTTGGGCTCAACCTGTATAAAATATAATAATGTAATAATGATATATTTAAATATTTTTTTCCTAAAAGCCAACAAAACTAGAAAAATTCTTAGGTTCTTGCTGCAAATTCATCTTGCAGCAAATACATCTAAATAATTATTTTTGTAATTCTTGTAATCTGTATTCCACAAAAGCATGGGCACTAGATATCGCTGTTCAAACCAGCAGATTTATAGGAAAAGATGATAGATTCTTTCCACACAGAAGATGAGATGCAACAAATTGAAGAGAAAACTTTGACACCTTTCTTTCATCCTACTTAAATATGCTCCAAACATAAGTATGTTACTTATCCATAAAGGCAATTTTCCTAAAAGTCTGCTGAAATCTTATCGTGCTCAGTCTCTTCCTATTAACAGCCCATAACTGTAACTAAGGAAATGTTTGATCAGATCCTTTCCTTTGCTCATGCATTCTCACAAAGCTAAGTGGATTGAGGTACCTCTTCTTCTTTCTTTTGTATGACTATACTTTAGATCAAAAATACAATATGCAGAACACTTTAAGGCATGCATCCTGTAAAATAAATGCTGCCGCTTAAGAGTATAAATAATCCCACAGACAAATTGTCTTCCATGGAAATATTAAGTTATTAGCAAGACTTTACTCACAGTGAGCCATAAGTAAGGTTACATTAAAAAAATAATATTATAAAAAATATCTATCTATCTATCTATCTATCTATCTATCTATCTATCTATCTATCTAATTACCTATCTATTTACCAATCTATCTTTTTTTTCTAGTATAAATATATAAACTGCCCAATTAATATATTATTAAGTAAAACTTGGAGATTGAAACATGGGTCATTCCAGTCCTTAAATATCATTGCTGAAATCCTAAGGAAATAGAAGTATTTGAGAGTGAGATTTCCTCATGTTCAATCACCTTCTTTTCTAAATAGTGATCACAATCCTGTGCTTATGCTTTATAATCTGTTCCCGTTAAGATATTACCATACTCACAGGATGATTGCTCCATTGTATACAATCAAGTAGGATAAATGAGTTCATTAAGATGGTTTGAAAAATCTTCCTAATTGTCATTAAATATTCCTTGCTTTGGCTCTTTCACACTATAAAAGGTAGTCAAGATAAACAAAAAATCTTGAAAGGACTGAATTGAACTTGTTATATAAATTAAGATTTTTTTTTTTAATATTTCCGGTAGTTTATTAGAATTCTTTTCACCTTTCATCTAATGTTGATGTGTGCTAAACTTCTCAGGACTGTGGGTCAGAATTTGTGAGCCCTCCTAAAGAATGCAAAGTCAGGAAATGATCTATGCCCATATTGCAGGAGATCAGATAGCACAGAATTATCAGTGAGAGAAGGACATGTGGCTGTCCTTAATAGAAAGGAAGAAAGACATATGATTGCTAGAATGATGATGTGTGTATGTAGAGAGTCCTTATAATTGAATCTGTTGTTGATAAAATACTTATTGCTTGAATCCTTCATATGTCCTGGAAAAAGCCCAAAAACCTCTTTTTCCAGTAATTCTCCATCTTTATTTTAGGTGTTTGCAGTAAGAATGTTTGAGTAATTATTATGAGTCTTAAGACTCAGATAATGGCAACACTATATACTGGATGCCCTTCATTTACTCCTTAGAGGAACCCAGTTTGTGGAGGCATATGTTGTGCAAACTGAGCCCACATCCTTTGGTAGCAATATATACAGTCCAAATCTGTCAGCATATCAAAACAAAACTGTGTGTATCTAACTAACATGCTGACAAGAACACCAATAGACACAAACAGGAGGCCAGAATTCTCACTTGTGTTTAAGCTCCATTAATTAAATTATGGACAGCTTTTCAGCCTTTTGTTTGGATGGAGTAAAATCCTACAACTGCCATGCATTGCATTGTTCTATCATGCTCTATCTGTAAATCAAATTTCCTTCTGTAATGGTGGTTTGTTTTCTAATACTACTGAAAAATGAGAATTTTACACCTTCTGTAATTTTAAAAATTTTAATTCTTATTGGTAAATATGTCTGATCTTTACTGAAAATGGAAGTGTACCCACTGGACTCTGCAAAAATGTAGGATGCTGTAAGTAAACTGATTGATTTTCTTTGTTACTATAAAGAGTTTTAGAGGGAAAAGGTCTATATAGCCTATTTGAGTAAAATTATATTTTTTAATTAGATATCTTAATCTACTCAATACAGATAGCATCCATAAACTTCCTTTATAGGTACAATTTGATCATAGGCAGTCATTGTGATACTCATTAAAAAATAGAAATTATTAGTGTTTAGAACTACACTTCTACTTTAAATGTTCTAGAAATATTTCACACAGATATTTCATAGATATTTCACTATCTGTGCCTGCAAAACACATTGAGGGTTGTCTCAGCATTTTCAGAAGAATTTATTTCCTTTATCTAATTGAACTTTAAAGTAGCTTTTCTGAAGACTGGTGTGAGAAACTAGAAGTGGTTGTTGCTATGGCAGATTCAGAAAGCAGATGATAACCTTGATGTTTGGGCCAGCATTAGGTGTTACAAGAAAATAGGTTTGGATGTAAAAAGTTAGAAATGTTTGGAATTTTATTGGGTATGTTTCAGTTTAGAATTTTTTGTTTGCCTGCCCTTGTCTACTGACACTAATGGGATTACTCTACTCTTCAGAGTGACATGTTCTGGAGAAAGTAATATAGAGTATCAAACTAACAGCGATTATGAATCAGGGCTGAACATGCTGGAAAAAAGCACTTGGAAGCTAAATATTTAGGTAAATAAAGTACTGGTTTTAGGCTACTAGTTTGTCTATCTTTATCTTTTTTTTTACAGACTACCCCAAATTCTGATAGCCTTAAAATAAATGTCTGAAAAGCCCTCAGATGAACTTCTTTATCATATTCACAGCATGTTTCCTTGATATAAAACTCAAGTTGACAGCATTGTGAATAGAAAAGTTAGCTGTAGATTCTGTGTGATTCACATGGTACCTTGCAAATGTGCTCACATTAGATTCCAGAAATAGACATTAGTATATAATGATATAGACCCTAGTGGGCAGCAAATCGGATCAGTTTACCAAGTGTTTAAAAAAGAAGAACTTACACTATAAAATGTAACAAACTTTGTGATGAGCAAGGGAAAATCTCCAGATTGTCTCAAAATTGAGCATTTTGTTGCCACTTGGCTGAGTGGGAGTTTGAAAGGTGTTGTAAAGATGCAAACACTATAGGGTGCAAAAAGCAGAAATCTCTAGCTAAAAGCCAGAGTGTTACGAAGGGTGGTTTGAGTTTCTAATACCTGAAGCTTGAAGGGTATTAGAAGAGTTTAGGTCGCCCATTTTCCCCAAAAGTTGTTACAATGGTTGCAGGGTATTAAGTCCCTTTTGTGTACCAACTTGGGAGAAGAAAGAAAGATGAAAGAAAGAAAGAAAGAAAGAAAGAAAGAAAGAAAGAAAGAAAGAAAGAAAGAAAGAAAGAAAGAAAGAAAGAAAGAAAGAAAGAAAGAAAGAAAGAGAAAGAAAGAAAGAAAGAAAGAAAGAAAGAAAGAAAGAAAGAAAAAGATAAAGAAAGAAAGAAAG
>VXBI01001676.1:386296-402840 GCA_013397375.1 Toxostoma redivivum
AAGGAAGGAAGGAAGGAAGGAAGGAAGGAAGGAAGGAAGGAAGGAAGGAAGGAAGGAAGGCCTCTTGTAGCTCTTGTTATGTGCAATAGGAGGTTCAGGAAAACCCTGTGGAAGGAAGGGCTGCTTTTACCTGAGATCTTTCAATTAGTTATAAGTTCATTGCTTTATGTTGAGATATTTTTAATTAAACCAATTCTTATCCTTGAAAGTGCTTTGTATCCACTTGAAATCAAACATATTTTCATTAGTTTATGATCTGGTTTTTCTCCATGAATTCCACCTTTAAGTGTCAGTCACACATATTGCTACTAAACATGAGGTCAGAAAAGAAGGGATGGGTGGAATCTGTTTGTAACTGCACTCTCAGTATGCTGCGTGTTTCAAAACTAAATGTAGAAATATATTTTAAATGTAAACTGCATTTTTGCCTATAACACTCATGGAAGTAATTTCCACACCATGGGGACCTTTTCTGAAGGAAGTAGGGTGCAGCTGCAGCAGGGGTTCCCTGCAGCTGTGCACTCAGTAAGAATTTTCCTTCTAGGGAATGTGCAATTTCTAATTATGAGAGAATCCTTATTTGGCATAGGAATGGCAGACTCATCTGCTTGTTAATAAAAGCATTTATTGTCTACATTATAATATGGGGTGTATTGGAGAAGAGCTGTCTAAAATCATTATGCTAACTTCATTAATAGCTCTCTATAGTCTGGAAATGAAATTTCTCCCTTAAAATGCTAGTCTTAGTCTGTATTTAAGATTAATGGAAAAAAAAAATAGGTAGCTTGTTTTCTTCCCCCTTTTTTTTTCTTTTTTTTGTTTGTTTGTGCTTATGTTTGCAATTTGTGAGTAATTAGCAAATCTGTTCGGATGGTTTGATCTTGGCCTGTAATTTACTTTAACTGGAAAGATAACTGCCACTATGGGAAGCCCCATTGAAATCGGTGGGGATCTGCACAAATCACACTTTTGTTCCCTGGTTTTAGATAATAAAATATTTTTTCCCCCTGCCGATAATTTTATTGGGAAAATTAAATTACTGTGTATTTATCAGATTCATAACAAGCATAAAATTTACCCATTGCCATCCTAGGAAAAATCCCTAAGGTGGAAATTCAATGACTTTCAGGCATCTAAACCTGAAATTTTAATATAAACCCCACTGGCTAGTGTTTACCTAACTCTCAAGGTCCTAAGCTTTCAAGGTGTCTTCCCATCTCATACCAAAATTCCCTAGTTTCCTGTAGTGTGCCATACGTGTGATTCTGTGAGTACTGTGCTTTAGGAAGTGCCTCCATCCACCTTGCCTTCTTGGAATCCAGAAGACAGATTAAGATTTTGACCTGCTAGGCATGTTCTGCAGGGTCAAACTTCTGTGGAGGGGCATGTTTGCATCTGTGTGCCTGGATATAACCTGCAGAGTTCCCACTCATGTGCTGCATAGTCCTGGCTGCTGTTCCCTGCTTTCTGTGTTACTTCTGCTTTGTGTAGCAGGTCTTTGGTTTACTGTCTTCTTCAGAGGTTCTCGAGGCTGCCTTCCCATGGCCATGGGAATTTTGTCTTTCTACAGTGATATGCACTTTCAGTGGGTTACCACAGTGCAGTAGTAGCCCATTGGAGAAGAAATGCCTTGAGAAATGCTTGATACACCTTGACTCTCCTCTAACTGTATGAAGGCATCTTCCCAGGCGGGTATTCTCAACACATCCAAAGCATGTCTACTTGGCTCTTTTAATCTCTTTGCAGATATCTTTATGACATCAAGTGTTAAAGTTTTTCCCCATATATGAAGGTCTCTAATAAACAGGGTACAGGGTCTCCTGGGCTTAGCATTTTTTTGTAGGTTATCTTTATTTTCTGCCTATTCTGAGAAGGGAATCTGGACCTTTGAAATATTAATGAGATTATTTTTTTAATGATATTCACTATGCAATCCTTTAATTCTACTTGGAGTTATATATGGATGCAGTAGGGTAGTCAAATGCATTCCTTATGTAGGTAAAACCCCTTCAGGTGTTCATGGCCATTCTGGAATTTCAAATCCAAGTGAGTGGGAAGTCAGCAAGAAGGCACTGAGCAATCAGTTTTTCTGGTATCTCATATCAGAAGAGACTAATTTGGAGCCAATCTTTTCTATATGGCAGTACAACAGTTAGAGTAATTTGTGCTAAGTAAAGGCTAGTCAGAGCCGCAGCTGAGGGGCTGCAAATACTTAACAAAGCACAAAAGCTTTTGCTGAGATACTTTTTGATCAGAATATCTTGCCAATCATGGAAAAAGGTGAACTCTTATGGGTCCTTGTCCTCACATTTCATGCTCCTTTAATGGGTAGTGTCAATTGCTTTACTCCTTCTAAAACTGGCTGATGCCATAGAAGTTAACAAGACTCTTTACATTGTCACAGTCCAGTCAAAATGATTGCCTCCTTTAAACCTTAACAAAACCCTGGCCTTACTGAAATTGCTTAGGCTTTCCATAGATACCACTGGAAAAAGGATTGACGCTTTTGTGCTTTAAATTCTGAGAAGCTTTTAATTCTGAGAAGCTTTCTCTAAGTGATTTTCTTTATGATAAAGATCTGATTATATATTACTTGTATATATTTATATTAAAATACAACATAATACATTGTCTACAAATACATTTATAAAGCATTGCAATGTGTTGGGAATATTTTGGTAACATCAAGTATACTAAGATGAGTTTTGTAATCATATAATTGCTAAGGTTCTCTACTTCCAATAATCTGCTTTTAATTTTCTGGATACCTTATCTTCTTTCCTCGAGGTGTCCTAATCTTGCTTGACTGTGGAATTGGAGGAAAGGAGTTGGTCTGTTACAGAGCTTAGTCAGGAAGGACTAGACAAGCCAGATACATACATTTAAAAAAACCCAAACACAGATATGTCACTTTTTCCTGCTCTTGTGAAGACAGACCACAGGAATGCCTTAAGTTCTTTTAACAATATATAGTAAAAAGTAAAATTACCAGCCTATATTTTTGTCCATGCTTATGTGACACTTCAAAGCAATTTAGGAAAAGCTTTATTTTCCTTAGGCAATATAGCCCTTAGCACACAGAATTTTAGGTTCAGGCATACAAGATCTAAAAGGTTAACCAACAGAGAGGTATCATTGTTATAATGAACTTGTTCTCCAGCTGCCCTCAAGCTGAAAGTCATATGTAAAGAGACAGTGTTGTCTGAAGCCAAGCTAGTGTGACAAATTAACAGACGTGGTCTCTATATGACAATCAGTGTTTTCTGATCATTAGTTGTATTTGCTTAAAGCTCAGGAGAGTCCTGTTGTGCCTATTTCCACACCTCTGATGTGAGCCTAATGGTACCATATTATAAAGTTAGCTGTGACTTCTGAGGAATAGCTCAATAAAAATGTTGGAATTATGAGTATTTTTTAATATATTCTACATCAGAACACCCATTTGTTGTTTGAGATATGGCCTATACTTTGGAAAGAGGCCAGTATTAAAGCTTATAATTTTCTTCCTGCTGTTATATTCAGAGTAGCTCCAAATTTTAGTTGCATGTTGAACCTCAAGCCTGAAACAATTTTAGATTCCAAAGTGATGAGGTTTCTGAGTTGCTTAGCAGTCTGTGAGAATTTTTTGGTTTTGTTTGCATAATCTCAGTTAAAATAACCCTTCTATGCTGTTATAGAAGAGTTAGTGAAGTAATCCAACTGAGACATCAGCTCCCTCATGGTCTGAGATAGTTTTGCTTGACAAACATGCTCTTGCAAAGGGTTGTGATAAGCCGAATATGTTGATGTTCTTCTCAGTGCACACAGATCAGTAGGCAGCAACTGTAACTGTGTCTTCATTTTTTTAAAGTGTGAAGAATGTACGTGTTATAGAGGGAAATATGCCTGAAAACCATAACTGTCATTTCAGATTTGATATCACCCTCAGAGTCCTAAATGAAGTGGTCCCTGAAAAGTTTGAATACTGAACACTTTTATTTTAGAGGTGTACACGTGCTTCTGCAATTAAAAGCATGCCAGACTTACTCAGAATATGTGTTCATCAAAAGGTGGAATTTGGATGTTATGAATTGTTTCTGAGCTCAAATATGGCAGATAATCTTATTTTAGAAGCAGTTTGTTATAAAATTGAATTTAACGTATTTTTGTAATTTTTGTGTAGGAATTTACATTACATTTCTGTGCTGCCAGGATAAGATTACTCAAAAAGGGTATAGATATTTTCCACAAAGCATTATTCCTTTTTCTTTTTTTTTTGCACACTGTATCACTATTGCCCATCATGAGGTACTAGGATGTATAAAATTTATGGAATCTTTAACGCCCAGTGTTACACGGAAAATTTGTACAAAAAGAGTTGTAAGAGAAAAGAAACACTTAGGGGTCTTTACAGCTTAGCATGTTCCTTTTATTTCTTTTCTGATTATATTTACCTGACTTAAAGCATGACTATCATGTTTTAGATAATAGAGATATTGCATTGCCCAAATCTTGTCTACAAAATATAAGAATAAGAATGTACTAACAAGGATTCATTTAATTGAATACACCTTCCCAGCTTGTCTTTGAAATGTCTCAATGACATGTACCAGCAAGTAAGGCAGTTCATTTGATATGACCTTAATACAATCCAGGAGGTATTTTGTATTAATTTACACTGCCATGACAAAGCCTAGATTAGGCCATTCTGGTGACAAGCCTGTTCTAGTCTCACAACTGTTAACACAGGTAGAACTGCAAAAGTCGTGGGAAGTTTTAAGCTTGTGTTTACAGGTGTAGAGATGCCTTTGCATGTAATAATGGAGTTGCCTGTCTGGCTTTTATATATTTAAACAAAGTATTTTAGCTTTTGAGACAGATGATAAAATCATCAATGAATTGCAACAGTTGTGAGAAGTGTAGGAAGAGGCAGCAGCTAAAATTGCTGCATCCCAAGATTGTTTCTAGGTTTATGAATTCTAAGCCACACTTTTAACTACAAACAGGCCTGATTTGCTTACTACTGGTTATCTAGTTCCCTGTGATCAAAGGCATTGTTTAGGAATATTTTAGGTAGTTTTTGATCTTATCTTTCAACAATATATTTTTGTCAACAAAGTTTTATGCTACATCTGCATAGCAATGTATAGGAACACCTGAACCTCTGTCTGTGATCACCAGCTTGGGAAATTGGCTAAAAATGGCATTGGTTCGTATTCCCAAAAGCTAACTTGGGGATGATCTCTTTAGGGTGCATCTGTGGTCAATGCAAAACCAGAAAGATAAATGAATTCTGTAGAAAATGATTCAACAGGGTCTTAATGTCTGTCACCTTTAATAGTAAAGAGATTGAAGACTAAGTAGTCAGTGCCTAGATTTAGCTATAACACACATATTCTTTCTTGCATGTATTTTTGTCAAATTTTGAAACTATTTTACTGAATGCTTTTTTGGAATTAGACTGTTGTTCCAGATTTCACAGCTTATGCTTTGCTGTGATGTCTCTAATCTAAAATATCAAGTATTCAACCTTGTTAATTAATATGCAATATGTCATTGTGGAAAAGGCTCTAAATGTGGATTCTGATTATTAACCTTGTATTTTAATGTATGTAATTTTAATTATGTAATTTTAATTACATACATGTTGCCAATTGTTTACATTTTAAATAACTTTCAAGATTTTAAAAATATTTTTAATTTAATCTGCTTTTTTTTTAGGATATACAGGACTTGTTTCTAAATTGAACAAGAAAGTATCTCCCTAACTAAGAGAAATAATTATTGACTTGCTATACACATGCCCTAGTATTAAAAAGTCTTAAAAATCCAAATCTGTGTCACTAAACCTGTTAATATTGCTTTTCCTTAGAGCATGTGTGATGACATAAAAATTTGTGGAATTTATTATGAGGAATGAGAAAAGGGAGGAATGTCTGACAGTAAGTGGGTTTGTTCATAAGCTCAAAGATATTAAGATCCTTTTCCTCAAGGCGCAAATGATAACAACAGAAAATGTCTCCTTAGAAATAATATTATTTATCTGCTGTATGCTATGGTGAATGAAACAAATAAATGAAGGAAGGAATGTGCTTGCCTCTTCACAGCCATAAATTACTCATTGTTCAAAATAATTTGAGTTGTCAAGTGTACAAGAAATTATCTTCTTTCATATGTTATTGTATTCTCCTTCGTTCATGCTCTTTTTCTGGTTGATCTAGTTTATCTAGTTTGTTATTTTCACTGGTTCATGCAGAGAAAAATATGTTCTTTTTACTTTATTTCAGCATAGACACTTCAACACACATATTAGAGGTCACTAAATGGAGACAATATAAATTTTTCATTGTCTTTCTTATATGTATTATCTGGTATTGATTTATCATAGAATTGTTGAACCACAGAATGGCCAAGGTTGGAAGAGTCCTTAAAGATCATCTAGTTCCGACCCCCTGCCAGGGCAGACACCTTCCACTAGACCAGGTTGCTCAAAGCCCATCCAGCCTGGCCTTGAATACCTCTCAGGATTAGGCATCCACATCTCTAGACAACCTCTTCTTTTGTCTCAACACCCTCACGCTAAAGAATTTAATAAAGATATCTAATGTAAATCAATGTTCTTTTAGTTTAGGGCCTTTGTTCTTTGTCCTATCACTACACATCCCTTTAAACAGTCCCTCACCAGCCTTCTTCTAGACCCCTTTAAGTGCTGGGAGACTTCTCTGAGGTCTCCTCAGACCTTCCCTTCTCCGGTCTGAACAACCACAACTCTCTCAGCCTCCTTTCACAGGACAGGTACTCCAGCTCTGTGATAAATTTAGTTGCTGTCTTTGAACTCCTGCTTGCCAGGTCCATGACCTTTTTATGCTGGGAGTCTACTGCATGGCTATTACTTTCCACCGGCCCCTGTCCCCAACTCCCCATGCCTCCCCCCCACCATGGTTTCTATAAAAACAATTCAGGAACTGTAGAAGGTTTTGATCAGTCCTTATTGGGCATATTGCAACTGGCTTCATATAGCAGTCAGATGGCCATCAGTTGTGTATAAACTAGCAAAACCAGAATTAGGATTTCAGTATTGCAACTATTACGTTGCTATTTAAAAGAGCTTTGCTTTAAGCAGAGAAAGGATTCTCTCTTGCAGTTTAGGAAAAAAATAGCTTTTATCTTTGTATGGTAGCTAAAAATAAAAAAAAAATTAATGTTTCCTATAGTTCTTAATATAGTACATTTCATAATACTTTATGACTTACCCAGTGTAAAATCTATTTTTTTCCTTCCTCTAGGAAGGAAACAGCCATGAGAGATATAATATTCTAGGTATTTGTAAGTACACATTTCTAGTGGAGCATTTTTACACATAGAACATCCTTATCATCTTATCATAAAGGTGTTGAATTTGAATTTAGCAAATCTACTGAAACAGTGCCTTATTTATAAAACTTAAAATTGTTTGGAAAGGTATGTAGTACAATGACTCAAATAAAAGCGAAATATTAGATAAATGGAGAATACAGTTTTTATTTTGTAATTCTAGCATAAGTTTCTATCTTAAGGAATGATATCACTAATGCCTTGTCCTTTTTTACTAGAAATTAATGATTTTACTAGAGTTTTCAGGGAAATTCAGAATTTCCATGAAAATGAAGGTTTGTTTAATCCAGTCAAACAAAATTTTTCAGGGTTGTTCTTGGAGAAGTGATATGTAAAGGTGTTTAACCACATTTTTCCCCTAACAACAAATATTTTCACTTTTATTTTTAAGATTCATGCAATGATTTATGCATTCATGTGGTCCGTAATTAATTGTTAAATTTTCCTGCCTGTAAGAACAAAGCTCTGTTCCCAATGAAGATACAAGCTGGGACAATATGAAAATGGTTGATATGGATTTACATAGAAAATTATAGAGTTCAGTCATACAATTTGTTAAGCTGGGGTTTGTTGAGTCCAGAGATGCCAGTCATTTTTACCCTGAATAATTGGACTTTATAGACTGATTATTACAGTGTATTAAAAAGGATCAAAAATTAAAATGGCCAGGCACAACAAGAAAGCTGTGGATTACATGCCTCTTGCAGCAAAATTAATGTTAAATAAAAAGAGAAAAAGTGAAGGTGACTTCGACTTAGTTCTTGGTGTTTGTGAAATATTAAGTGCAATTTAATTCACAGACAGGACAGCATTTCCAAAGTATCCTAAAATTAGTGTCTCCTTGAAGAGAGGAATAGCACTGTTAAACACAGAACTCCCTGATGCACGAGCAGTGAGAGCTGCCTTGCTGTGCAGTCTAATCTAAGTCTAATCTTTGCAAAAAGTTGAAGCTTCCTCCAGCTGAAAAACTCTGAGGACCTGCACTGGATCCTCTGAACAGTGCCAGCAGTGCCAGCCTGTCTACAGGCTTTACTGTCTTCTCATTACTTTAAAAAAAAAAAAGCTACATTTTCTGTAGATATCAAGGTTGGTGATTTATTGGATGGATTTTTTTTTAAATATTTTTGGGAAGTGGGGGTGAATTTTAAGGCATATTATTGTCTTAGTACAAAAATAGTAAACAAATCATATTATTTGATCTTCAGTTGGAAAGGCTACAATATTCCAGGAACTTCATCATTTGTGCCAGCTATACATAAAAGTCTCAGTTGTTGATCTGCTTGATCATTGTTGTTATTTTCATAGAAATAATTACCTCATTCTTTTTAACCTGCCTTATCTTTCAAAATAATTTTCAAGTTGACTTTTTACCTTGGGCAAGTCTATGATGGCACCAAGTGACTGCTTGGATAATTCAATTTTCCTTGCTTCAGTCTGCTTCTAAAAAGAACAGTGACTCTTGTAAAATAACATAGGCAGGCAGTGTGGACTCTTCTATAATTCATAGAACAGTATAAAATGCAAGTAAATTATCTCAGAGATACTGTTTTTCGGAGAAAATATTCATCAACCACCTGCAGAAACAAAGCTCCAGCACAAATCCTTCAGTAGTACTTATTTTTTTTTCTTTTCTTTTTTTTCTATTTCAGAATGAAAAGATAAACCTCAAGTTTATTTAAACCTGACAAAAATTCTGAAAGATTAAACCTATATAACCTATTGTCTTAATAGAAACATAATATTTATAACCATAAATGACTATAAGCATTGCATGTTTATCAGTCAGGGGTAAAACCAGGCTTGATTGTCATCTAGGAACTGGACAGCGACTTTTACTTGTATGTAAAAATGAAATAAAATAGATCATTTTTAACCCTATCATTTTTGTTAAAACTCGGCTATTTTTATGTTGGAACAGTTCTTGATGAATTTTGTACATGATACTTCTTTTACTATCCATGCACTCTGGATGTAGGCTGGATACACAGAATCTTCTAAGAGCAAACAAAACTCAAACTTTCACTAGCACACTCGCTTCTGATATTTTCTAGCAATTATTTCTGCATCTCACGATTGCATCTCTGGCAGTGAGTCCTCAATATATTTTTATTCTTCGCTGGCTGCAGATTGCTCAGGCTTCACACAAAAGATTCAATCTTAAGGTACTTTTAGATGAAGTTCTTTCAACTGTGAGTAGTATAGAGTGACTGACTCATTTCAGATGTAGTCCCATAGAGAAAACATGGCATATCTACTACACTGGAAGTGAAATCTAAAAAATAAAACCTAGGAACTGAGGTTAAATAGAGAGTTTTCAAAAAGAAAAAATTGTGTTATTAAATGCTAGCTGAGAAATCTATGGGTTTAATGTATTATGCTTTAATTTTGAAATGAATATTTTTAATCTAGTTTTGCATCACAGATTTTTAATTTTTTTTTTTTTTTTTTTTTTGTGGCGGTGTGTTGCCATGGTTAGAACAGAGGCAGTATACAACAATGCCTTTGTGATGGCTGAGATGAGGTGATTTCTTCCTCTGAGCTTAGCAGCTTCCTGAGCAAACCATTTTAAAGCAACAAAACTAGATATAACAAATGTGTTATTTAGACAGGTTTTGCTACATTTTATCGGACTGCCCCAAGGGATTTTGGCTCTACTATTCTCTTATTCCCTGACTCCCAGAGTTGTCACGTAACATAGTGGTGTTTAACAAATTTCATTTGGAAACTGATTGCACTCAGGGTCACTAAGATTTCAAACCCTGTAACCTATGCTCAATAACCGACCTGCAGTTATTACTGCTCTCCTTTAGCACTGCAGTATAAGAAAAAGGACTTCTGAGAATTTTCTGAGGAAGAAAAAAACCCCACAAATTATTCATTAAATTGGGAAATGCAGTATCAGTGTATGCAGGTCCTGGGCATGTGAAAGGAGCTTTGCTGTTGTCCTCTCAAATTTAGTACCAAGTAATTTAGAAAGCTAATTTAAGTTCAGATGATGTCTTGCATTTATTTTGAGGGTATCTTTTGAACAGATTTTAATGGAGAATGTTACATGATTTTTAAGTCAATATAGAAGCCCAGATTCTTTTTATCTAATCATAAGTCCTGAGCAGAGACACTCCAGTTGATAGCACAGGTGCCTAGCTTCCCTCTAAAGTCAAAGGAGAGAAATGGGGAAAACTAACACAACTTACTACTGGTCTACATCACAATGTCAAGGTCTTCTCTTTCCACTGGGTGTCTATAGAACTTTGCATGATTTTCATTTTAGGCTATTGGTTTAGGTGAGAGAATCCAAGTTTGCTGAATATCTCATGGGATTTTAGGACAATGTCGAGAGAAGGTATAGTAAACAAACAATTCAATCAGTCTTCATTTAACCTCAGGTCTTAGACCTGAATGTTTTCTCAAACTCAATTTCATAACTATAATTTACTAACTTTAATATTCATCTTAAACTTCTCTGAATAAGGTTAATACCTTAACAATAATCACTGTTCTCTCCCATTTGTCTCTCTTTGTTTTGTGCATCAGAGCACTTCAGCAAAAGGTATTAATTGCCAGCTTGAATAATTCTTTTTCTGATGTCTCATCTCATACTCATTAACATATAGTTAATTTAGGACTATCAAAACACCTAAGGTATTTAATTTTTTATTCGTCCTGCATGCAATAAAGTCTTTTTGGGCCAGAGAGATGTTTGTGTAAGAAATCTCTCTAAAGAAGGCAAGATTGCAACATGTATTCCAAATACAGAGGAATTACTTGAGGTCATTTTCTGGTGATGGCTAGGGAACTTTTCCTATGTAAAGACAAGTATCCTTGAATTAGGAAAAAATACAACAGTATAAGTCAAGGATGATAGTGCTAAAAATCTTTTTACTCTATTATTTCATCCACTCAAAGAACTCTGAACAAGGGCCTGCACATGATTCCTTTTGTGGGTGTTTGCCCGTATGCTTCAGTAGATGTTGGAACCAATGAGGTTACATCCAATGTCTATTGAACCAAATGCAATTATACCCCTTAAATCTAATAAGCTCTATGTCAGTCTTGTGAATTTTACAGTAGTCTTCACTGTATTCTAATAGCTGTCTGACTGTAATGCCTGTGAGGCAATTACCTTCTCACTGTTTGTATCATCTTGCATAATGGACAGGAAATTCAGAATTTTTGGAGGGAACAAGTGTTCCTCCTTGTTTGCATAAGGCTTTGTTCTGTTAGATAAACAAGTTCTCTAAACAAGTCCCTTAGGTTAGTGACAAATTTTAAGGCTGAAAAGATTTTTTTGTAGTATTCACAGTTCTGTAATAGAAAACAAAATATTTGAGATTTGGTTTGAGTTTTTTTTCCCCCTCATGAATAGGAATATTTCTCTAAATATTTTTCTCCTTTTTTTCCCCCTCATGAATAGGAATAGGTTTACAAAAGCACTTCAGTAAGTACCATGAACAACAGTGCCTGTGTAATAGTGACATTCATAAATCTATGTATTTCTTGCACACTTTCATATTTTTCAAATAAGTCATGACAAGCTGTGGCATTGTTACATATTATGACTATGGGAAATAATAGTCCTCATCAAAAGTAAAATGTTGTGAAATACATGTCATCTACTTATATCAGAATAATAATACTTTTAAGCCTTGTTACTCACAATCTTCTATAAATTAATATTTGAAACCTGTAAGATTCAAGAGATGAAGTTTGACATACACATTTTACAATGTCTATAAATCTGTTGTTGCTTTCTTTCCTTTTTTTTTTTTTTAATTTCTCATTTTGCAGAGGAAATTAAACAAATCTTTGGGTCAGATTCAGGTGTCCTTATACATGAGCAATAGCCCTGGTTTACAGGAATAGTCCTCTCAAATTATAGCAACAAGCTTTCAAGTAAGTTACTAATCAGTTTGAGGACAGGTTCCAGGCTCCAGTGAATGTTCAAATTTACCAGAAAATAAGGCATTAAGAAATTCAGAGTTGACTATGGCTTTTTGTATGCAACATGTGTCATTATTTTAAAAGAAAATAAATGCACACACACATACATACATATATATATATATATATATATATATATATATATATACACACATAAATAGAAAATTAACACTGGGNNTATATATATATATACACACATAATTAGCTAATTAGCCCTGGGCAACTTTCTTTTCTTTAGTAAACACCAATGAACTAAGAAATAATCTCTTAAAAAGCTTTAAACATTATTATCACAATCAAGAAATTACCAAAAAAAAAAAAAAAACTAGGTTTAACTTCTACCACTAACCGTGTTTTGTTGAATAAAGATACTCTTATTTTTAATTTGACTTTTAATTTATTTTATTGACATCTAACTGGCTTTCTGTAGAATAGCAAAGAAATACTGTCAGCAGAAATGATTTTTATGTTTTTTTTGCCAGCACATTTTCAAACACTCTGCACTTCAAGCGCCTTATTTATGAAAAATAAGGGACACTTCATATTTAAGAATGTATTTTCTAAGACAGTTTTTATACTGCATTTTGAAGGCTGAGAAGTTTTCAGAATCTTTACTGTAATCTTTGCCATACTCTTAAAATAGCAAAACAAAACAAAAACTCACACCCAAGCTTTCCCTATGGGTGCAATGTCATAAGCAAAATGTTGACTCCTGAGTGATAGAATGTGACACACTCCAAATCCAAAAAGGATTTTATACAAAAATGCCATAGCTCATCATGTTAGTGTCTCTGTCAAACAGCAAAATTACATTTTCATGAGCAGTTGGCTACCTTTTCTGTTCAATTTATGTCTCTTACATTGTAACATTGGCATTTGATAGCAGAATGCTTGGAGGACATAGACTAAGTAATTAATGATTTTCTAGTGTTCAGCAAGATAGTCATTGACCTAGGTGTTGTGAAGTAGGAGGGAAAAGGAAGGAAAAGATAATTGTGAAAAGAGAAATTTTAACTTCATTATTTTTCAAGAGAATAATAAAATTTTCACTATTTAGTGATCAACAGGGCTTGTGTATCAAGCATAAATTTATGTGACAGGCTGTCATCTGAGCACTATTTCTGACATGGCTTTAGGATCCAATCACAAGTTATTTAAAAGCTATCATTTTTAATTACTTATAAATAGTTCTAATGAGTATGTTTAAGAATTTTGCTATTTTAAACCCTTTTTCAAAAACCTCATTAAATAAGAATTAATTTTGACATAGTTCTAAGTAAGAAATCTAAAATTATTATCATCCAATAGGCTCAACCTTGTTTCTGTAGCAGCAATAAATTTTGTTAAAGTAAGATGCAATTTGAATTAATAAAGATTCTGACATCTTTTTCTTAGTAGCTTCATGTTTAGGGTGCTCAAGAAAATGATTATTTTACATGTGTTTTGTCATTATGTAAATGAGTATGCATAAAGTACTAAAGAATGGTAAGTAGAGACTCAACTTCTTGATTGCCACACCTTTGAGAAAGTTGTTGATTTGAAAAAGAATGTCTTCACTTCTCTGTATGTATATTTTGAAGAAAAACCTGTCCAGCATTTTCATTAGCTTGAGGCCTTGGTTTAGCATTTTCAGAAATGAGTATTAGGGATTAAAAAGTGTTGATAGCAATGCCATGGTACATGCTAGAAAAACTTTAACGCAGAGTTGTAGCGAATGGGTTTTACTTAATGGATCTTGAATGTCTTGTAACCTCAACAGTTGAAAGCCAAAAAAGCATTGTAACTTTTTTTACTAGCTAAAGCTAAAATCTGAGGCCAGCTGAAATATTATGTCTGTGAATAAACTGCTTTTATTATTTTCTATTTTCTACTATGTTTTCTTAGTAGCAGCTCTAGCATATAAAATGTGTATTGTACAAATTCCATGTTTATTTTACCTTTCTTTAGAGGAGAATCCCAAGTTCTCTTTAAAAAGCCTATCTCTTTATGATTTAAAGATGACCATAACAATTTGCTTTCATTGCAATCAGACAGGTGAGATGGCTTCCCTGATTCTAGATGAGATTTAAAAAAACCAAGAGAGATAGGCTATGCTCCATTAATCTCAATTAAAGCCTAATTTAAGGTGATGTTCTGTGGTCAGAGAATTAAGTATTTGTTCAGATGCCATGGGATTTAGCTTTTTCATTGGAGAATTTATCTTTTTGGCTGAACTTGGAAATTAATTTGTCTTAGAAATTTTTTCTCTATTCCTTGTCATCCACATTCTGTGTGTGATTATGCCTTGCTTTCCAGCCTCCTCATAAAACAGTATTTGGGGATTTCTGGTGGATTCCCTTGACATTGTATAATGGAGCGAGGCAGCAGAGAGTCTGGAAACTGGAGCTGGGTCCTGCTCTGCACAGCAGTGGATGAAGGTTTCTGGTTTCTCATGCCTGGCAATGCTACCAGCCAGCAACCAGGAAGCCTTGCAGATAAATAATTGAGTCCAGCTGGCACACACATGGGAAAGAACACAAGCCTGCCAGAATGACACTCTAAGAGAGGTCACGCAGGAGTTGCGGCTGGACTTACGAGGGAGGAAAGTATCAGGATCCTATCCAGATACAATCTGTACATTAAAAGTACCTTACATAAATGCGTACTAAAGGGATTTGGACTACCAGAGAATTAATTTCAGCTGAGTTCTTGCAGAGACTATGAAGAAAAATGATATAAGGTAGTATTTTGAGGTTGAAGAGAAAGCTGCCTTGCTGCAGAACACAGTAGGTGCTGCACTGGACTCTGCTGTTGCCATGGATGCTCAAGGTTAATCTTGTTCAGTATAAGTTTGAATCTCTTGGTTTCTTATTTAATGTGTTAATATTAAATGGAAATGTTTTTCAGTTGCAGTTAATATTGATTATATATAATTTCTGATGTTTGGGAAGGAAGTGTTCTAATTTCAGGATGTGGCTTGTTCAAGCATCTCTAAACTCCTATTAAAAGGCTAGAGATGCTATTTACTTTTTCTTTTCCTTTTAAAGTACAACTCTTAATAATCTGGCCCTGCATTTAGAGAATCATGATTTTGACTAAGGTATTACACTCATCTTAAAATCTCATCCTCCAGTCTACAAGCACACAGTGTGTCTGACTCCAGTTTAAGACTGATTCTCTCTTCGAATGGGCTAACAGTGCATACCACCAGACTTCTGAGGTCAAGGCAGCTTCTGATTCCCTTCTGCCTTTGTGTGGCTCCAGACAGCATGAAAACTTAGGTCACTGTGAGAAAGCTGGAGTAAAACAAACATGGGAGCATTTTTTTTTTGGTTCCTTTTGTAGGTTTGGTGGTTTTCCTGTTCAAGAAAAACATGCGTTAGATGCATTGAAAAAGAAAACGCACAAAATGTTTTGGAAATAAGAATGTAGCGTCCTTACCAAGCTCAGACTGGGTTGCTTAAGCTGTGCAGTCATGGGAGAACAAAGATGCTGTGGGGAGGTTTACCAGAATCCATTTCAAAGCAATTGTAATAGCTATCTTCACATCGGCTTTGTCAGTAGCTGATGGAAATTTAGTACTCTAGCAAGCAAGAAGATGAACTATTAATAATGATCTCATTAAAATATGGAGCATTTTTTTATCTGCTTTGAATCCTAAGATCTCAAAGCAAAAAAAAACAGCTCAGTAAATATACAGGAATGTATTTTCTCCTCAGTAGACTGATGAAAATGTATCAGATTGTGCTGTCTGCAATTTCACTGCTGCTGTCTCTTCAGCTAATTTGAGAGACTTGGATCTTCAGGCATTGTAGCAATGGTGATGACTACACAGTCTGCTGCTGACAAAAATGTGATTTTTGTCCCCCAAAACACTGAGATACAAAGTAAGCATTGGATTTGTAGCATATTTTATATGTGATTTTGTTATAAAGGTAGGCACTTAAAAGGAATTTTAATCACATTGATTTTCTTAGTGGAAGTGAAAGAGCTTAATGTAAAAAATTAGTTTTAGTGGTGTTAAGTTTTAACATGCATATCTTTCAAAGCTTAAATGTGCTAATCCTTTTCCTGTACTGATGACCTGGCAGTCCTGTGTGGTTATATCTTGCTAAAATAACTTAATAGCTACATATAACCTGAAAAATTGAGTCATTTAAAGAGTTAATAAATCTAGATCGTCAACTCCCTGGAAATTTTTTTTATTTTATTTTATTTTATTTTATTTTATTTTATTTTATTTTATTTTATTTTATTTTATTTTATTTTAG
>VXBI01001676.1:402848-511522 GCA_013397375.1 Toxostoma redivivum
ACGGGGCCCCTTTCCCAGTCCTGCCGTGCTGCAGAGGGCAGGGAGAGAGAATTTGGGAGTGAAGTTGAACCAGGGAAGAAGGGAGGGGTGAGGGAAAGGTGCTTTTGTTTTTTCTATTTCTCAATTCCCTTCCCCCATTTGAGAAATTTTGAAATTAATTAAATTAATTTCCTCAAGTCAAGTTTGTTTTACTGATGATGGTGACTGGTGAGTGGTATCTCCTTGTCCTTATTCTCAACCACGAGCCTCTTGTTACATTTTCTTTCCTCTGTCCAGCTAAGGAAGGGAGTGATAGAGTGGTTTTGGTGGGCACCTGGCCTCCAGCCACAACTGGTTACTGTATTTGGCTAAAGATGAAGGTACCTTTTTTTGTTTTTAATTTTGAAATGATGCAGCCTCTGACTAAGTTATTTGGTTTAGTATCCTGCCTTGTTTTGCAAGGACACGTCTAAGAAGGCTAGAGATCAAGGGTAAAACAGAAAAAAGTAATTGGTGAGTGTGTGCCAGGAATACCAAAGGTCTTGAAGAGAGCTGTGGGAGAACTCTTGCTGTCTACAAAGCTGCTTTTCCTATGTCCTAGTGAATCTTACACAAATTTTATGTGCCTTGTGAAGGTATAGCACAGGACCTTGAGAAGCCTCTGCCCTTCTGAATGAGGAGCCACAGTGGCCAGTAGAGTTTTCCTGGTACATGCAAATGGCAGAAGGCAGCACCTCACTTTAGGCCAGTTAACTGAACCTTGAATATAATGGTCAGGGAGCTCATATGTGGGCTTCTCCTGTTCTTGATTTTATGATGTCCCCATAACTAAAGGGAGCTGACTGCTGGTCCCCTGCCCCTCCCCTGGCTGAGTCTGCTGGGGCTGCTGCTGCACAAGCCAGGCCTGGGGACTGGATCTGTCATGTCACTGCTCTATAAAACTGGATTCTCCATAAGCACTATTGTTACCTCGCTGAGGAGCTTTTCTGTGGAGAGCTAAACTGTCATCTCTCATGTAAGATGTGCAGTCCTCGTAGACTCAGGACTGTGAGAAAGAACTGCAACAGAATTTGATAAAGGTTATATCTTGATAAGGATGTGTATCTTGTTATATTTCTGATTTATTTTTGTGAAACTTTTTTATCTCTGTAAAACCTCTTATGCCATTATCCTAAGCTAATCAGGAGTGAAGTAAAGAAAAAAAAGTTGAAAAGGATTAGTCATGAAGGCTGGAGAAAATATATTCATAAGTATATAGTGTCAATTTTTAATCATAAATTCTGTTATGAAGTGAAAGGAGAGCTGTATGATTTAAACTATACAAAGAAGCCTTCTATTTTGAAAAATGTCACAGTATTATATAAACACAGAATGCTGAATACTAGTAATATTGAATAAGAAAAATAATGTTTTTGAGATTTTTTTTTCCAAGTGAAGTAAAGGCTGGATTTAGTAAATTTAAACTTCTCCACAGTTTTAGCAAAAATACAGAATAAATCAGATAACGAAAAGAGAGAAAGTATTTACTATTCTTAAATTCATAGCTATTATTATAGCTTTAAGGAAGAGAAAAATATTTATATATATTTTAAGCATTTCTGTGGGGTTTTTTTCCAGTAAATCAACTTGGGGAGATTATGTATATGGAATTATCTTGATGAAATTTACCAATTTAGATAAGCTCTAGCCATCCTCACATGAAGAGCTCTATTAAAAAGTCTTTTATAATTTTAATAACATATCATGCAGCTATTTAATGACATTTTGATATCCTAACTGCTCATTGAATATTTACTCCCCATTGCTTTTCATAGTTCATATTGCCAACAGCATGCTTTCTGTAAGTCAAACTGCTTCCATCGCCATTTTGAAAGGAAATATAGGCAAGCCTCACAGTAGGATATTTTGAAATATTTAGTTAAGTAGAATAGTCTATTGAACAGTCGTCTTTTTAAGGTAAGAGGAAATAAAAATTATTTTATGAAGAGAATTACACCAAAGTCATTTGTATCAGACTAAATCTAAAAGGTGTAATAAAAACCAGAGAAACTCTGAGCCAGCTGACAGATGTGTTTGCTGTACATATAAGCTATTGTTGCTGAAAATCTCTGACCAATTTAGGTTTAGAAAAGGCTTGCTTTGCCCAGTAACAGTTGTAATATCATAAGGTCTTGTACCATTTTGTTTTAATTAAGAGGTAATTTTTCACTGATTACCTTAAATTAATTTTTCTGGCTACTGCTGGCCTTGCCTTTCTTTTTTTTTTACTTTCTTCCCTCCACATTTAATAATTACTGTAACACGTCTGCCTAGGAAAATTTAAAATAATGAACTTTCCCAAATACTCCCAATGCTGTCCCATCACAGTGCTTGCTGATGGGGCTGGAGTTCAGGCTGGAGCTACTCCTACAGACAGAAAAGACATCAGTGGGATGAGATGTTCTCCATAATATTCTTTAGTTTTGGTAGTTAATCTAAGTTCATAAATTGCCCTGATTTTTGACCTATGAGATCAGGTACTTTTCTGAGCTTTTAGGAAATATATGAAGAATAGAAATTAGCTGCAAGTTGCATGTGGGGCGTTTTCACATCACTTGTCTTGAAGAAGAATTTGAGTGCATATAGAAATTAAGGCCTACTGCTTCCTTCTACAGCCAGACTCCTTCCTTTCTTTTCAGTTCTCCCGAATAAGTCTAAAATGCCATCTCTCCCAGCTTGCAGGCATATGATCGCTGGCATCATCAGTTGTGCATTTCCACAGAAATTTGGTGGAATTGGACCTGTCATCTTAGCTTGTTTGCTCAGCTTTGAATACTAGCCGCTCATCATTAGGGCCTGATTTTTCTGTGAGTGCAGCGGAAGCAGAGCAGGAGCACAGCAGGGCTCTCATCCATACTGCACGGAGCATCATGGTAATTCTCCATGGCCAGAGCAGTGCCAGGAGGCAGGTTTGGTTCTCCGGGAAGCACAGAGGACTGCAGAGGAGGGGCAATAGAGCTGCTTGGCGAGCAGCCTGTGGGGATGGGTTCAGTGTGCGGAGGAGCAGGTAGTGAGAGGAGGAGCTGGGTCCCGGGGTAGTGTGTGAGCTCCTGGGGACGCTCAATCACTCCTGTACTTGAATGGCTCGCACTGTACCGCTGTGTTTGCCCACGCTTCAAGCTGAAACTGAATTAATGACATGCAATGGCACCAAACTGGAAATCAACTAAATTTGTCATGTACAGCAGTTCTGTTTAGTGTCCTAATTGTCCAGTGAAGAAAGACAATACACATAATCAATATCAGTGTTGTAAGCTGAAAAATATCACTAAGCCTGACATTGTTCTGACTGGTGGCACTGATACAATACATTGCTGTACAGGAATTCACATTGAGGTCTTCTATGTATTCCTACATAATTAATACGCATAGATTTTGGAATTAGCTAATACTTTCTAGGTAAAGACAATATTTTTTTAATAATTATTTTCTTCCTACCACTATATTTATCAATTCTTAAAGCATTAAACTGCAAACGTATTATGGCTTTTTAATGTGTCTCTCATGACAGCTGCTAGTACATTTTGTTTTTCTGTTGAGTTACATGACTTAGTGACAGTCCTATTAAGTAAGGAACTTTGTGCATCATCCAGTTAAATATTAAAAGGTTTTAACTATTAAATGATTTTTCTGTATATGCAGCATGCAATACTGCGCATATTGTGCACTAAACAAATTCTTTTACCATTTTTATTATTAGAAATCTAAAATAAATTGGTTTAAAAAATCCTTTTGTGGACCTATTTAGCATAATGGCTCTGTTAATCATAAACAAGAAAGAGTACTTGCTAAGACTGATATACTTACTGAAGAGAAAAGAGTAGTAGTGCTGTGTTATATGCTAACCTCTATTTTAATAATATAAATATAAAAATACACAGAAAACACAGAAAAATCTGTGAAGGAGTGAAGTTAATTAGCTGTAGTGGCCTTTTCAATAATATGTCCATGACAATTCCAAGGAAAGCATTGAAATAGAATTCAGTTCAGTTCATGGAATTCTTGTACTAAGCCTGTTACTGAATTTAATTTAGGCAATGCCTAAATGGCATTTGATTTCTTCAAAAGATGAATAAGCAATGCACTACTTTATACTGAATTTCTTTAAATCTGCACCACTTTTTTGACTTTCAATTATGGTTCAATGTTAGCTAGTCTTTTTCTGCACATTTAACTGTAAAGAAATCTCATATGTGAAATATATATTCTATTTTCAGTGGCCTTTCCCTTCCTTTTCCTCTTTGGTAACTGAAAGTTTATATAATCATGTAGAAATGATAGGAAAATGAGAGTACAATCCAGTTATTTTGATATTTAGTACATTTTTTCAATTCAATCAATAACCTGAGTTATCATTACAATGCAGTGCTCATTTCTTCTTATATGAATAGCTTAAATTGCAAAACCATGTTGGATGGGTGCAATCACAATTGTTATAGTAATGTCACAGAGTTATTCTTTGCAAGTGTTTTATTTATTCTGGGAATTCTATTCAATCTGGGAATCAACCATTGCATTTGAAATACATTTCTCTCTTGTACATGATTTTTTGTAATTTTGTCTGTGCATATACGTGATATGTTCATAATTTAAAAGTTTATATTTTCACTGTTTAAGACTTTCTTAAAATTAAATAATTATTTATATATTTTCAGATTTTAAAAATATATTTTCCACCTAAATGAGCACTTCTACTTTTGATAATGAATACAGACCTTTATTGATTATATACTAGCTCTGTGAAAGAAAACACCTATGAGATGTTTTATCTGTATCTAGAGCTGCTGTTTCAGCTATCAAACTAATGGAACTGTAATGGAACACTTAGTAGCAAAATTAATGGGCTGCATTCTTTTCTCTTTCACTAGATCTGTGTGGCTCCATTAGATGTGATTTCTTCAGTTACAAGAAGAAAGAACAATGAATAGCTGGCACTTTGCTATATATTAGAAAGGAATCTATCACTTTTTGTCTTCATGAGCTAATTGGCACCTTGTTACATCAACCTTCAGTGAGCCAATATAAGTTAAAGATCATTCTGGTATTGCTTTATTTACAAAATAATTTATTGATTCTAATATTTGCGTTATTCTTGGATTCATAAAAGAAGGAGGGGAAGAATATTTGTTTCTCCTGTCACTGTTCATGATCACAGATATTTCTACTAGAGGAAGTGGTTTCTCTGGGATTTTACCATAATCCACAGGAATTTTATTTTTATTGAGCTCTTTTCCTACTACTGCACTTGGTAGTATTTGTTTCAAGGTTCAACCATGTACAAAAGATGAAATGTAATAGCAATCATGTTGACTTTCTATTAAAGTATGGATTTTTTGGTGATATTAATTTACTGCAACAATTCTCTGTGAGACCATTTTGCAGCTACCATCTAATATCAAAACCCAGCGCCACAACCTTTCTTAAAGACACGCAATCTAATTTGACACAGGTAGATGTTCCAGGCTTTATATTTTTGTTAGGGTTATAGGTGAAACACTGTGTAGTTGCATAAGTGTTTCTATCTTAAGGATTTCTTTTGACTTTGAGGGCTGAAATATTCTTGAATTTTTTCTCACCTTTTTCATTAGCCTTGTCCCTTTACACCTTTTAACCCATGCAAATTTGCCATTCTCAGTCTTAAAAATATCAGTATCATCAAACTGCAGCTGATTGGCTGATAGAATATGCGTAATGAGGCAATGAACTACTAGATCTGGAAAAATTTATTGAAACGTTATGCCTGCTCGAATGGGGCCATCTTTAAATCACTCAGGGTTTTTCCGTTATAGAGGATTTTTCAGCTTATATGTATTGGCACCTTTGAGAGCCTTTCTGGAACTGGAAAGTACCTAGCCAGCAAAATATAGTCTGAATAGACCTCTTCTGCTCCAGGATTACTCCTGACCACCCCTAATGAGCTTGTGTTATGAAACAGAAAATTTGAGAAGAAAATTTGGGAAATAGCTGGTGTTCCATAGTGCCATGTGAAAGGCTATGTACAAAGCTTCTTAGGTAACCTCGATGTGAAGGAAAAAAATATGAGAATATATTACATCAGAAAATAGAAAACATAATTTGAAACACTGTGTTTGTTTCTATTGCCTTATCTTTTGGTTTGAGAAAATGTTAGTTTTTTGTATTTGCATGTTTATCATTGGCCATGACGTTTGAGAGGCCTATGCAGTATTGATAGACTATAAAGAAACTAAAGCAAAAGTGATTACAAAACCAGAGACTGGCCTTTTAAATTGTTGTTTTGTCACTGCTGATTGAATTTCCCAAGTAGGCAGGTAGTGTGGCGCTTGTAGTTTAGTTCTATTTCTAATTGGTTGGGTAGCTGTTACTGTTCTCTTTCAGTGGTATTTTAGGGGATTTGCACAATTTAAACATTTATTAATGAGCCTGGAAGACAGGAGCATTGACTATTTACTAGGTTGAAATATGATGAAACAAGATAATCTTTCTTCTTCAGATGAATGTTCATACCCAAGTCCTTTTTATGATACACCCTCAGAGAGGATTTTTCACGTTGACTCAATGTTAAGGGTTGCCACTGTGCTTTGTTATTTTTGTCATATTACCTTTGTTTATTGTTATCTTGTGTGGCTGATCTAGATATTCCAAGATTTCCAGTTTTGCACTTTGTTATGTGATTATTACATCTTCTGTTACAAACATGTAAGTGCTTCATGTGTATTTCATGGTTTTATTGAAACAAATAAAATTTCAGTCACAATCCCCCTAAGTCAAAATACATTGTGAGGAAAACATGAAGCAGTCCATTTAATTTTCTAATTCTGATTGTTTTGGAGGTGTTTTAAATGGAAGGAATAGTGAAATTAATATTAACATTTTATCAAAATCACCATTTTGGTTTCAGAAAAACATGAAAAGAAATATCAAGTGAGAAAAATAAATAATAGCTTTTCTTAACTGTGCAGCACTTAAGGAGAATTTATGTAGGCTCAGAAAATTAAAACTAACATAATGTTACAGTCAAAACTTTGTTGTGAGCAAACCAGGAAAATTCTATGATATGAGGCCACTGAGTCACAGCTGCATTAAAATCACACTTTATAGTATTTTACTGACTGTTAATAGGGTTAGTTCAGAGAATGATAGTACCCTTTACACTGCAAATTATCAAATTAATACACAAGTCTCATCAAAACAGTTTAAAAATGGCACACAACCACTTTTGAGTATCTATTTTTATCTCAGTGGTTTTGCTGCCCCTTTGGATCCCAAGGTTGGCAGTACCCATCCTCTTCAAAAACACATGAAAAGGGTGCTTTCATGAGTTGCTAGCACCCTGGATTCTTCATTAGGAGAACTGTGATGTCATTGATCTCTTTTTTTCTCAATTTCCACTAATTTAGCACATTTTCTAACTTTTTTTCTTTATTCTTTATTGATTTTCACTTTGTGTCTCTATTTATTATATATTTTATTTTTGTGCTAGTATAGTCCATGTTATTCTCCACTGTTTTTTCTCTTTGATCACCTTAAAACCTTTTTGACAGTCAGTTGGGGGTTTTCTTAATGACCTTTGCTAGGTTTTTTCAGTCTGTTTTTATTGTCCCATGCCTACGGTTCTGTATACCTCATTATTATTTACCAATCACAAATATTTCATCCTATGCAGAATTATTTACTTTTTAATGTGTATGTAAGAACTCTGATTATACCACAAGATTATGCAAATATAAGCAAATATAAGCGGTATAAGCAAAACTGTAACAAATTAGTCAATAGTCACCTGATCATTAGAAAATTTGTTGCAGCTAAATAAGCTGAATCAAAACTCCAGGCAGGAGAGGTAAATTCAGACAAATCCTGAGAAATTAATCTTGAGGCCTTGCAAAGCCAGTGCGAGATCTACAGCTTGGTAGTGGCAGTGGCTACACTGAATTGCAGGGCTATGATACAGCTGTAGGAACATTCTTGCATTTTTGTTTTGTCTCTTTGTCTTATTACATGTCTGGAATTGTTCAAAATTCATGTGAATGTGGCAGGTGGAGATATGGTTTAGTGGTGAACAGGGTCTTAATGGTTGGAGTCAATGGAGGGTCTTTGTCAGTCTAAGTAGTCTTTAGTTCTATGATTCTATGGTTATTACTTCCAAATAAAAAACTGACAAGTTAGGAAGTCTAACTTTTTCTAAAGTTTTAAAGGTTTAGATTTTTTGGTCCTGCAGTGCTGTTTCTCAGGGTATATTTAGTGGTGTTCTTCTTTGTTGTTTCAGAGTTGTTACAGAATTTGAAATCTTGGCTGTTTAAGGTACAGCAAAATAAAGATGGCTTAAGGAAAAAAGAAGCAAAGAAAAATCTGTGGGGAATGTTCCTAAACCAAAGTGAACTCATGACTAGGAGCTACAGCACTTGAATTTAGCTGTTTGGGTAGACTTTAAATTCTCTGGGAAAGTTGAGAATACCCTTGCTAGAGTGTGGTGATTTCACACCAGCCAGCCGCCCAGCTCCATGCAACTGCTCATTCACTCCCCCACCAGCAGAATCTGGGAGACACTTGGAAGGGTAAAAGTCAGAAAAGTTTTGGGCTGAGATAAAGACAGTTTAATGGTGGAAGCAAAAGCCATGCACACAAGCAAAGCTAAACAAGGAATTAATTCACTGCTTCCCTCTGCCATCTCAGGGAGAGCGGGGCCCCTTTGCATGTAATGGTGACTTGGAAACTCAAACACCATCACTCTGACCTTCCCTGCTTCCTAGTTTTCCCAACTTTACATACTGAGGATGATGTCATATGGTCTGGAATATACTTTGGTCGGTTGGGTGACCTTTCCTGGCTCCTTCCAACATCTCAGGCATCCCCAGTCTCCTTGCCAGGAGCAGTGGCAGTACAAAAAGCAGAAAAGGCCTTGGGTCTGTGTAAATGCTGTTCAGCAATAACAAAAACATGTCTGTTTTGTCAATAGTGCTGTGTTCAGCACAAGTCCGAAACACAGTCTAATACCAGCCACAGTGAAAAGAATGAACTCTACCCCAGCCAAAACCAGCAAATGGGATCACATCCTTATTTGGACTTTTCCTTTTCTTGAGATCCAAACAGAATATCTGTCATTTCCAGAGAACTTTTGATGTACTCCACTGTATGCTACATGTACACACACTCTTGTACAGTCTGAATACTTCTTTTCTCATTTTCATGATGTATTTTAGAAGCAGAGGAAGTGATATTATTGTAAGATTTCATACTAATAAAGGTGGTTTATCCAAGCCTATTAGGACAAAATGAGCAGGATTGTTCTAAGTACCACTGCAGATAGCACTATCAGTCTTAGGTTTATCTTTTCCTAAAATGCAGTGCCAAAACTAATCAGTTTCCATACAACTAACATACTAACAACAAGCAGACACTGAGGAAATACGCTTTTAGCACAGTAACAGTGTCAAAACAGTATTAATTAGAAACTTACTTTGCAGATAAAAATGCTGTGTTAATGAAGTGAGTTCTTAGTTGTTGACCTTAACATTCGAAGATTTAAAAAAGTTTAAACGCTCAGCTTAGACACCATAATATGGGTTCAATTCAATATAACGGCTGTTGTTACCAAAGCAAGAATAACAAATAGGTCATAATGTAGAAATAACCACCAACTATTTAATTGCTGGCATCTCTGGGATAGAAAAGAAATACATTCCTCAAAGAATTTATGTCTGTTAAGTGCTAATTTTTCTTAAGTTAGATTAAAACAGTGTTTCAAGGGCATAAACTTATTTTCTTATGTAAAGGGAGAAAATAATGACTATAAGTGTAGTGATAAATAGATTATCTCAATATTTCACTATTAGAACAGAAAGTGTAGCCTTTTAGTTCACTCTTCTGAATTCATCCATATCTAACCTTGATGAGGGTAAATCCATTAACAAGGGCAGGTTATTCTCTGCGAACAATTCTGTTCTTCCTCACTGAAATTCATGGCTGCTGTGGTAAGTACAGAATAATAATAGGCAATGGAAAAAAGTTATTATGGTTGTTTGCAGAAGTCAAACATCAAGGTGCTTTTAAAGTGAACCTTTAAGTTATTATAAAAGAAGTCCTATAGCATCAGTGTAATTTGTTGTTTAGCAAAGGCTTCCATCACCCAGCAATATCTGTTTTTCCTTTTTAACTCCAGTCATGTTGTAAATCGTGTTTATAGGGAGGAGAATTCTTTATTAGTTTCGAGGCAGACGATGGTCAGTAGAAGTAATCCTCTGGGCAAAATTATTCCCAGCCTCGGCTTAAAACATGTTTTGATTCATTTATTATATTCTCAGTCTGTTTGCAGACCTCCTGCTGACATCAGTAACAAGCAATGTACTGAGAAAAACACAGAGCTTTGAAAATGAGATGTTATTTGTGTTTGAAAAGAGTATTCTAACATTTTTTCTCTGTACTAATGCTGTCACATTTTATATGCAGCTGTGGGATTTGCTGTGGTTTTATATTTTGGCACCAGCCTGTAATGTGTGTGCTATCATGCTGTATGCTCAGGGAAAAAACCCAACATGGTAATATTACATTTGCAGCCTGCTTTATGGGCTAATTAAGATAAAGGCTGATTTGAATACCATAAATATCAACCAAACTACAGAAAAATGTGTCAAGACATTAAAAAATGTTGCTCAATGCTATTGAAAAAGAGTTGGCACTTAGCAGCTTGTCCTTTGCTTAAATGTAGGAAAAAAACCTGCAATGGATCTGGGAAAAAAAGTGGCCCCTACAGGGGATCAAGCAAGTGAAATATGATACTAGACTTCAATTCAGTGATCCACTTCAGATTCTTTTAGCTATCATGGGTTATTAAGTAACCAAATTATATTCAAGTAATGCAGCACCTGCTTCATCAAGCTACAGAATATGGAATTAGATATATACCACTTCAGCTTCACTGATTTGATTATGTAGTAGAGAGAGAGAGACTGGTGAATATACATTAATCCTATGAATTAAATCAAGAAAATTAGCTCAAGATATTCCTTGGGGCCTATTTGGTGTCTGTTTGCATAAAATGCCAAATTACCTGCTTACTAAAATAACTATTTTTTTTTCCAATGAGAAATGGAATGGAACTGAGTTTACAAAGTAGAAATTCAAACTAGAAATCCATTTAATTTCTAGGTCTTACAACAGCCAATACCAGATCATTGAAATATAAGAATATAGCAAGTATACATGTTTTCCCTCCATGGTTCCTAATATGGAGTATAGACACTATACTGTTTGTTTATGTCAAATGACCTGGGTTGGACTTTGCTTCCATTATAATTTTTTGAACCAGTTTGCAATTTTTTTCTGGTCACTTCAGTATCCTGTATAATGTGTGCAAGTGTGGTGTACTGCTGCACATACGGGAATGCGTTTCCTTTTTGATGGCTTGAAAAATTCTCTAGGGTAATATCACTGATGTTACCTTGTTCTTATGAGAAATAATGACATAAGAGCCAAATAAAGCCTTTACATTTTTTAATCCATGCCATTACTAATTCTGTAGACTTGTAACACTGTTGTCTGTTTAGGAGTCTGAATTATTCAATTTTTTCACAGACACAGACATTTCACTATTTCTAACCGTGATTTTGTCCTGTTTATAACTTTTCTGTTGGTGCTGGATGCTTATTACATCCTATTTTCTCTACAAGTCTAAACAAAAAATTTAGGATGCAGAAGTTTATGCTTCAGGCTTTTCAAATTAACTGAGATTAACTCCATACAAAATGACTTAATTTCAGTGTTAAGTATGGACTGTCTTATCTCAGTCTGAAATCTTGCTCTGAGTCTAGCCATTTTCATACCATATATGAAAAAGATATTGCTTATAATTTACTTAAGATTTTCTAAGCAATTCTGTTTTCTATATTATCTCTGATTAATTTGTAAGTAATATCAGAATTGAATTTTTTTTGATCTATCAAAGTAAAATATTAATGAAGTAAAATTACTGAAGTAAACAATAATAAATAATAGATTGTAAAACATGTTTGCAAAATATATGAATTAGTTTTAAGTATTCCTAGCACTTCAAAAGTTTTTTATCTGTAGAGAAATACATTTTCATCCTCAGGGAAATCTTTACAATTCACAGTAATTTTAATTTTTGGTTGAAGACAAAATGGAGTTTTGAAGGAGAGTGATAAATGGTAAACACAGCATGTTTAGAAAAGCCACTGTCCTGGTGTGGTTAGTACACATGGCTCAAATCCAAGATGCAGATTCTGTTGAACTTATTCAAAATAGATACTTGAAATTTGTTCTCTGGAGCCAGAATAACTAATAACCAAAAAGCTTTATGTGGATTATAGATGCCTCACCTGTTTTGAGCAGCTTTTTTCATTGAAAATGAAAAAAAAATCCTACTGCTTTGTTACAGATAGTGCATTTCAGCAAGCTGTTTTGAGCTCCAAAAATGCTTTATTAAAAAAAAAAAGAAAAAGAAATTGTTACTAAAGACATTTTCTTTTTCCCTCATCACATGCCTGAGAGAGTACTCACTCTTCTGCTTTATATTCTCCCACTGCTCTAACAAATCATCAACGTGCTTTGAATTTTTCACAATCTGATTTATTTGCATTATCTAATAACATCTCTGGTTTATATTTTGGTTGCAGGTTTCTCTTGGACTTCTACATGCCCGAGCTACTCATATTCTCTGGCCTCCACAGCGCTGGCAGAAGTTACAGCCAATGCTCCCTCCGGAGCGCAAACCACTCCGCAGAGAGCAGGAGTGACCTGAATGTTCCGGCAGAAAAACACTGACATGCAGTTCAGCCAGAAAGAGTTGCAGTGGTTATACCATCACCTCTAAGAGCTTTGCCAAGTGCTTTGAAATCAGAGTCATATCAACAAATACATGTGACATCTTAATGTTACAATGCCACCAGAAATTCTTCATATTTCTTTTGTTTGTTTGTTCTGTTGTTTGGTGGGTTTTAAAAATCTCCAACATTAGGGCATTGTATATTAATTCAATTTGAAGTAATTGGTTGTAGAAGGACAGAATGTTCATTTCTTTTCTGGAAGCAGTAACATGCTTGGCTTATGTCTGTACCTGTGCTTCTCTGGACAAGAAGCTATTAAAACCTTCAATAAACTATTTGGATCTTTTACATTCAGCTTGTTTCTTTTGTAACTGCACGGAAACTTTATTAATATTGATTGCATATGAAAAAAGAAAAAACACCCAAAACATATGAACTTTGGATTGTCCTATAATTACTAGTAATGAAGAATCAATACTTCTGTAGGTGAAAAGTTTTTAATGCAGCTTATTTCTGCTATTGAACTGAGTACATATTACATATTTTTATTTTCTTTTTCAGGATAAAAATAATGAGTTGTATATAAATAGTCCCTGTATATCTTTCTGAATTAGATGTTCAGTCAAAACGTACAAATGATATTACGCTATCTGAAGGCAGTGTTTAATTAATTTTTCTAGTAGAGTAAATCTTAATTAGTACTGATTGGCACATTTCTTTGAAACTATGTCATTAGATAAGAAATATGTGATTAATATTCTAGTATATAGTTAATATTATAAATATACTCTGTGAATAGGCAGTAAAGCTTCTGCACACATTATAAGTGAACTTGAAAAATGACACATTTTCAATGACAAATCAATATGAGCCAGCTTATGTTCATATTTATTAAATTTTACTTCCCTTAAAACGTATAATACTTTAAAAAAATTAACAAACTGCACAATAGGTCTTTAAACATTTTCAGCTAAAAACATGCAATTATCAGAATTTCAGGTGAGATTAAAGTAAGTCTACAGCTCTTTGAACACTCATCTGCCTTGTGAGTTAGATGATAGCTTCCATCACTATGAAAACTATTATTAACTTTTTACTTAAATGCTCCAGCTCTGTAGACTCTCTGAATATTTTGTTGTCTATGTGTCAGGAACTTTCTTTGTTTCAAAAAGGTATTCTACAGGTCTCTCAACTCTCTTAATTGAACTAATGCAGTTTGTTTTAGTATTATTGCAGCAAATTCAGAATTGTTCAGGGACAGAAGGAGAATCCAGGGAACTACATGCCTATAAACCTGCCCTGGGGAACGTCATGGAACAGATTATCTTGAATGCACACATGGCCAACCAGGGGGTCAGGCTCAGTCCTCAGCCAGCATGGGTTTAGGAATAGCAGGTCCAGTTTGACCAACCTGATCTCATTTTATGACCAGGTGACCTTCCTAGTGGGCAGACTTTAGTGAAATCTTTGACACTGTCTCTGACAGCATTCTCATGGTCCAGCTGGCAGCCCACAGCTTGGACAGATGCTCTCTTCACTGGGTTAAAAATTGTGTTCTTCTGTCTATATTTTTCCACTCTTGATCCTCCTCAAACCATCCCCATTTCACTGACTTTGATCCTCTAAACACCTCAGAAGTCTCATGCAGTACTGAAATGCTCTGCCCTGCACTCCACAGCAAAACCTGTACCCATGGCCAAGTCTGCCAGGCAACCTGGCCAGCCTCTCCTCTGACTCCTCGTGTTCGTTGTACCCACTGAGGTGGGTCCAGGAGCCTCAGTGCTCCTTCATAGCTGTGAGGTGAAACTTTCACAGTTTGATGACTCCTGTAACAGACACAAATGAATTAAATTGTGGTGTTATTTGGCTTCCCACAGCTTCCATTTTTCCTTTGGGCTCCTTTTTCTGTGTGAAGACCAGCTCATTATCACAAAACTTATACAGGCTATGAAAGTTTAAATGTCCCAAGTATTCAACTGTGACATGCCTCAAGGAATATTTATTCATCCATATATTTATAAATATTTATGCATTTTTATGGAGATGTATGTGAGTCTTACATGATGAAATTATGGAAGAGAGAATATGCCTGTTAAGTCTGAAGATGGTTGTAAAGACTGATGTAACTTTGGAGAATGGTATTAGAGTGCAGTGATCTGAATTTGATAATGATGAGCAGAGAGTCTGGTCCATTGCCCATATACATGCTGGATTATGTAAAAATAAAATTTGGATATTATTTTAGGCAACAATAGTGAATGAGGCAGCAATATGCTGAATAAGGAAAATACACACTTTGTAAAGAGCAATGCAGGCTGTGAACACAGCAAACAATATTCCTTCTACATTGTATGGTATGATTTTTGGCATCAGATACAAAAAAAATGGAGGATAACTGGAATATTTGGAAAGACACAATAAAAATAGAGAGAAACCAAAATAATATCACCTATGAGAAATGTTGGAAAGACTTGAGTTTATAATTTAGTCTTCAGAGTCGGAGACAGTCTTCAAAATCATGAAAGATTGCTGTGAAGTGCAAGACAATCATTGGTTCTCCAAGTTTGTCATGTGTGGGAGCAGAACTACTAGACTTATAATGCAACATTTGGACTCTTAGATTAGACACAGAGAAAGAAATATTTTAATTATAAAAGATAATGAAACACTTGAATAGATTATTTTTATTGCAAGACTAATTCTTTTTATCAGGCCTGTTGGAGACAGAAGGATTGATGAACTAGACCTGAAGTCCACATCAGCTATTTTATACATTCTCTGATTAGGTCTTCTGTGCTTGGTAAACTTGGTAGTGCCTTTGATGCTGGGCAGGCAGTTGCATCAATATCTAATTCCTGTACACTGATAATTATGATTCTTTAGATTAGATTTTTTAGCCTAACAGTATTACAGTACCCTTATGTACCACTTTCCTGTAATAAGCATCTAAGGAACCAGTTTCCTGTAAAAGAAACTATTTTGCTTCATACTGTCATCATATTAATGTGCATGACATTTTACATTACCATGTAGCTTGATGAATAGAAATAGCTCAATGAAATCATAAATAGATAATTCAGTATCCAGAGCATGAAGGACAAATTTTCCTTTCAAAGCAGAAAGGACCAAGATTGGCACATATGAGCACGTATTTAAAGGTGTTGTTATTTAATTGATATATTTGGGTTTCAAGCTTCTAATGTGGAACACATAATGAGAAACCTGTTCTGGAAGTAATGAAATCAGTAGCAGAATTCTCATGGCCATCATGATTAGCTTTCTAAGGCCTCTTCACAGGCCTTCTGGTTTTTTGGTGCTGGCTTATATCTGTAATGCAATAAGTTATGATTTCATGGGAGTTAAATAAGAATGAACACAAGTAAGGAGTAGGACACTAAGAAATGAAAGGATGACAGGATATTTTAAAGCTTGATTTTTTAAAATGTCTTAGGTGTCACATAAACACCTTCCTAGGACCCAAGAGAAAGAGACTAGACTGCCAGACTGCACTTGTAGAGCAAAGAGAGATGTTGCAAAAAGATCGGGAATTGATACTCGTAGCAGACATGCAAAACTACATTTGAAAGAGGGACAGAGCAAAGCTGTGTATCTCAGCAGCACAGCCTCATACAGAAAACCAAAACACCAACTGAGAAAGTGGAAAGCTGGCGTAAGTAAAGAATGATCATCTGATGAATCTAAGGATCTTCTCTAAGGCTGTCAGGATTTCCTGTGGCAAGGAAACCTCATAGCATAGAAGATGTGCTGATCTTCATTTCTTCCATCTATTTGTCCTTTAGGATAACATACCTAGATGATACAACATGAATACTGACAATCTGTCATTGCATGCACAAAGCACTAGCTGTTCAGGTCTAAAGCAATTGCAAAATGGATGATTTAGTGCAGAACTATCCAAGGAGAAAAAGGTAAAGCCAGGAAAATAGATTGTGCTTTAGTAAACAATTTACACTGCCTGGATCCTCAAGTATTAACACTGATGAAATAATACACTAGACATTACAATCACAACTAAGACATATGAACTCAAAGTACCACAGTATAGTCAAGTGATGACAGATATCAGCTCTTCCTATGCAGAATTTCATTTTCACATGTATTTTGCATTCCTTTAGATTTGTTCACCATGCAAATCAGATGGGACTCTGCACACTTCCAGCATATTACAAGTAGGTCAGCTGTAAGAACAATCTTTCTGTAGTTGTGTTGCTCAGGTGTCTAGCAGCTGATGAACCTGCCTGCTCTTATGCAACTTCGGTTATCCTTTAGTATTTTACTATAATGTGGAATAATTCTCTCATTTTGGAATATTTTAATATCACTACTATTATGATCAAAAAATTATTACTTTCTTCCTATCCATGCCAACATGGTTTATTTTTACCATGGTCTATTTAACATCTTATCCAAGGTCAAAAGGATAGATTTGGAAAGAAATCACAGAATTTCCTAGATCACAGTCTACCTATATATTGTCTGTCATTTACTGTCAGTCATTACCTTGCACAGGTAATGAAAAAATGTATAATTTGTGATATAAAATAAAAATATTAATGAATTTAAAAGATCAGTGAAAAACAGAATTCTGAGTAGACAGCTTAGCCTTCCACAATTGTATGGTGAGGGGAAAATATGAGTCTTTAGAGCTAAAGCTTCCTGTGGCATTATAGGCTCATACAATATGTAATGTGGCCACAATAGTGGCAAATATGTTAGGATATATCCTTCCAAAAATACCCAGTTTCACCCCAAACCACTTTGGTTTAAAAGTTTCGTTGGATTTGTTTAAATAGCATGCAGCAGCCCTTTCTCACCATCTTATAGAAGCTATGCTTTTATGCAGAAATAAATTGAAGTTATTGAAAAAAACTAGAGGACAAAGGCTGCAAGACAACCACATGGCAGTGGCTATGGGGATAGACTGGGAATTCCAGAGGGAGCAGAGCTGAAGTTCTCATCACTACATCTGTACTCCTTTTCAGTAACTCCTTTGTGTGAATTAAATGCTCAGATTATTAAATCTGGTACCACAAGTACAAATTTAATTTCAGCTAGTGTTTTCCAGTGGTTTTTAATTTAAAAAGTACTGTGTAACCTATTGTGGAAGTTTTAGCAGTACACCTTATGACCCTGAATGCTATGGGATTATTTGTTTGGTTTTTAGTTTGTGAAATAAAAGATAAACCAGAAGCTGATTTATGCAACTGCACCTCAAGAGACTTTTAAGCAGAACATTAAACAGAAAATATTACCAATACTTAAACTATGTCATCATCCAAATATTTTCTTGATTGAAATTCATTACTTATGTTGTTGGACAGGGGTTCACCTTTGGAAGATTCAGTAGTTAACACCCCAAAGGTGTAGAATATTTTTAAAATGCAGCAGCTGTCTCGGAATAGCAGGTTACCCCAAACATACAATGAGGAAAGCTTTAATTTAAAAAATATTTAATTTGTGATAACTTGTTGGAACTATATTAACCCACCATATTACATACTATCTTCCTCTTCCATCCCACTCACAAATGTCTCAGTATTTTATTTAACATCTAACCTTTACTCATATCCTCCTATTAAATGTCAAAATTGAATTTTACGTCCTTTGGGAGCTAAACATACCATACCCATATTTTTTTCTTACACTCATTTCAATTAGTAAATGAAACGTAGAACAGCTTTTTTTTTGCTTTTTTTTTTCAATCCCCAGAGTTTCATCCATTTTATTACAAGTATTAATCACACAAATGGTTCTGTTTTCTATAAGACTTGATTGCCTCAGGATCTAAGATCAGGCTATAGTACTTAACTTTCTAACCTGCTTTTGATGAGCCTGTAATTAAAGAAATGTTTTTTCTTTATTCTCCTTTCTTCCCTCATTATGAATAGATGGTTTCTAAATCTGACATGAAATATCTTAAGGGTTTAGATAAGTAGTCCATTTGTCCAGTAACCTGTTCCTGACAGAGGTTAGTAAGTTATATTTCCAATAATGAAGAGTTTGGAATAACCTGCCAAAAGGGAAATTACTTTTCAGCCCTAGGCAGTCAGTGTTATGCCCTGGGGCATGAAAGTTTAAATTTCTTACTTATCTTATATCCTTTCTAATGTAACTGAACGTTCCACTATCTGTATAAATGTTTAGTGCTGTCTTTAACTGCAACATCTGAGAAGTCTGTAAACAGAAAAAAGCTGAATAAAGTCTGAAAGTTTAATCTTTAACTTCTGTTTACTTGCACTATCCCCTGTGGTAAATTGGGAGCAATTATTGTTGTTGGCATTGTAACCATATTACAGTGGAAGCAACTAAGTTAAAAAATCAATTATATGAGCAATTGAAGCCTTTTTATAATAAGGGCTAAACACTGTAGTACCTCACAAGTTCAACAAAAATAGAGGTTTCTGTTCTCTCTCTACAGTTGGTTAAAATTATTTGGGTCACCAGCACAATTCAAAATCTTACATTGAATCTTCAATAACCATGTGCCAAAGTGAAAGTGCCTGTTCTTCAGGTGTTTTTAAAGCGTTATGAAAATCAGGTGGTTTTCATTTTAAGTCAACTGAAATGAAGTGTCTGACATGCAAAATCGCTAGACACTATTGAAAATCGGTGCAAGGTCATGATAGCAAGTTTGAATATATTTCCTCTTTTGATAACTGACAAAAAAGAAGAAAATTATTTACTACACCTTTTCTTTATTAATAACATGTATTTTAAATAGACCCTTCTCAGTAACAGATAAAATTTTTAAAGACACAGAAAACTCTGATGGGATTTTCTGAAGCTATTTAAAATACTTTTTTTGCAAAAGTAGATACATTGCCTTGCTTGAAAGGCAACGGAACCTTTTTTGCTAAATAATTTTGTGATAAATTAATAGAATGATTTAGTCGTCTAACAGTGAACACAAGCTCTTTTAGCCCATCATGTAGGCACAGTGAGTCTAATCTCTGTTGTGTATTTGTTTCTCTCTCTTTGCCTCTCTCTCTCACACACACACACACACACACACCCCACCATACCCATGATACTTAATCTGTAGGTGTCTAAAAGCTACATTCATGAAAAGTTTCAAGTGCTATAATACTTGAATTAATTAGCATCTTCAATATGAATACCCAGTGCCCCTATTTAGCATGAGAAGAATTAGCTATGGAAGAATGAGATTTTCAAAGTGCACTGAACAAGGCAATGTCCAAATTGTCCAAAGGTTAGTTAGTGTCTAAGGTTGCATTGGTCCTTGTTAATTAAAACTACCTGGGAAGAGTCTCAGGAAAATTAGTAGTTTTTCAAAAAGCAATGAAGGATTGGAAGCAGTTCTCAATGACCACACCTAATTTTTCTTCAGATGACACAAATTATATTGTGAAAACTGGCAGGGAAAGAGTTTGTAGAAGCATGCCAAGAAGCATAAGTGTCATGAGGGTAGCTACTGTTATGAGTGATTCATCTAAGTTTATTTGGAATACATAGTTCCAATAATTCAATCACCTATTTGGAAAGAAAACAATATGGCAATCTGATCAGCAAATACTTTTCAATAACTTAAAGCTTTTGAACTTCTTAGACTCATATTTAGCTTCTACTTGTTTTATTTTAGTAATCTTTCTGTTTGTTTCTTCTTTTTTCTAGTCACAGTCCATAATTTTTATTTTCCCACTACTGACCAGTTTGATCATCAAAAACTTTACCTCTCACTGGCAATGGTGAAAAATCCTCTCTTACTTCTAAAAAATTTTATTCTCACTTTTCCTAGTTTTCATTCTGTTGCTTAGCTACTCACCTAGAGTATTTCCTTTTTCATATGTCCTCCTTTTCTTCATAGTCTTCAAAACATTTCTTTTGATTTTTCCAAGAAGTCTATTATGCAATTCAACTTCATAGATATTATTAAATAATAATACTAGAATAGAATAGAATAGAATAGAATAGAATAGAATAGAATAGAATAGAATAGAATAGTCCTTAAAAAATAAAAATATAAACTATTGTTTCAGGATTTTATTCTCACAATATCTTTGAATACTGCATTTTGAAATTTAATTCTTGTGTATCCATGTAAGAAGACATCTAGCTACATAATGGACCTAAATTGACATTCTTCATCTCAGTATTGATGTACCAATAAAAGAAAATGCTGCAAAGTTGAAATCCATATGGTGCATGCAGCAAATCAAGCTGAGATTTAGAGCACAGTTGGAACATGATGGGGGATAAAAAGCCCATTGATGAATACCTTGCTTAAACAAGATGGTCCTTGTCTTCAAGTGCATCTACTATTTCAGCTCAAAATTCCTTGTTTTATTTTTTTTATTTGTCACCGTTTCTTCCCTTTACCTATACACAATGATTCAAGAAAAGTGCAGCAGTTTTGTTTGGTTTTTTTTAAAGGCAAAATATCTTGATTGACAGATTTTGCCTTTCATGATTGGAATTAGATAGTGTCAAATTGGAATGTCATAAAGTCATTAAAATTCTGAGAGAAAGAGAACAGGCTGGTCAGAAATGCAGTTTGTAACAGTGGTTAGGTCAAAACCAAAACATTCTCTGAATGTGGTTAAGCAGGACATTGACCTGTAAGTCAGTCTATAAACATATTGTTGAGATATAGAACCTGCCAAGGATTTGAACTCTAACAAGAAGCTTGAATTAACTGAAGAGTCAGTTGGGTACATTTTTGAAGAAGGAATTAACTGGAGGGCAGACTGAGACAAGGGTTAAGAGGGGTCTTGTATGGATTGGTTTGATTTTTTCTAGATCAAAATGAATTAAGTTAAAAACCTCAACCTGAATGATAAAAATATTTAAGACTCAGTGTATAACAGGGTTTCATGCCTTATGTATTCCTCTGCTGTGGTCCTAATCAATCTCAGTTATACTGACAGAGTTGTAAGTGCCTCTAAAGCAAATCAGATACTGTAGGTAGAATGGAAATTATTCAACATGACCAAGTAGTTTTTTTGAAGAATATGTATCCCTGGGCTGCAAGTACTCAAAATCAATGCTCTATTGTGGATGGCGGACAATATTGCGGGGTATATAAAAAGTATTCGTGATGTTAATTTCCTTTGTCACTGGAATGTCACTGGGTTGTCAAAATGAATAAATGAGAATGTATGTATTTAGTTTAAAAATCTCTCTATGGGGAAATGATACCTGGTAGATTAAGCAATGACATTCCTGTATGAATTAATGTAGTTAAAGGAAGAAATAATAAAGGAAGTATTCATATATAGAATAAATGTTGTATGGGTTAAGAATTCTAATGAAAAATAATAATAGAAAATCTAAAAAAAATATTCTTTGTGATCAAGTCCATGAAATAAGCTTTCAGAAAAAAAAAGCCTTGCCAAATTAGTGATATGCAACTATTTATAGGTAAACAACACATAAGAAGAGTTGTGTTCAAGAGGCCTCTCTTTGTGGGGCTTTCTGACAAACACAATGTTGAGAATGATTTCTTATGTAGTAACCCAGAGAAGTGGAACTGGAGATTAATAAACAAGCAAAATATCTGCATTTAAAAATGGGTATACCTCTTGGTTAACTTCATGTGGAAATAATTTTTATATTATAAAGATATTTTGAACCATCTTTGTCAATACATATTTTTTCATTCACAGTCAGAATCTACTAAACATTATTTACTTAAATCATTCTTTTATCATTACAAATTAAGGGACTGCTAATATTTAGGCTTATCTGGAAGAATACTAGTAGATAAAACATGCATTTTTCTTAAGTGTTCATAAAACATTTCCTTTGCAATGCTTCAGAACTTTTTCTTCTGTTTAGGCTGTATGGAGTATATTAGCTCAATACATGGCAATTAGAGAAAACAAACTATTTGAAAATACCTGTGAATCTATTTATTCCAGAACTCATTTTGCTACTACAAACTAAATATCTATATTCAATTTTGACAGGGTACTCGAATTAAAACTCAAACAAGAATTACTCATGTATTCCAAATGTGTACCAGTATTTATTCTCCCAAGAAATTGCACTTTATCCAATTCATTCTTTGGAGACATTTGAAAATACACGTGTTCTGGGAGACATTAAGATTGGTGTCTGAATTCCTATTTGTAAGTGTGTAACCACTGTTCTCACTTTACAAGAAAAGTTGTGTAGGTAGCATTGCACAAATTTCTGAATAGAAGAAACTGTATAATCAGCAAAAGACTTTGCACCATACTTTGATTGCTAGCTAAACTCTGTTCCCAAGTCTTAATTTACCCATTGAGGCTAAGTCAGATAGAAATGTTTTGCTTTGATTTCTGAAAGAGGAGTATTTGAGTTCTTTCCATCTCTGTTCCAGGACTTGTATGAAAGGGTTATACATGAAAAAACACTGAAAGCCCTTCAATACTTTTTCCTGTATTGGGAATTTGACTTGCAAGATGTTGAACATCTGTTACTAATGTTTATCTGGGATTTAGATTTGGATGGTGAGTTAATATAAGAATAGACAAGTGCAATTAAATATAAAATGTAGGGAAGATTAAGAAACATAAACAAATTGCTTGTGTTTTACTGCTTGTACTTTCCTGCACTTCTCCTGCTTTATAGAACTTTGACTATTATTGGTCTGATAAAAGTGAAATGATAAATATAGATATATAATTTTTTCTTGCCAAGTATGTGTGCTAGAGCTCCCGTTTCCTCCTACAATGTACCACTTTACTTATCTCCTTATACTGACAAGACCCTACCCCTATGGTACTGCTATTAGAAACAGAACTATAACCTTGTAACTTTTCATATTTTTGCACTAATTATGTTGAACTATTTGCTCCACTGTGAGATTAAAATGGAATAAAAGGTTATTAATAACATGTTTAGTTTCAAGTGAAATGTATTTTTTAAATAGCTTTCTGAAAGCACTCCATTGTATACAATGAAGTTTTATTTAGAACACAAAAATATAAGTCCACGCTCCCATTGACATTCATATACAGGAAGAAAAAAACCATTATGTTCAGAATGGGATTAGGGCATTAAGGTGGTTTCACTCTGAACATTTTTTCATCCTATTTCAGCAGGATAGGAAATAATTCTTTTTAGTTCTAGTGCTTGGATTCCAGAGGACAAAGCTCAATCAGAAATATAGAATCATCTGAGACAGAAGGCTTGCAAATAGTATCTTTTGCAAATATCCCTTTACTTTAGAGAAAATCTGAATACTGACCTTGTAATTTTAATCTATATCTGATTAGGTTTATTCCCCAATGCAAATATGGTAGATTAATGGTGCTGCACACTACAGGACAGATGACTCAAGGCTAAGGGCTGTGTGACTCTGAACAAAGTATGAAGACCCTGTATGCACACCACATCATTACACATTTTGGAACACTGGTACAAAATAAAGTCACTGTTTTGACAGAAATTAAACTGGACTCATTTGGAATGAATAAGCAGATAACCCCTCTGTCCCTTCCTTGTCCTTTGCCAAAACCAGTCTATTGATCTGGTTAACTTATGAAAGAGGGAGAGTATCAGTTTCAGATGAGTGATAGAATTCAGCAGCTGTTGGAATGGTGCATGCCAACTCTGTTAAATTGTTTTCCTAGTGAAATTGCAGAGATGAAAAACATGTATAAAATATTAACATGGATTCCATTCTGACTATGCCATGACTGTGTTTTTGCTACCTGGATTTTGAGGAAAACCAGATCTTTGACCTGATCTTTCCTAATTCCTTTAAAGTCTTTGATTCTGTGAATTGCTGTGCTTTGTGAACAGTCCTTTTGTATGCCCTGATTAGTAAATCAGCAATATCCAGTTCGGTTATATGAGAAAGGTGGTTTTGTATCATCAGGCAAAGATGTTTGTGTGCTTTTTAAAATAAGTTAAAATATGTTCATAGTGGCCCTAACAGTGTGAGTGCTGCCATGTTGATGGACAAATTTAAGGTCAGTCATCAGCAAGTCTCATTCCATATTCTTGAAACCTGTAAATGCAAAAAAACCTGCAGATATCCCATTGACCACTGATCGTCTTTCTACAAAGCACAGTGATCTCACAGTCTACAAAAAAAGCCCAAGGCCCAGAAATTGTGCATCCCATAGGACAGATTAGCTTTGTAAAATTCCCCTATAGTGTCCACTAAAAATGTGTGATATAGGCTGCCAACAAGTTTTCTTATCTTGGTAATGAAATGTGGTGATTGCTGATGATATCACAAAGTATATCAACTTGGCTAGCAACATTTTGGTAAATTATGGTTCCAGCTACTGAGTTCAAAATTAGTTTTTGAATGGGAATATTATGCTGCTGTTGTCATAGTTTTATGGCTTCAAGATTTGGACAGATTGCTATGTAAATGCCTCATTCATTTTCACCTATGCTGTTTTCAGCAAATTCCTGATGTCAAGTGGCAAAATAAATAGAACTGAAGCTGTGAAAATTTGTAAAAGATTTGACATTGACACTCTAATCATATCTCAGATGAGAAAGCAATGTCAAGGAGTTCATGTGCCTGAGGGAAGCATCCCATTGTTTTGATACAAAGACTGATGCAAACTGGATGGCTGAAACATTGGGAAGATTATCTCAAGTATAATCTTAAAGCATCTGAAATAAACACATCTAAACTTTGATGGCATCAAGTTCTGTAATTCTAATGACCTTGAGGAACATATTGCTGCTCAATACACTGAGCTAAAAAGTCTTCAGTGTGGAGCAGCAGAAGAAAATAAGAACACAATTTAAAAAATAAGATCAGAAAGCCCACAATTCACAGATGCCTTCAGGCTGTCCCAGGTTTTACCTGTGACATATCCACAGGGTACTAAGCCTTCCAACTGGTCTCATTCTCATCCTAAAATTCATAAGTGAACTTTGGAAGGCAGGTGCAGTTTCATGTGTTGATGACAAGGGAAAGTTTGTTTCCCCTGCAATAGTACAAAATGGGATGTTCACAACTCCCTCTTGGATGACTCTTAACTGCTCCAGAGGATTTATTGTCTGCTATTTCTCTATTGCTGCTTGCTTTGAGTATGAAAGCAGGAAAGGTCAAATTTACTCCTGAAGCAGAATTCACATTAGTGAACTTTAATGAGAGTGTGTAAGTATCTAAAGGAGTTTTATTGAGTATCGTGTTGTTTAGGAGCTTTTCATATTCAAAGGCAGAACAAAACCAGAAATTTAAACTCTATAAGATTAATTATAAAATGCATAACTACAGCACACTTTAATGCAAACTTTCTAGATTTAGGAAAGATGAGTTGCAATAGAAATGTTCAAGTGCCATAATTACAATTTGAAGTGTTCTCTAGTCATGAAACAATGAAGAAAAAAATAAAAATAAAAAGACATAAAGATTTCACCTTTCCTTGGATTTTTATCTCATATTAAAGAAATTATAATTGCAGTTTAAATTATAAAATTACTTTCTAGTTTCAGTGCAGTACCACTGAAACTATTAAACTTATTCATGTTAAAACAAAACAAAATTTATTCAACTTAATCTGGTGCAAAGAAAAGCATCTTGTCATAAAGGGGTCATAAGAGTTCCCCCTCTATCCAGAAGAAGCCTGTTGTAGGATCTTATAGATAGCTGAAAAAGTTAGATATATTAAGTCTACCTGATTGAAGGTTAAATTAAGAGAATGAAACATATTCAGGTTAAGTGATGCTATAAATGCTACACTTCACATACAGTCTTCCTAAAGCATTAACACATGATCACGTAGTTGCATATGCTTTCATATCCCTTTAACTGCTACATCTATTATATGCAGCAGAATGTGTAGAAAATGGAACTATACCTTTGAAATAATGCATTAATATAATAAACTGATATCTTTTCTCCTGTGTCTAATCCTGGAGGCCAGAGGTGCAATATTTAGAATTGCTCTCTTTATTCTTTCCCTCCATCTCCCAGCATTTCAGGGGGACAGGGAATAAGGGCTGTGGTCAGTTCATCATATGCTGTCTCTGTCACTCCTTCACATCCACCTGCTCTGGAATAGAGTCCTTCTCAGACTGCAGGTGGATCTCTGCTCCCCCATGGGTTTTCATGGGGTGCAGAGGGACACCCTTCCTCACCAGAGTCTTCACCAGGGGCTAAAGGGGAATGTCAGCTCTGGCTCCTCCTATCCCTCCTTTTTCATTATCCCTGGGGTCTGCAGAGCTGCTCCTCTCACGTGTTTTCACCCCTCACTCCTGGCTACTGCTCCCTAATGTTTTTTTTCCCTTCTTAAACATGTCATTCCAGAGGCCCTGTCACTGTTGCTGATGGACTCAGGTTTGGACAGTGGTGGATCTTTCCTGGATGGCATTGATTCCATCACACATGTGGTAATTTCTCACAGATGCCACCTTTGTAGGACCCCTGCTACCAAAATATTACCAGATATTCTGAAAACATTCTTGTTTTCAGAATAGAGGAGGGTGAGGTTAAGTGGGCTAAAAGTCTGTACCTCTGAGTAGATTGCAGAAAGCCGTTCATTTGCTTTGAGTGATGTGTTTCTGATTTTTGTAGGAAGGGATATTGCATAGTTGTTTTTTTCCATTCTGTTCTTTGTAGATAGAAGAGGTCTTTAAAGCTTCAGAAGTTGACACTGACATAGAAGATAGCACACCTTGTTGTCTTTTGCTTATATCTGGAAATAGATCTTCTTTAATCCACCAACACGCTAATCTTTTCTCTTTTTTTTTCTTTTCCTTTTTTATTTTGGGGAGTGGGCATGACAGCTGTTTAATCTTCAGCAGTGTAACATTCAGCAGATGGATTAGAATTCTTATCTTGCTAAAACCAGCAACATCAGAAATCAATATATGAGTGACTTCCTGAAGTAATATTTCAAAGCAGAACACAGTTTTCATAAGTTTATAGAAATGATCCTAACTCTTAAAGATGTGTCTGTGAGATGATATGGAGAAATTAATACAGTTCGGGCTTATATAGAGTCATGAGGAGTGAAAATTTAAGCCCAGGCACCTCTGCAAGTAGTCTTTTGCTTACAAACTTTGACAGCCATAACTAGATTTCATTTTGATAAATGGGCTGTTATCTTCTTTGCTTTCTTTAATTCTACATCAGACACAATGAATTAAATGCAAATAACACCTTCTTCAATCATCAGGTTGTTCTAGATGGAAAATACATTTACTTTTGCATGGGTGAATAACAGCATCTCTTCTATACCAAATTTCTATAAAAACCCTAAAATCTCTTTTGTAGACAAACCTTGCATGGCCCCTTGTAGGCCCCTTGCCTGTAGGGAGCCCAACTCCTGAAAGTACTTAATGGAATGAGAGTGCATATGTAGAGAAGCTGAGACACAAAAGCTCAGTAAGCACTCAGTGAATGTTCTTAGGTATAGTTGAGCCTAACCTTTGTCTGCTGTAAGTTCCACTGATATAAAGGGAACTTTAACAATTTATGCAGAGTGAGAATACATGTTTGTTAAGCCTTTATTCCACTGTGGAAACAACTAGGCACCCAACAGAAATAAATCAATGTCGTTTCACTGAAATCTATGGAGGCATGATGATTTTAAGAAGCAAAGACCTGGTCTTCATACCTCTCATAAATGAATGCTCTCTTTTTGTTGCTATTGTCTTCATCTATTTATGAAATTCTTATATTTCAAATTTACTTTTCTTTCTTTGTCTTTCTGCAGTAACAGAAGCACCCTCTCTGACTGTCACCACTACAGCACTGTTAAGGCTGCCAACTTCCAGGCTGGAGATTTCTTCCATTGCTTCCTATGGACACTTTCCACCATTGCCACAGAGCTGCTGGCAGCACTGCTGACAGTTCTGAGCATGACTGTGTTGTAAATACAACATCAGATCTGGAATGAACTGCCTGATGAGGCCTTCTACCTTCGTCAGGTGTAGCAGAGGACTCTCAGTCAAGGGAGTACATGGCATAAAAACCTTTGAAGCCTTATTAGAATTTGCACACTACTACAGAGCCCAGCCTTGAAGCAGTAAAGATGTGTTAATCACCACAGACGTCCTAAGGCATTGATGGTTAGCCTGCAAGGTTGTATTGGAAAAAGTCTCAGTATCTTTGGGTTGGTTTGTGAAGTGCCTCATCTTTAAGGGGCTGTTTGCAGCCATTTTCTTAACATTCTGCATAGTTTCATCTTTGGAACACGGAGTGGACGGAGAATATGCCAAAAGGCTAAAGAGTTTCTGCCTTTTGATTTTGCAACCAAGGAATCGCTTTGCTTTCTCTTGCAGGTGCTCTTCACTCCAGCATCTAAGCTCTAGAGGAAAGGGACAGAGAAGGGATGGCTCTTCCCAGGGTTTCTGCTGAGCTTCTCAGTCATGTTCTCAATCCTTTGTGAAGGCACAGGCACAGATCTGACTGTGCATGTGCTGATGTGGCAGAATTAGGTGTTTCTTGGGGTGAACTGCTGCTGCCTAGAGCAGAGACTTACAGTTGGTTATGTGGTGAGAGAAAGCAGCACACTTGAAAAGCTGAACCCTGGCTATTGACCCCTTCCAGCCTCTGTTGGCAGCGATAAAGTCATGGGTGAAGAGCTAGCCATCTTGGACCTAGAAGGAGAGAAAACTGGATCCAGAGACATTTGAGACAGTCTCTGTCTTCTCTTTTTTCGACCTCAATTATAGAGGTGACTCCATCCCACCAAAGCCCTCATTTTGTTCCGATGATATTCCTGCTCTGTGTTTGTGTCCAAAGAAAACTCATACTCTTCTTTGTAACATGGTTCCCATGCTCTGAAGTTGCTGAAGGGAATGCTCTACAGAAACTAATATTTCTTTTGCTTTGAAGTCTCAAAACTCATTGTGCTGAAGAGGGTGCAGCTGCATAGAGAATTAACTGAAAAGCTGTGTGCCATGGCTTGTACAGTCTGCTGCACTGCTTAGAGAACAACAATTTTTACATTTGCCTTTGTCTCGTATCACTTTACATATGGTTGAAAGTGAACCAACTCAAGGGTATTAAACTTTAAAGGTACAGAATGAGCAAAAAATATTGATCAATAGGACTTCTAGCTTTATTTTTTTTTCACCTTCTATTTCTATGAACCTATTCTCTGTCAACAGAAAATGAAGAATTGCCATTTTTATTGCCATAATAAGTGCCTTTAACATAAGCAGCTATCGCAGCAGCATACAACTCGAGATCTTCCTGACCTTGCAAGTTTGTACAAGGTGTTGGGAATGGAGTTGTTTTTCTCATCTTGGAATATAAAGCTTGAGAGCGTGCTTCTGGCTCCATCTCCTAAGAGTGGCTGTGGCATGAACCAGATATATACACAGCAACTTTATATATATCAGAAAGAGAAATATCAGGAAGATCTGCAAACACAGACCATTTTGGAACACTTTCCTTCTACCAGCTGCTGAGCCTTTCATACAGATGGAGTCTGTCTTTGCTTTTATTAAATCCTACACAAAGCTCTCTGCAGACATTATGCAGTAGATTGTTCTCCTTAAAGAGCAGGGAAATTCTTGTTTACTGTAAGAAACCCCAACACTGAAATGTTTGTTTACAGTTAGACCAGGTATTTGGAGGTATCTTATATGCTATGGCATGTATTTATTTCACATATCTTCAGGAAGTATCTGTATCTCAGGGATGTTAATCCTCAGCTAAAGCCTTATCTACTGGAAAGCTCTGAAGCAATCTAACTTACCATAATTGCCGCATGAAGTGAGGTAGGTGGATGTATGCCCCTCTGTACAAGGCAGATTTAAGCAGTGAACTGTTTATAAACCAACAGCTCTTCAGAGAGGGCAATCTTTTCTAATAAAGAAGAACTCCTTTTTTTTTTTTTTTCCCTCTACAGGTATTTCAACAGTATTTCACAGAGAAAATGCCAAAATCTCAGGTTTTTTGTCACAAGTTTAAGATTGTAGATGCCTACACGACAAACATAAGAGGCATAGGAAGTTGAGAGTCCTAGGCAGCAAGTTGACTCTGGTAGTAAGATCCAAAATAATGATTACATATGTAGCTGTACAATTTAAATGGTAAATTTAATAGAGTAATAAAAAGATGTCATGGAAACTAGGCTGTAGTGGCTAAGCTGAAAGGCACATGCTGAACTAGAGGCTTATATATAGGCTCAAAAGAGCTCGGAAGATCCAATCATCCATCTGATTGCTGTGAATGAGCATTTTACTTTGAGGTCAGTACTGGACCTCCTGGGTTGATGAGGAGTGCAACATCAGCAAATTCATTGGTGGTTCAAAACTAGAGAGAGATTTATTGACAGAAAATAGCTCCAGTTTGAAGGTACCTCCATAAGCCTGAGGACAGCTGACAGCAGTGTCAGGAAAGACAACATGGAGAAATGCAGAACTCAGCTCCTGGAGGAGGAAGCCTGCACTGTGTGGTGGTATAGACCACAGAGTGAGCATCATTTACAGCTTCCACCACCTGGATATGCTGCCATCATGGGACAGCTGAACACCCAGGTGCTCTGTCCTCGTGAACCTTGCTATAGTCACACATTTTGCCTGCTGAGGGCCTGGTGCAGTTAGCCTAACTCATGCAGAGTTGATTCAACCAGCATTGTGGGGAGAAAAAGTTATCCTTTTAATATTTTTTTCTGGAGTAAAACATGTTTTGTTTTGTTTAGAGGTGTAATGAATGCTCTGCATAAAAATTCATGACCTATCTGTCTTCCTGTATATGTCCGGTTTATATCCATGGCTTCTAGGCCCCAGTAGATCCCAGCAAGCCTCATTATATTGGTCTGGAAGTGGAATAAGTTGGTAAATATAAATTCTTTTGTTATCAAACCATGGTAGACTTATCTGTTGTCTGTGACACAGAAAAATAGCCACAAAAAGGCAAGTTGGCATACCGTTACTGTACTGAAAATTCTGAAGTGTCCAAAACTGCCTCTGGTTCTACTTTAGCATTCAGGATTTTATCCTAGTATCAAAGATCACTGCTAGAAAAGCTCATTTGCCCATTACTTTTCTTTCTTAACACATTGTTTTTTAGTAAGATTCTGTGCTAAAGTTAGAACCATATATTGTGTCATATGAAGTCAAATTTGAATTACAAATTATTTTCAGCAATCTCACTGAAGAAATAACCTCCTTTGGTCATGTAGCTACATACTTGCTGTCAATTGTTTTCCATTATGTATCTTTTGAATGACTCATATTAGCAATAAGTAGCTCCAGATGAACATAATAATATTCTCATTCCTACCTTCTCTTTTTTTATTCTCTCATAATTCCCGGAATATTAATTCTTAATGTTTACATGTTACACTAATAAATCTAAGGTTTTTCTACTATAGTCACATGCTTCTTGCAACATTTTTATTTCTTGAAATGTTTCAAAAATGGAAAAATTTAAATACATTTCTGTAGTGATATACATATACACTTAACACTTATTACAAAATATATAGTTCATTAGAACTCATATTAGAAATACAATTTTAAAAAAAGCTGGAATCTTACACACTTCAAAATATAACAAGAATTTTCCAGTCTTTCTTTGATAACTGCAGCTATAATGTAATACAGCAGCAGAAAAATAAATTACACACAAAAAATCCATTTCCATGCTAATGGAGTGTGTTGTATAAGACTGTTAGCATGCTTTCAGAGAGCAAATAGATGTTATTTAAGAAACTCACTTCTTAGAATAAAGGTGTACATTAAAATTGCTGTATGAAAAATTCTAGTCAGCTAAAAAAATCTATTTCTTCTTAATGAAAGCATTTATTTCTAAGTAAAAAATGCCGATGAGAGCAATGACTGGATGAAAAGTAGTGAAGAACTGTTAAGCCTGGGATTTTCCATTTCAAAGTCCTTTAACTGGTTTCACAATAATGGTTTAAAAATGAATAGTATAAGATCAGGAAATTCTGTGGTTGTCAACTGACAAAGGTTTCTTCCAGTTTTCAGCCTGTACAAATGAAATTCCTCCTGAAAAGCTTTTAACTGGGGGAAAAAAATGAAGAAAAAAAAAAAGAAAGCCAAAACTACAGAGAATTTAGCTGATAACTGTCATAATCAAAGCTGAACAAAGAAAAAAATGCTCTGTGTGTGTGCATGTGCATTTGCATGTGCATCAAGACTGATTGAGACTGAGAAAGAGAAGGAAATTGTGTGTATACACTAGCAGATCTTTGCTTTCATTTTTTCCCGTTACATAAAAAGATTAGCAGACTTCAAAGCAGACAGGTAAATGACACAGTCACGGCTGCCTGTTGATAAGTTCTGCCCTCCAGTAGTTCTACTCAATCAGTCCTCTTGCACTGTGATATACTGTCTATAATACTGTTTTTTATTAAAGACAGAGAACACTTATGTCTGTAAAAGCCAAAGTGGAAGAGGGCTGGAAAATTCAACAGCAGAGTGATTCCTTCCACATGCAAGCTGGTAATTTGTTTTGCTGGAGGTGTTGTTCACCACCATTTTTATTGCAATCATTTAGGGAGATAAATGTGTGCTGCAACATAATGTTCAAAGAGAGCAAAGCTGTAAAAAATTTGAGTGTGTTCCCATTAGAAGTGCTTACAAAACTATTTTAAAAATCTATGTTTTAACTTTCACACACAGTACCAGCAGATGCATATATTTGTAGAGCATACTTTTTCCTTGTATTTTGAGTGTTATGAAATCCAGAAGATCCAATACAATTCCTTGTTCTGTTTGATTTTTAGCAATGTTTAGACTCAAATTTTCCACCTAAATAGTGAGTAGATGAAAACATATTTGTATGCATCTTGTCTGCTGCAGTTCTGCTTCACAATATTAAATACCTTTTGGACAAGGTGGGAAGCCTTTCGCTTTTGGCCAAATCCCCTAACAATGTTTATTTTGTAAATGAATGAATTTTCTTTACTACATAACCTATTTTTAGAGTTACCAGATTAGGCCTTACAGACTTAAAAGTGGAAGAAATTAAAAAATCTAGGCCCATGGAAGGACATTTCAAGTAAGCTAGATATCTAACCTGTAAATGATAAATAGATGAAGGGGCAAGAGCAGAGGTGACCTAGAGTCAACAGAGGAATGCAGGCAACGATCAAGTTATTATATGCAAAAGATATTTTACCAAGGCTTTGAATATTGGTCTTAGAAAGGAAAAGTGTTTAGGCTTATGAGTTTTCTGTGTTAATTGAACTTGCTTGTGAGTTAGGTTAGGAAGCAACTGTTCGTGTTGGTTTCCCTCAGTTCCCATTCCAATCTCATGGGTGAAACTGGGTTTTTTTTCCAGTTGCTGCAAGGCAGTATATATTCTAGTCTGTAATCCTCCTACTGGATACTCCTGATAGTCACTTGAAAATCTGATTGTCCCATGGAAGATAATGAAATATGCACAGTCTGGTGTCTCCCTGAGAGATGTTCAATACACCAGCACTATTCTCCTAGGCAGTATTGGTTAGTTTCTCCTCATCTTGGCTGCAACAGCCACAGTAGACCAGTGTGAGTATGTCTGTACTTGGCAGAAGGATGGATTTATGCCAGATTACAGTGACTATGCATAGACTTTGAGTTTAGTGAAGGAATTGGCTGTCCCTAAAAGTAATGTTCTATTTTTACATTGCTCAGACACCCACAAAATGGTGTGGCAACAAGTGGCAGGAGAACAGATGCATCAGGGTTTAGAGTGTATTTTTAGAGCGGGACACTCTTTCAACAGCCAGATTTCAAACTGGTAGAAGTGACCTTATGTAATATTAGAAGACCTCAAAACCAGACTGAAGCAACTGTTTTTTCTTTCTGAGCTGAAGATTTAAGAAACACTCCTGCCCTATTGTCTATTTTAACCTAGCATTTAGAACTTGCTAAAATGTTGTGGGATCAAATTCAAATTCCAAATCCTTAAGTCAGAAGTTTTGAGCTTGAGTTTTTCCCAAATTAGTTCTCCAAACATTGGGTAAATGTCTATGTGAAAATTTGCCTTTCTTTTGCTTTTTTGTGTTCAAGGAAAAAAGTAATAAGAGTAATTGCCTTAGGATATTTTTATACCAAAGAGTAGCAAATGTGCAAAGCTAGTGCCAATGGAACTAGCTGCTGAAGTTGAAACAATATATGCATATGAAGGCACTGAGGCACCTGAGCTACTTAACTGTACTTAAAAGCAGGGTTTTCAAGCTTTCATTGCCTGCTGCTTTAATTGTTCATGAAGCTCTTGAGACTAAAGCTGTTATCTCTGCATAGCATTGCTCTCCACCATATATTCATGCCAGCCTAACTTGAACTAGCTCAAGGGTCTTTACAACATACTTTATTTCATGGAATAAACACCCTATTCCCTATTTGATTCCTCCCTCAAAACTATGAAGCCTTACTAGAGGGGTTGTTTTAATCTTTGCCATGGAGCTAGAAATCCTGGACCTAACTTTCTCCTTGGCATCTCCTGGTATCATATAGCAGCATACAAGAAGTGGAAGTAGGGTGAAATCACGCACGTATGTAGAGATACTGTGCAAGTGAAAAGGGATGAAGTTTTTAAAAAAGCCGAAGCTCATCTAGAATTGAATATGGTGAGGGTCATAAAGAGAAATAAGAAGGGTTTCTCCAGGCATATAAGAAGAAAATGGGGGCTCGGGGAAAGGAGACCACAGTGCGATAGGACTGGGTGATAAAGGACATAGAAAAGTACTTTCTTCTACTCTTACTAGAATGATTTGTTTTCAGACCCCTAAGACTAGATGGAAGGTCTGGAGAAAGGAAGCCTTACCCGTGGCCAAGAATTACCATACTTCTGAGATTTTTCCAAAAGTGATTCAGTGTTACTTAATGGCACCCTTAATACTATTATTTGAAACACTGGTGAAAAGGAAAGGCCTGCCATACCACAAACAAAATTAATTGTGGGAGTTTTTTGACCTAAGAAAGATAGAGCAACAATATTTGCTTGTGTTCTTAGTATGATGTCTATCACTCCTACTATGTTTTCAAAAACTCACTCCATTTTAAAACCTCTACTGAAGGGAATAGAATCATAGCTTTATAGACAAGCCTGGGTTGGAAGAGACCTTAAAAGACCATTTGTTGGAAAAAGGAGCCTAGATAAGATTGTATACCACCCTGTTCAATTACATCCTGAAAACCTCCAGTGACTCTACCATGTGCCAGGGGAGGCTGTTCCAGAGCATGGTTGTTCTTACTGTAAAAAAATGTCTTTCTTATATTGAGATGAAAACACTCCTGGTACCACATCGCCCCTTGTCTTCTCCCTTCTTATGAAGGGAGAGCCTCTGTCCTTTTTCTAACTAACCTTTAAGGACTGGAATGCTGTGATGAGTTTCCCCAAGCCTTCCCTTCTCCTGGCAAAGAGACCTTACTTTTTTTAGTCTTTCTTCATGTAGCAAGTTCTCCAGCCCTTCAATCTTCTATTACACTTAGAAATTGCAACATATACTTATGGATTAAAAATGGTTAATAAATGGGAAATTTGGATTTATGCCCAGTTGTTGAACAGGAGCACAGCCTTGACATAGGTCTCAGTTGAAATTGAAGGGGTGTAGGAGTGGCAATAAGATCACTTTACATGATTCCCCTTTTCACATGATAATCATGGATAATTTGAATAAATTAAATGTATGAAATGGAAAGGGTTAGGACAACATCATCACTTTATCAGATTGGCACAAGTGAGCGAATAATTTAAAGAAAAAGCTATTTTTGCTACTACTTCTGCTGTAGTAATTGTGATCTAATTGAAATAAGTCTCTTGTATGTTTTCTTTTTCTTTTACCCAATATAGTGTTTCCAGTCATCCTAAGGGTGCTGAAAACTCATTCTGCATGGAGTTAAAACAGTTAAAGCTGGCTGTGGAATGTTATCTGTGAATGCTTGGGATCTTTGACTGTCTTTTACTGATGTTTCTTTCTGATGGAATTATTATGTACACCATGAAGAGATGCACAGGTAGGTGAGAAAATAGAGCTTCTTTTAGGAATTTTATCCTGGCTGTAAATGCTTAACACACAAGGTTCTCGGGACTTGTTTTCTTGCCTGTTCTCTTTCTCTTTCTCTACTGTAGCATCCTACGCAGTGTCCCCTTTGAATGCAAAGAGAAATTGTCACCAGAAAAAAATTTACTCTTACATATTTTATTTATCTATTTATTATAAGTCTTTAGTAAGGCCTCTGAAGTAGATTTATCTTCTCTGCTACCTGGATGCTGTTGCCAAAGAAGTGTTATGATGTCTTCATTTTGCCAAGCTCTATTATATTGTTTCACCATCACTAACATATCTGAAATCTAATACATTTTAGTCCACCATAAATGATGTTTTCATGGCATGTTTAATGCTTTCATACTTCTCCTAGATAGAAATGGAGTTTGGGAGCTTAAAAATAATTCAGTATCTAAAATATTGAGAAAAAGGTATTTATTCTTGTGGAAGAAAGAAAACTTGTATTTCATAAATCTGACTAAATCTTAACATGACTGATGTGTTAACTTCAAAGCATCATTTCAGGTTGATCAAGATGTTGAGCTGGTAGACAGACAGCAGTTTTGCATTCCAAGGCTTTTTATTGCTATTTCCTTGTATTAATATTCACCCATATCAGTTCAGATCATTTAGATGCTCTTATTTAAATGGAAAGAAAATTTCAAAGATCACCTCAGTCAAGCACTATCCTGCTTCTTAACAGAATGATGTGAAACTGCAAATATCAATGCTGCCAATGGAAGAAAATTATTGTTCTAAGTTCACTCAAAATAATAAAGCAATAAATAAGTATTCTACAGGTCATGCCCTTAAGGATCTCCAAAGGTTTATGACTTCATTTGTATTGCGAGCATTTCAGGGCAGTCTGGGTAGAAGCTGAGTACACAGACTTTTCTGCCACTTTCATCTACATAAGATAGCCTGATGTAAGATCCATGATTGCCAAGCCTGCTTGAGGGCTTCAGAGAGTTGACTGCTCCTCAGCTTGGAAGCTCAGTAGGCAGAAATCATCTCAGTGTGTATATGCATGTGAGATTCAAACTATTTAATCAATTTTGTGCTTATTTAATTGAATTCTGCATCTTTTGCATCACAGGACATGACAATTTCGGTTCAATGGTGATATGCAAAATTAGGAAAATACAACAGAGATCCATTTTTTCCATTTTTAATACATCCTCCCTCTGGCAAGATCAGAAAGTCAAACCTTACATACAGCCTTTCTCATAATGTTTTCCCCATCCCATTCTCCACTCCCAGAGATGTGAAAGCAATTTTAGTAACATTGTTGTGTATGAGATGAAGTTCTTCTGTAGATCTACATGACACACAGAAGAATGGCTTGATTCAATCCAGGGACTAGGCAAAAATATTTGTTATGTCCTTCATTACTCAAAGTGATTAAAACTGTAATTGGAGATGGTTTTGAACAGGCCTAACAGCAATAATCAACTAACCTCCCTTCCAATGAGGTCATATCTTTCTGCTGCTACATCTGGCTTCTGCAGTGTCACAGCTTCCCCTCAACACAAGCTGGGAGAGCCAGATCTGCTTGCCTCAGGTTGCTCTTCTGCCTCATGTAGTTAGAAAGGTTCAAGTTGTACCAATTTGCAATGACACTCATTGGCTTAGACAAGGACGAACTTTGATTATTCATCTTTTCCTTATCCTTGCCAAGGCAAAGGAGGAGCAGATGTCAAATTTCCAAAAATCTCCCATTTTCATGCATGTACAATTTTTTAAAGAAGGACACAGCCCCAAGGTAAGTTAGGCTGCCTGTTATTTTGCACTTTATCCATTTAGTTTAAAACTATGCAATGTATTCTGAAAATTCAGGACATGATTTGATGCTCACTCATACCATTCTTGTTTAAGAATTTATTCTTCTTTTAAAGAGATGAAAACAGAAAGAAAAACTTCTTTCCCAGCTCTCAGACAGCTTCTATGTCTTCAAGTCACTTTTGTTAATCATGGAAAACATTGTGTACTGGCAGGCAAAACACAAAATTGGACCTTTAAGCTCGGGATGTTTCGTCTGGGTTATAATTTCTAGACTCTTTCAGTTATAAACTAGCAAGTAACATTATTTTTATAAGCTACAGGTACATCATTTCATAAGCATTCTTTACAATAGCAACTGCATACTTTACAACTTCATAAACATTTTTCTTGTCAAAGAAACAGATTAAAACTGGTAAGTGATCTATTTAGCATGGTAATATACAAAAACACCACCTTTATCAAAATTAACTGATTTTTTTACTGTGCAGTTTTGCAAATCCATGGGAAATTCATCAGGACCTTACACAAGACAAGGTTTTAACCAAGGCTTGCTAAATCCTTGTGAACCTTCCTATGCTTTTGGTAGTCATCCTCTCCATATGGCTTCTAGAAATGGTCACTCTGAACTGGCTTTTTCTTCACTTCAGTTTTCTAGCCCCAGATTTAAGCATGTTCTATTGACAGTGGCCCTTTTTATAGAGCTCAATTTTGTGATGAAAAGGCCGCAGTGACCATTTGAACTATTCACTGAGGAGGTTGCAGTCCAGGAACCAACCAAATCTGTGAAAGCCTTTGACCATTTCTTCTACTTAATTCACCAAATCCATCTGGAAGAAGTACATTAAAAGCTACAGAGGGTTTGCTCTGTTTTGGAGTGCACTGTACCTTTCATGTCTGCAGTGTGGGGTTTAGTTGACAGGTTTAATTGTTCCCAGATTCAGCACTCCTCATTAGTTTGCATTTAGTGCTGTGTCTTTTATGGATGGTAGATTATTTGACATGACTTGCTATTGCAGAAATAGTTATTTCCAAGCTGCTGCCAAGAGACTGAAAATTATTTTCATCTAATACATGTTTATACTTTCATGTTCTTGTACCCAATCCTAATGAACCTGACTTAAAAAGGAAAAATTAGGCAATTACTATCTCCTCATTGTAATTTCACACAGATTATCTTAAACAAATGGGAGTGTCTTGAGACTTTCACAGTGCAGATGCCAGGGAATGCCCAAATGCTCATTGATTACATTGATTACATTGATTAACAGTTTTGGTCATGGACGGTGTAATTCTCCCCTGTGAGAGTTCCTAGCATAGAAATATAAAAGGGTTGGTTGCTGGATTGCTTACATTCAAGGTTAAAATACTTTGCTGTTAGACCAGGTGAATTTCAGCATTCTGGGAATGATGCTGTTCCTTTCTCTGATAGCCACAGGAACCTTAAATATCTTTGTGATATAGTAATAAATAGCAACAATGATTATGCTGCAACAATAGTTTACCTATAAACTGAGCTAAGCTTGCTTCATGCCATGTGTATATTCATATCATTCATATTAATACTTTATTAATAATTCAGAATCCCTTTAAGGCTTGAAATTTATTTTTACTTATTTGTTTATTTACTTTTTAACAGACATCCAGTATTAACCTGTGTCCTGGCTCATGTTTTTACACTATTTCTAGAATTGTATATTCTCTTTATAAAAGAACCCCCTATAGAGAGGTGAAAATTGCAGCTAACACTTAGGCTGTGTGGATACAAAGCTGATTTCTTGGCTGCCTTTCATTCTTTCTTCCAAGTTATATTCAGGTAGCTATTCCTTCCTTGAGCAATGTCTGTAGTTATCTTAAATTTTCTGTGACTATTCCCTGAATTGATGGGGCAAGAGCTGATTAGTAAAAATGGTGTCATAGGAATATGGTCTTTATTAACAGCTCATTTAGTTTTGTCCACCAGATCTTCGTATTTACTGAACAACTTACTGTTAATTCCTAAAACTTACTGTTTGAGTTAAAGTCTCTGATTTCTCTCTGGCTTTTGACTTGCCTTTGCTCTGCAGGTATACTTGATTTCATTTCTACTGCCCTGATTTCTACTTATATCATATGCCCAGGATTAATCTTCCATCATTTGCTTTGTGTCAGTGATTGTGTATCTATATTGAAGTTTACAAATTTCCATTTTCTTCTTTTGTTGTTGTTAAACCAAATACTTGAAAAATATGCCTGAAGTTTCCCAGTTGGTTCTCAACTTAAAATCCATGAAGATTTTTCAGGAATGAGTCGTCATTAAACGTAGATTGGAAACATAGTCCTGCCTGTAAAAATTATGTCTGCCTTAGCTGTTCCAACACTAAGTTGTGATTTAATGATGTTGGAGAGTTTTATGATGTCTGAACAGTTGTGCATTTCCTGCTGTTCAAAGTACATGTTCAACAAATTCATGGCCTGTAGTTATGACTTTTGGCTTGCTCAGTGCATATTGGTTTACATTAAGCATGAAATGTTTGCTCAGCTAAGTGTCAGCTCTTACAACACTGATTAAGTCTATCTTGTGTTCCAGTTCATCCACAAATAAACTGGCAGTGGGTAACACTGATTAAGTCTATCTTGCGTTCCCAGTTCATCCACAAATAAACTGGCAGTGGGTAACAACTGCTGTTAGCGCTGGCTTCTGAATTCTAGAGTATACGATGTTTTAATGGATGAAACAACTCACATCAAAGTCTTTTTGGGTTGTTCAGGGCCTTCTGGAAGATGTACAGCTACTGTATCGCTTTTCTCCTGTGCTACAGAGCTGCTATCTGCAGTGTGTTGTCTGTTCAAAGCACTTTGCTCTGGCTTACCTTGTCATTGTATCACTGTAGGCTGAGCTAGAGAATTCAGAACTGGATTTTCTTGATGCCTTTTTATACGATGGATGTGTAGACTGTAGAAAAGTAGTTTAGCATTCCCATAAATTATTAAATCTTATTTATTTATCATGATGTGTCTCAGTTGTCAGCCTTTCTGTTTCCCTAGGTGCCAGCATAACCAAAACAGAACAGTTCAAGTGTTTTCAGTTTCAGCTTGGCAGCATGCAGCCATTACTGGGACCTGCTTGGTTGTCAGTTCAAGCTGGTGCTGTGGATCTGGATTGGTTTTCCTTGACCTCTATTTCTACCACAACAAAAAATACCATCAGACATTTTATTCCTATGAGATCCTTACTGCCTGGTTGTAACAGCCACATTTTTGGCCACAAATTTATCTGACTACCATTTAACAAGACCTTGGAATTTGAAGTCAACAATGTCTTTGCTCTGAATAAGAGTGTTCTGATTTTCTTGACTATTGTTAGTGCAGAGTGAAAAATGCATCACAGCTAGACTCAAATTCATCTTTGATCTTGTATTACAGCTATAGTTGAGTAGCTTGCAGTCTTCTTCAATGTATCTCAGGAAATCTTGGATTTTCTTAACTCACTCTGGACATTCACTTCTCTGCATCTCCAGTGATGACAGATACTGCTACTTTTAAATCTTTCATCATATTATAGCACAAGAATTGTTTTCAGACCATATTTGGTGATAAACTACAGCTGCACACTGTGTTGGCAAATCTTGAGTGTTGGTCTGGAGACGAATTCACTGGTAGTACCAGAGGAGAGAAGACAATTTCTGCCATGACATGTAATCTGCACTTGAAGATTGCATCAACCACTTTGACCCTGCTCTAATTGCTTCAGTGAACTTTAGTTATCCACAGGGCCAAGTCAAAGCCAGGCAGAAAAAACAACTGTAACTTTTCAGAGGATTCCAAACTTTACAGGCTACTTCACAAAAAATGCCCCGACATTAGTTTTTATATGTGTAGCTGTGTGGTTAGGGTAAATTAACCCTTTGGTTGCAGTGGAGAAAAGAGACACAGCCACATGGTCATCCTCAGGATAGAAGGAGTCAAGTTTATTCAGAAACTCACTGCTTAAGTAGCATGACTCACAACTCCAAGAGCAGAATAAAGATGGTGCGGGGAGAAGACACCCCATCCCCAGGGTCTGGTCACAGCAAGACAGGTGTCCTATCTTTGTTATTAATTCCTCTATGTTTTTGACCAATTTATCTTCCTGGGAAAGATTTTCCCTGGCCTTCAGCTGGACCAGATTATCAACCTGAGAATGGTTCTGAGAACAGAGCCGAAGAGCCCTGGCCGGGAATATTTTCCAGGCTGCTCTCTAAATTGATGTCCACAATATGTCACTCTCAGGCAGCCTGAACTCAGTGTTATTTCAGATTGCTGACAAGAGCATTGAGACTGTATAGATCCATGTTAATTGCAAAGGGATAGCCAAGTTTTGTAGTGTACCTTCCCTGAGATGTCATTCATGAACTATTGCTGGCTTTGCTCTTGCCACTTGCGTGCTATAGTAAAATATTTCTCTATGGCTAAATCAATGTTTTTCAATAATTTATCAAAAAAATTGTGGTTAGTCTATAACATGGAAACTTCCATGTCTCTGGAGTCAAACAGAAACTCATACTCGCAGTCTGCACTCCTGCTCCCAAGGAGTACCCGACCACCCGTCAGCTCTAGCTCCAAGCTTGGGGACCTTGGCATTGCTGTGGCAGGATGGATGTATGGCAGGGTAGCCTTCCCAGAGATCTGAGTGGGACAGTCAGATTTACTGACTTGTATGCATACAGTAAATATTGTAGCATCTCTTTAAATTTCTGTAACTATATCCCATAACTATGGTTGATGTTTGCTACAGGAATAAATTAATGTTTATAATGAGCAATTATAACTCTATCATATTAGTGATGTTAGAAATAAAATGTAGCAGTTAAAGTATTTTTAAAAATCTAAATGTATCAGAAGCATCTATTGTTGTAATATAAAGGGAACCCTTCAGCATTTTATTAAGAAACTTTTCCGGGTAAAAGTAATTGCATTTAGTACAGTGTATTTAATCCACAAAAATTTATGAATTAATTCTTTTTCATTCACTTCATAATTTTTTTTCTCATTCAAGTTTTATTTTAAAAATTCTTTACTAAAATGTTACATTTTAAAATTATGATGTTCTAAGTACCAAACCAAAGAAGTGTTTCGTTAAACGGTAACATTTTGGATATTGACTACATTTTTTAAAAAAAGAAGATTAATTTTGGGAGAGAAAATTTGCTCTACGTAAAAGACTGTCTTTGGGGGGAAAAAAAGAAGTCTGTTGCACAACTTCACAACTTACAAGTAACAGGATAAGTCTTTAATTCCTGGTTTTATTTGATTCCTGGAGTGTCAGGAAGGCTGTCAGTGAAAATTTTCTAGAATTTCATTTTATTGTACTATGAACTTTTAAGTATTGTATATAATATCTTTCAGTTTTTCATTGTATTCTAAAGAAAAATACTGCAAACCTTTTAATGTTTCTAGACCTATGGAACTTTTAACCTCAAATAATTTCATGAGGCCAAATAAAACCTGAAAATGAAGAAAAAGTCAGGAACATTGCTCATGTGCTGGTGGCTTGTCCATGACAACTGTTGGGAAAGGATCATAAGTCGGGTTCTAGGATCACACCAGTTTCACTGTAGAACTGGCACAGAGAAGAAAAAGCAGTAGAGAGATGAAATAGGTGCTTCCTTGGATGGAATGGGCAGTTGGGATAGGCAAAGAAAAACAGCCACCATTTCCACTCAGCTTAACAGAGAGATAAATTTGATGATTTTATTTGCTACAGTTTGGGGCCTTTTGCCCTTTGAGATTTCTAACATTACCCTCCCCAAAGTCTGCAGTTTTGCACCACTCTTATCTCCAGGATCGTTATCAAAAATGTAGAGACAGTGTCCTCTGGGTCTGCTGTGTGTCTTGGCCCTTGAAACACCATATTGCTTTTAGTCTCACTCACCTCTTCAGGACTGATTTGCTAAGTGGAGGTTTAAGTCCTCAACGTTGACACTCATAAGGCTAGAAATGGTTGCTAGGCCTCCTTCCAAAATGTGGGTGTTAAGAATTTGGTCTCCTTTACAGTGAGGATAGAAAAACTAGGTCTTTAGGTCTATAATGAGTGTAGAAAACCCTCAACAGCTGTCATGTGGAGAGGTGTTAACAGGTTGGAAGTGACAAGGAAAATTATGGCTTTTAGCACACAGGGACATGCAGCCAGCTGGCATTTTGAAGTTGTATACACCATATTCACCAAAGCAACAACTTTGACTTAGGTTTTCTCTTCATAGCAAGGCTATTACAACCAGGATATGACATAACCTCCCCATGAGGTCTTCTTGCATTTTGATGTAAGGTGATGTGGGTAAGATGAATTACCCACAGCAGGAATGACAGGCATAGTCCCACTAGTGCAGGTTACTCAGTTGCTGGTGAGGCCATTTCTTGGAGTAGGAATTCAAACTCCTTTTGACAGGGGTGATTTGGACACTTGCATGATGAATGTTATAACCCCTAAATTCATGGATTAAATTATGCTGGAACATCATAAGCATCACTGCCAACTCCATCTTTCCAGCTATATTTTCTAGCCATTTCTGCCAGGAGGTAATGTGAATAAATGAAGCACTCTTGCATGCTGCATAAAGTTAGACAGAAGACAAGTGTTAACAGGTAAGTGCAGTACAGATAATGATGTAAAGTTCACCTCTGAGCCTAAAAGTTTTGTGGGAATTTTCAATTGGATGAGTATCTACAAAATCGGGCAGGGAGTTTGAGAGTATCACTGATGCCAAAAATAGCTGATGTGATTATAACTTTCCATAGCATGATTTCATCATTAATGTCATAGGACATAAATAACAAATGCAAGGTTATTATCTGAGCTTCCTTTGTTTTGCTGCACAGCTTTATGCAAATGAACATGTATTTTGAGAGTATAGGTTAAAAAATTAGACTTTGGTAGATTTTTTGTACTTAACAAATGGAGAACTTCCATTTTTAGGAACCTGCTAGTCATTGCTTCTGAAAGAACATAATGAAATATTATTAAACCTAGCTTAAACATATACCCTAAAAGAGTGATGTTAGTATTTGTATTTACTATCCAATCAAATGCCTGACATTTTACCAGTTCTTGCTATAAAGAAAATGAGAAAATAAAAAAATAAAAAAAGAGAAAAAAAGGTAAAAGAAAGCCATAAGTGAAAACCAAAAGGATATACAGAACAAATCATGTGTCTGAATGCAAAATATCCAATTACAATTGGCTTTGAATGCTGTTTCACAGTGCTAATGTTTTCCTAGAATTTTGAAAATTTAGAACTTTTTCTTCTGTAGAGAGATAATTATACTTGTAGACTGCCAATCAGTCAATGTAGTGGTGGCTTATGTTTTAATTTAGATTGCTTTTGTGGCACTGTACCATAACTCATAGAGATTAAGCTGAAAAAAATCATATACTGAAGATGGATCTCTGGCAATCTTCAGCCTAAATGCTGCATCTGTAGCCTTGGTAAAAATACCCAAGACAGTATACTGAAACTTCCTTAATTCAGAGAAGAGCATTTTGGTACTTTCAGCTGTGTGTCTTTGAATATATGTTTGTGTATAAGTATAGTGTTAAAGTAACCCCTCCACATTTCCCTGGTAAACCAGTGCCTGATTAATTTACAGACTCATCATTTCTGGCCTTCTAATTAACCCTCATACCTTTAGCCAATTAAGAGAGTTGTTTGTTTGTTGTTTGCTTTTAAATTATATAAAACTGAGCACATCATGCTCTGAAACTTAATGCTTTAAATTTAATATACTGGAGCTGGATATTAAATTAGTAATCGACTAGTTGAGTAGCTGAAAAAGTTTGGATTTCTCCTAGTCTCCCAAGGCACCCACTTCTCTTTGCAAGTGCTGTAGATTTTTTTTTTGCATATGTGTTTAATTTTCTATTTATATCTTATGGCAGGGGAGGCAAAAGCTTAATTAAACTGCAGCTATGGTTTGCTAAAATTGGAACAATCTTTTTAATGCTATAAACAAAGATGATAGCATAATGAGAAAAAAAGAATGGTGTGATAATGCACCTTTATTTTGGTAGGTAACATACGAGTATGTTCCCAAAAACAAGTCTAAGGTAATCCAGCTTCTGACACCTGCTTCCTTGAAATGCATCTGGACTTCAGGGGTCTAAAAATTATTCAGAATTAAGTTTCCTAGTAATGAAAATGATGAACAGAAAAGATGTAGCATCACTGCACCATTCCTAGCATCCTTAAAAAAAAAAAAAAAACAGCAAAAAAAGGATGGAAATATTCAGATTGTTTTCTTTTGTATGAATTGGATAGAAGAATCTTCTAACTGACCAACAAATTTTTGATTATTAACTGAGATTGCTAGTGATTTTAAAGTTATATATATTAGGCTTTATGAGTATATGACTCTGTATTTGGAAGTTTAGTTTAATCTTCCTTATTACCAAGAATTTCAGATCACAGTTGTTTAAAACAACAAAAAATGAAAAAAAAGAAAAAAAAACCAAACAAAAAAATCTTCCAGAAAACCAAAACACTCAAAGCCCTCCAACCCAAAACAAACAAATAAAAACCAAGAAAAAAGCCAAAAATCCCCAACTCCCCAGATTTACATATTATAAGAAAAATAGTTTAGGTAGTTCAATGTTTGAAGTTAAATTTTAGAAACTTAACCTCCCCACCGCCCAGTTTTAAAAAATTTAAACCATCATATGAAATCCCTGAATTTGTTTTCATACACATTCCAATAATATGTGAACTTACTAACCGCTAAATATCTCTGCTAAATAGAAATTCAATGTTAGTCTTCACTTTTTTTTCTCTTTAGTAGCTGTATGGTAATGTACTGAATTAAGAGGTTTTCTTATCAGTGGGAACCATCTTCTGCTCTGCAGTAGAGCATGTCACACAATAACACACTGGAACCATGCAATTTGATAGCATTTTAAAGTTTGCCTCCTCCACTATCTGTTATTGCATACAAAACCCCACAAAATAAACTTCTGTGGCTGTGAACCAGAGATAATTTTTTAAATTGTCCCGCTAGAAAATGTCTAAACTTTGGAAATGCCTGCATTTTTCAACAAAGATTATTGGATTCAGATTTAATTCTTTCTAATTATAGCTAAAGTGTAGTGTTTGTTAATCTGTTACTGAATTTGTAAGAGGATAAGATTTTTATACGTGTGAAAATCTTAATTCTTAAACTGACATAAGAATATATTTTCACTTAGAGCTGATGCAGAGAAAAGTCCTGTAGGAGAAAATGGTGTGGGAAAAGCTATGTCAAAACCAATCTTTTTTTTTGTTAAATAATGACCTGGATTTTAATGGACAGATGAATATTCAACTATGTTCAATAGTGATAACGCAAAATTACAAGGGAAGAAGAAATTGTCCAGTATTTCTTTTTAGGTGTTAATTTGCATTCTGGCAGCTGGCCAATATTAGATGACTAGTATATGACGGGTTTACAGAAAACAAAGTACTGGTGTTAAAGCCTAGCAAAGTAAATTAATAACACTAGAAGTCTAAGGGACGATTTTCCCATTCATGAAGATCAAAATTCTGAGCCTTACCATTAACTTGTATCAGCTTATATTAATGAATATTCTATGTAACATCAATCTTTAAGTTCATATTTGTCTTGTTACTATTATGGGGAATTGCCTAATATTTCTTTGTAGGTGTTAATTTCCATTTTGGCAGCTGGTCTTCAGTAAAAATTTTAGTGTTCTTCCATTTGATATGGCTTTGACATTTATTCTTAGAAAGGTAAATAGTGTTCTAATGTCTTTCATTTTTTAGAGTATACTTACAAAAAGAAAGATGAAGCAGACACAGAAGTGATTTGACCTTTCAAAAAATATTTTCAGCAACCTGTTGCTCTGTTAAACTGCTTTGCATAATTCAAAACATGGATTACAAGAGCTAATTATCACATCTATATTTAAATCAGTGTTCACTGAAAGCTTACAAAATCCTGTCACAAACATTTTTGAACAATTTCAAGATGAGGCAGAATGCATGCGGCTGTGAAAGGAGAATGCTTATACATAAATATATAGAAATTAACTGAAGTGAACAATTCTACACTTTTACTTACTTTATCATAGGTGGGTGTGGAAATGAGGCTGTTTTACAGATAATTTCGGTAAATAACATGTCTGTTTCCTTTACATAAATATACTGGCACCTAACTCTGCTTCCATGACCTGATGAAAATATCATAGTTTCAGTTCAGTGACTTTAATTTATCTGAGTATTACGATATTTTCATAAAACCATAGTGATCTTCAGTCCCATGAGGATCATGGACTCCAACTCCCTACTCCTTCCAGGATGACCTAAAGCAGAACCATATGAATAAAAGCATCATCCAGATGCTCCTTGAACTCTGACAGGCTTCCTGCCATGACCGTTTCCTTCGGGAGCGTGTCCTATGCCCAAGCACCCTCTCAGTTAAGAGAGGGCATTTTCCTAATGTCCAGCCTGAAACTCACCTGAGGCAGCTTCATTCCATTTCCTTGAGTCCTGTCACTGGTCACCAGAGAGAAGAGATCAGTGCCTGCCCCTCTGCTGCCCACCTTGAGGAAGTTGTAGACAGAGATGAGGCCTTCCCTCAGACTCTGAACAAATCGAGTGACCTCAGATGATCCTGATATGTTTTGCCCTCAAGGCATTTCACAGTCTTGATAATCCTCCTCTGGGGGTATTTATGATTTTATGTCCTGCTTATATTGAAGTGCCCAAAATTGCACACGGTATATGAGGTAAGGCTGCAGCTGCATGGATTTGAGTAGGACAGCACATCTCTGGAGCAGCCAGTGATACCATGCCTGATGCCCTTCTGGGTGCCAGGGCACACTGCTGGTCCTTGATTAACCAGAGTCCCCAGATATCTTTCCACAGAGCTCTTCTCCAACTTCTCATTCCTCAATTTGTATGTATAAACAGAATGTTTTATTTAAATTTCAGTTACTTCATCTTACAGAACCAGACTGTGGACATTTTTGGGTTTTTATTTTTGAGGTTTGTTGGTTTGTTTGCTTATTTGTTTAGGTTTTGGGAGGTGGAGTGAGTTTGAGGCACTTTTCTTAGTGATTTTTGTTTGTTTAATTTTTTTGTTGTTGCATGGTTGATCTAAAAGAAGGAGTGACCCACAGCAGTCAACCTTTGCCCAACTTTTACTGAATAAAAAAGCTGAAACAAAAACACCAACACATTTTCTCATGTCAACACATTACAGTCATCTGCAGTAGTAAGACCAACAAAGTCTGACCATACACTGTCACCAGACACAGGATAATACTTAGAGGTTTTGTTAAATTCAAGTTTTTAAAAAATTATCTCTTCTACAAAGAAAGAAAATATTGTTTAACTATTTGATTAGTGCCTGGTACTTGAAGAATGGGGGAGGCCTGTGAAAATTACAGTTTATGTATGCCTCATTTTCTTTTAAAGAAAATAAAATGTTTTTTATTCATGCCTATAATTTGAGAAGCAATAGGCATTTCTATTTTCTAGAAATTCGCATTTTAAGGAAGGAAAGCTTAGAAAATTAATCCTTTTTCTACATAAAGCATTCAAACAGAAACAGTTTACTCTTTTGGAAATAATAGAATAGAGCTCTTGCACATCAGAAGATAAAAATACTTGCAAGAAGTATGTAGAACAAAAAACCTAATCTTTGGCCAGCACAGGTCAAATTAATGTTGTAAAATCTATCTCTGTGGGGTTTTATTAACCCCTAATGTTTGCCTCCATCATAGCTGTTATATGTATTTGAAATAATGACACCACTGAGGTACTCTCCACATAGATAAGAGTTAAGAATAATAATTTTTTAAATATGTAGTTGATGTAGTTGATGTATAATGCATACTGCACTTTGTAGGTGTTATACAGAGATACAAAAAGTGTTATTCACAATGCCTCTTTTTACTGGAAGATGTATGCTCTCTAACTTAGTTTCAAATGCTGCTAAAAGAAAATCTGCAGACAGAGCAAAAGGGCAAAAGGGTGACATCTGGCATAGCAGACTTTCTAAGATCGTTTTGGCACACAGCCTACATTTAACGGCAGACGCTGAGAAAAAAAAAATTGGAATCAAAAGAAAAGAGAATACAATGATAAATTTATTTCTAATCTTTAGCTATTGCAAAGATTACCACTTGAAACTAGTCAAAGCACTTTAGTTTATTGTCTGCATGCCTTGCGCTGGGCCATTCTGTGATCTCTAAATTACCCAAAACCAGGTCTGAGGTGTGACATTTTATCAGCCTGATTACAGCTACTCACTGCAGTGTTTTCTAATCACTATACGCTTGATTTCACCTTTCCAATTTTCACCTGAATGAGTGATACACAAAAACATCCTCACCATTACCAGCCCTCATGCACTTCATTTTCCAGAATGGCAGAAAGATGATACACAGGAAAAGAACATAAAAAAAAATATGTAGATGTTATAACTATTAAACCTACCTTGAGACAGGGAGATTTTTTTAGAGACTATGTCTGTCTGAGCGAAAAAAATAATATTAATGATCTCATTGGACCTTTTTATTTCACTGAGCTCCTTACTGGACTTCTTTGTTTCAGATGTAACTAAGAAGGAATGGAAAAGAGGGTACTAATTTTGAGTGATCAATAACTCACTGCTTTACGATTCAAAGAGTTAATTCTGCCAAATTTCTTGAGTTACTGATTCTTTCTGTTTAGAATCTTTTGTGCATCTGAGAGTCTTTGACACACACATACATTTAGGGAGGTGCTTCTCTGCTTTCTGTAGTGTTGCTGAGAACCCACACTGCAAATTAGCTTTCAGAAATATGTTTGCATTTATGTATGTGTTAGTCTGAAATCATAGTGCCTCCCTCGTTTTTGATCTGTTCCTGTCACCTTAAATGGTTGGGGAAATGTAACACTACACAATGTACAGTATAATAGTTATATGATAGCCAATATACATAATAGCTGTAATAGCTATAACAAGAACAACAATAATAATAATAGCGCTTTTTCATGGCCTTGGGTTTCTTTAACTATTTTTCTCTGGATGGTTTTCTTGAATCCTTGCCTCACCATGTAAATTCCTCTCCTTTGGCCGGCAAAAAAAAATTAAGGTTTTTTGACCTCTACTTTTGGAATCAGCTTGGATGGATTGGGCACTTGGGGAGAGAGTGTCTGTTCTATGGTGCCTGGTAGGCTGCAAATTTAAGTAGATGCTATGGAAGTAGTATTCATAGGTCAGGGGATTTTACATTTTTGTTAACAGAAAAGAGAGAAGAGAAGAAAAGAGAAGAAAAGAGAAGAAAAGAGAAGAAAAGAGAAGAAAAGAAAAGAAAAGAAAAGAAAAGAAAAGAAAAGAAAAGAAAAGAAAAGAAAAGAAAAGAAAAGAAAAGAAAAGAAAAGAAAAGAAAAGAAAAGAAAAGAAAAGAAAAGTTTGATTCTGAGCTCCTCCAGTAGATTTGAAACAATTTCCTAGAAGGCATGCAGTAAAACAAGCAGTGTATTTGGATAAAATTAAACAACCAAACAAGCAATCAACAAATGTAGTAAATTCCCTTTTCAGAGAGGCTGTAAAGAAACTTGGAAAAGCAAGTTCATTTCTACAGCTCTGTGATAAGCTGTCAGAAAAACATGCATACATGCTAGATATTTATCTTAGTCCAAGTTTCTTTACTCAGTTCTTGACGACATGAGTCATCGCTGAGATAAGTTTTGCACTCCTATATTAAAGCATCACCATGAAGAGTCATATTTTATAAAATTGAAAGGAAAACATTATAGAATGGACTGTTTCAGTGAACCATTGTTTTGGAGCAACAATGAGAATGAAATTAATTCTCCATTGAAATAAATCTTGAAGTCTTGACTTATTTTCCCAAGAATACCTGCCTTTCTTCTGATATAAACATAAGATTTGGCAGAGTTTACTCATCCTTGCTCAGATGAAGCCAAGAACCAAAATAAACATGAAGAATAATTCAGTGTTGAGTGCTGATGACAGAGATTTGGGCATAAATTTTACAGTGATTTTAGCTAGTGCTATTAATTCTTCATGTTTAACAGAAAAACATGAGCTGAGGAAAATCTAATAAAAATAGCATTTGAAAAATACATATTTTTTTAGAATCCACCCTTGTAGATCAAAAAGTATCTAAAAAACTTCTTCCTTCCCTAAAATAGAATACAAGTATCTAAATTAATTTTTCAATTTTTTTTCCCACTGATCTTATCTTCACCTATATTAATCTTGTAAGATTACTAATTATAAATTGGTTCCTAGCCCTTCTTGAAAGGAGTCACAGCTACACAGAAATATAAAAAGTGGCTGAAAGTTAATAAAGCTTCTTCCTTTTCTTCCTCCAGTGAATTATAACTGCATAAAAGTAATTCCAATTAGGTATGTCTAGGAAAGTTACAAACCAAATGATTTTTGAAATTTCTTCAAATTGCTTCATATCTGGCTAGGAACTGATTTTCATCCTCTTCCTCCCATGCTAAAGAAACTACTACAAGTAAAACATACACTAATATGGAAGAAATTTCTGAACATAAATTTATTTAAATTGAGTTATTAAAAATTTGTATTAGTCTATAAATTATTCTCAATAGGTAGTGAGATATAAATGTCTAAAATAAAAGGCAGAAAAAACTTCTCTACACACATGAAAGAAGGAAGTATTTCAGGAATACAAAATGCATTTTTCATGGGCTTTCTCACCGCTTATTAGTGTTCATAAAAGCATCCACACATTTTCAGTCTTGCATCAACTTTTCTGCCAAGAATTAAGTTTAATGGAGGGAAATTACATACTTGAGGCATACTGGTTGTGCTAGTGGTAGTATGAAGTTAATTTTTTCTAATCTCAACTGCAACAAATTAATATTTTGAAAATTCTTCATCTAGCTGTGATATAGAATCTGCCTTTTTGAAAATTCTTCAACTTTAATATCCTTTTAGCTGTGATATAAAATCTGCCTGATACTGGCCAATAGAACATGCTGTAGGGACATGATCTAAGGTGAAAAGATGTGGGGGAACATTGCTTGCCAGTTTGAATTCAGACATGTTCTTTGCTGGCTAAAGAAATTGCTTGTGTTCTCCAGGAAAGAAAGGAAACAAAGGCTATAGAAGACAAAATGCTTCGTCTAAGAGAATGTCAGTATGTGTCAACATTGTTGTAGGAATATATTATAGGTTTAGTGTATTCATTTGGAATATATTTCATGTTACTTCCCATTCTTTATTCAGCTTATTGTAAGAAAGAAACAATCCCATGATCAATTCATCAGTCTAAATACTGCAAAACTTGGGCTATGTCTCCATTATCTAGTGATCCAGTGCAGTTCACTGGATATATACAATGAATTTGTGGATGTTGAAGTCCACTTCTTACATTTGCTTCATATTTGATTTGAGTGTTGTGCTCCACTTAGGCTTGGATTGGCCTCATGAGCTGACATCCTCACTGCATATATGCCTCATTTTTTGTCACCTTGTGTCATGGTTTAAGCCCAGTCAGCTGCTCAGCTCCGTGCTGCTACTCAGTCACTCAGTCACTCATCCCCAGCCTGTTTCCCCCATCTTGGTTGGATGGAGGAGAGAATTGGAAAGGTAGAAGTGAGAAAACTTGAAGGTTGAGATAATGACAGTTTAACAGGCAAAGCAAAAGCTNGCGCTTTTTCATGGCCTTGGGTTTCTTTAACTATTTTTCTCTGGATGGTTTTCTTGAATCCTTGCCTCACCATGTAAATTCCTCTCCTTTGGCCGGCAAAAAAAAATTAAGGTTTTTTNCAGCATAGAAGGGCTCCATCATAGGAAGTGGTGAGTGGGGAAGAAAAACCCCATAATTCTAAACATCTCCCTTTTCTTCTCCTTCCCCCAGATCTATATGCTGAGAACAACGCCACATGGTCTGGGATATCCCTGTGGTCACCTGGGGTTAGCTGTCCTGGCTGTGTCCCCTCACAACTCCTTGTGCACCCCCAGCCTCCTCACTGGCAGGGTGAGGTAAGAAGCAGAAAAGGCCTTGACTCTGGGCAAGCTCTGCTTGGCAACAGCTGAAACAGCCCTGTGTTATCAACACTGTTTTTGTCACAAATCCAAAACACAGCTCCATACCAGCTACTGTGAAGAAAATTATGTCAGTCCTAGACAAAACCAGCACACTTTGCCTCTCAATCAAAGCTGTCTAAAGGCTAGCTAATAATAGTTTTAAAATAATAATAATTTTTTAAAATAATTTTTTTATAGAATACTTATGTTTCCATAAGGAGTTTTAAAGTATTTAGTGTATTTCAGGATTCTAGTTTAGAGATCACTGAGAAGGAGCCGCCCTTCAAAATTAATCCACTCACAGCAAGTGAATGCAGAGTTTATTCACAAGAACCACTAGTGTTCTAAGACAGTGATAAAGACTCAGGCTTTAGTAATTCCAGTTATATTCAAAATATGTCATAGAAATTGATGACCCTGATGCCTTAAGTTTTAGCTTTCATATTTTCCAGATTCTGAACTGCATTAGTATGTAACTCTGAATTTCATATAAAGTGTTAGCAAGTGCTCCTCACAGTTTAGTCAGACAAAACAATCCTTTTCCAGCCTGAGAACCAAGGACACCATCACAGTTTCAGGCCCAAGAAGTGTAAACAACAGCAAATTGAGGAGAGCAATCTGGGAGGATGGGACTTCATAACCTGAAGCTGTAATTGGATAATTGACCCTAATATGTAAATGGACCAAAACTTATAAAAGTGTGAAAACTCGTGACCGGTCATCCATCTCGGGTGTAGCCTCGGCCAGGCTCTTGTACTGCTCAAGATGTACTTTTTGAAGGCATTTTAATAAATACCTACTTTACTCTTTTAACATAGTCTAGCCTCTGTTCCACGTAGCCTCTCAGGCATCAGCCCCTAAAAAAAAGTCATAAACTCTGCTTTCTTTTCCTCCAAATTCGCATATTTAGCAAANCAACAGCTGAAACAGCCCTGTGTTATCAACACTGTTTTTGTCACAAATCCAAAACACAGCTCCATACCAGCTACTGTGAAGATAATTATGTCAGTCCTAGACAAAACCAGCACACTTTGCCTCTCAATCAAAGCTGTCTAAAGGCTAGCTAATAATAGTTTTAAAATAATAATAATTTTTTAAAANCAGCAAATTGAGGAGAGCAATCTGGGAGGATGGGACTTCATAACCTGAAGCTGTAATTGGATAATTGACCCTAATATGTAAATGGACCAAAACTTATAAAAGTGTGAAAACTCGTGACCGGTCATCCATCTCGGGTGTAGCCTCGGCCAGGCTCTTGTACTGCTCAAGATGTACTTTTTGAAGGCATTTTAATAAATACCTACTTTACTCTTTTAACATAGTCTAGCCTCTGTTCCACGTAGCCTCTCAGGCATCAGCCCCTAAAAAAAAGTCATAAACTCTGCTTTCTTTTCCTCCAAATTCGCATATTTAGCAAATAGCAAGCAACGTTGGATTTGGGTTCTTGCCACTGGTTGTATAGGAAATGTTGCTTGTTTTACATGTAGCTGCCAGAAAACACAGTTTCACCTCTAAATTAAATCCACATGATTTCCCTCTCTGAATTGAGCTGGCTGTGTATTGCCACCGTTCCTTGAAGTTGGTTTGAGCTGAAGCTGGAAACTGGACTGAAATCTATAGACTTGATTGCAGTCTGTAAATAAGGATACACTAATTTGATTAACTTTGGAAGTTGTTTTCTTTTTTTTCTTGTTGTTATTCACCTAATTAAAGTAATTGTAGTTAATTGAAAAGGCATGATTGCCTTAATTAGATCTGAAGATGCAACAAGAAAATCACTAACGATGAAGATGGAATTGATTTGATGGAAAACTACTCCAAACAAAAGTGTGGTCTGAGCAGTATGGATCTCTTTTGAGGAAAATATTCAAGAAACATTGTCATTTTTTTCTTTGCAGAAGCAATGAACAGATGTAGGACTGTTGTACTGAAAATAAGTTGAAATAGTGTTGATTTGACAAATCTGTCCAGCTTTGCCATCTCATATAATGAGTTTCATCATTCTAATTGTATTGCCAGCTGCTTTAGTTTTCAAGAGATGGTGGGGATGGAAATTTTATATTGTTTAGGGAAGTAGGCTATACCCAACATTGGTCTTTAGGAGGGTTAAGGTATATTGGGGGGAAGCTCAGACTACATATAAATTAATTGGATTTTTATATAGCATGGCATCCCTTGATTTGATAAGGTCCCTTTCTAATAAATTTATATAGAGAAAATGAGTGAATTAAAATGTTCTGGTTGAGTCCCACAAGAAATTAAGCAATAGGATTTTGTTCTTTGATACCCATCAGAAAGAGGTCCAGACTGCCTCCACAGGGCTCACGGAAGGAGTCTTTGAGGAGTTTTGGAGGAGGAGCAGCAATGAAATTAGCATAATTATTGCTCAGACAAGTTAGTCAGGAATCATACTCTCTGAGAAAACATTTTCGCAGCTTGACTTTGAAAGTGCAGGGCTTTGCTGAAGAGTCAGTTTTATGGTTAATGATCTACAATATGTTTCTGAGGGATTAAAGATATTTCTCAGTGGAAATGAAGTAAAAATGCAGATGTTAGCCATTGTCCACTCCAAACAACGTTACAAACTATGCAAGGTCTCGCTCGCGCAAACTCTCACAGGAACACAAAAGAAAAATGAGAATAATTGTCACAAGATTATATTAAAAACTTCATTTTTATTAAATAATTCAACATAAGGGATGCCAACAAAAATATTTTTTCATTGGCTGAAAACTGTTTGTTCTCTCTAGCTGACTGAACCAAAAAACAATACAAAACACTGTGACATAAAAAGAATAAATTTAAGAATTATTATGATAGCACTGGAAAACATAGGTTAAAAATAAAAAGGAATATCACCTAGCCTAGGTAAAAGAAAGGCTTTGGGACCAATGCAATTTAAATGTTGAACTACCTGGAGAAATAATGAAGACATTTATTAGTTGCAATTAAAAGCATGCAAAGTACAAAGGAAAATGATGGAAATGCCTGACCATACCAGACAGAGCATTACAGGTGTAAACTGGTGCAGTTTCTTTGAATCAATGAAGTGATACCGTTTACATCAGCTAAACAATAATTAATTCTTAGGGAAGGAATATTTTTTCTTCTTGCCTACTTGGAAATTGCATTAGTAATTACATTATTTTGAGATGGCATTTCAAACGTAAAAAAAAAAAAACTCAAAAAATAGATTTGAACACATATGGCTTTTGGAAGGATTGAGAAAGACCTGTTCTTCTTCAGAAGACCTCTTAGTGAATAAGGAACACGCTGTTCTGAGGAGAGCATATTGGCTGTGGCTTATCTCATGCAGCTGCACTACTGAGAGCTTGTGCTGGCTCATGCCCCCCAAGCAGAGACCCCCCACACAGCAGTTTCATGAGCATTTTAAATGTTATCTTCAACCAGTCTGCACCCCTGCATTTCGATAGGTGCTGTCCTAAATGAAGGTGAAAAAATTTGCCTTTAAAATAGCTTCATTTTGTTTGCTTGACTCAAGGGATCAAGCAGTCTGTAACACAATCTTGTCAAAAATTCTTGGGTCTCTCCAGTGTTCCTTGGAAGGGCTGTGGTGCAAAGGATTCTTGCTTGGTTTGTTCTACTGACTTATCATTATTCATTACTAAACTAATTGTTAATATATTAGTTTTATAGCATTATGTACATGAGGGATCATAGAAGGATTTGATTCAAAATAGGTATCTCCTTTAGGAAAAAAATGATTTAGAGAAAAATGGGAATTTTGAGTCAACATATTCCTTTACTGAAAAATAACAGCCACAACTAATACCAAGTAGCAAGAAGCATAAAATGTTAGTTTTATTTTAGATCCCTATATTGGTATCTTCAGTATTTAGCATCTCCACACAAAGCCTGCAAAAAAGTCAGAAATTTAACCTATAAAAGCTGAATTCCCATCTTTAGGGCATAATGTCAAGGAACCTCATCAAAGTGCGAATATATGAACAGAAATAAAAAATGTCTTTAGGTCAGTGAATTATAGAACCTGCTAATTTGTCTCACAGTTCCATCTCTGACACTTTCCTCCCTCAAGAAGTTCCTACATGAAAATTTAAAAAATACATATAGGGTGGAGGAAATTTGAGAAAGTGAAATATGCTAAGTTAAATGTAAGGGCCTGAATTTCAGCATGACCTTTTATAGTAGTGAGAATAATTTTTTCTACTTACTGGTCAAATTTGATATTCTAGATTCCCGAGATTCCTAGCTCGTGGTAGAGTTGCTAAATATTCTGAATGATGTGGTGTTTCCTGTACTGGGGGCTACAGGGGTGGCTTCTCTGAGAAGCTGGTAGAAGCCTCCCCTATGTCTGACAGAGACAATGTCAGCTGGGCCCAAGACCAAGTCCTTACACCCCTAGGGCCTTGCTGGATTATTTTGTCTGTGAATGTATTAAGAATGCTCTGCTGTAATGCAAAATTTTACCTGTACTATTTTGATAACATCCAGTGATTTTTTTTTTTTAAGTTACAATGACAAGTTGTTTCATGGCAGCTGAACTCTAACCTGCTTTTTCCTTTTCTCAAAATAAAATAAAAAAGAGCGTGCAAAATAGAGGGAAAGCAATTTTATGTCAAATGTAAAGCCTTTCTATTACAGAGCTTGATTTGAAAGTGGCAGCTCTTACATAAAAAATGATCATGTGGAAAAAGTAAATGGAGAAAAACACAGTTCTGTATTCCTACAGAGACACAAAATATTCATTTGTTTCATGTTTAGGTATTGATGATAAAACATAACTATAAATTTTCAGAGTCATTTTACAGTGTATAAAAGAGAGTATTTTTTTCCTTAAAATAGTAGTATAAAAATGTATAGCAGCACACAATTTTTAGGAATAATTACTTTTTTATTATGATCATATAGCACCTTGCTGGAGTGAAGTTCATGGACTGTGGATGCATTTTTGAGTTACAAAGTCATACTGATGTCAGTTTTTTGTAATAGCAATATATTTTGTGTGACAACTCCTGAACATGTCTCCACACTGAAATCTCCAGCTCATTTGGATAACTGAATCCTGATAAATTGATGTTGAACACTGCAAGGTCATCACTTTTTTTGAGGTACACAAAATTCCTACTCAACTTCAGCTTGGAAGCTAGTTGCAACAATATACTTGAGAAATGAAAACAGAGTGTGATACCATACACTGACTATTTTCCTGCAAAATAAAATTGCTTTTTCACACATGGTAATTACTACCTGATAACTATACACAAGCCATTTTAATCCCACAACACTGTATTTTAACATCATGATTAAAATGTTCAGTCCTGTTTTTGTCTCATAGCAACAAGGAATTTAAGTAATACCACAATTTTTTCCTTTATTGAGAGAGCAAACATTTCTTTTAAGGTTTTAAAACTGCATGACTGTAAGTACATACCCAAATGTAGTTACATACTTCAAAACAAAGAGAAAGAACGTGAAAATATTTTACTGACCTTCAGTCATAGATATGATATTCACAGTGGCAATATTTCCTCTGCTTTTTTATGGAAAACACAGGTCTCTAGGTGCTAGACCAGGAAAGTTCTCAAATATAAGGACCAAGCTCATAGGTCATTATTGGTGGTGTTTTAACTGTTCTGTCTATGATTTTTCTCTTCCATGGGAAATTGTCCAGGAAAATCTCACTAACATTTTCACAAACGCTAAAACACACAAAAAGTTTAGAAGCTGGCAAATATCTGGGCCACAGCTTGTCTTAAAAAGGATCAAACACAAGATACTTACTAAAGTTCCCATGACAAACAAGTGAAAAACAGGTGACCAAATTTCTGTAAACAGCTGCCTGAGGCATCATCTTGTCTTCTTCCCAAATCTCCTGGAAGAATAAATTTCCTTCCTTAATAATAATCAAGAACTGATAGACTAAGGAATTATTCAGTGAGCAAGTCACTTATAACAGTCTTTAGAGGGAAACCTTATTGAATTTCTCTCCTGTCTAGAGTGATGGTATTATGAAAGTAGGTGTGTACTCTATGTGTATGTGTGTGTGTATATATATATATACACACACACATATATATTTATGTTTGTTAAGGAAAATAAATACTCTTCCATATACATTTTAAGCATTTAAAAGAAAGCCAGAGGGTTTTTAGTAAATATTTAATACTGCTCTGTTTGCAAATATGAAATTCAGGTCATTCTAGAACATAAATCTCCAAGAGTAGTGTTAGAAATCTCTGAAAGATGTATCTGTAACCCTTGACTGGCACAGTTGAAGTCACAGATAAATCTAATGGCATAAATTAATCCTTAAAATTAATAACAATATGTGCAATCAGTAGCTTATTTCTGATAGGAAACACTGAACATTGTAATACACATCATGTCAGTAGACATGTAGCAGCATGTCAGAAACCTATTTCATCAAATGGTGAATAAATCACAATTCTTTCAGTAACTTGATGCTTCTGTGTTTGACCTTAACCACAAGAAGGCAAAAATCAAACCTTTAAATTAACTGATGTTTTAGTACTTTTAAAATTACCCACTTGGTTTGAATTGTGATCAAAGACTTGAGAGAGCTTTTCATAATCCCGCATGATTTATGGAAGGCTTTGCAGTTAAGTCAATCTGCCTTAAAACACAGTTAGTTCATTAATGTTTGAGAAATGATCTGACACACCAGAGATGTAGGTGTATAAAGAAGACTTACAACTGTGAGTTGGTTGCAACAAATTCCTGCAATGTTCTGTCCAAATCAAGATCTCATTAGAAGGTGAAAAAATTATTTATGGAGGAATTCCACATTTGCACATGCAAGAAGCTCATAAATATATGTGTAATATCATCCCAAACAAGGTGGTAAACTGGAGATCACTCATAGTCATGAACAGAAGTACTCTATATAATTTTATTTCTTATGACAATTTGAATTTTACTTTAATGTGAAATAAACAAATTACATGTGGGATCATCAAATTGTCTCAAATATCTCTATGTGTTCTCTTAGATATATCTTCTATAGCCACACAGAATGTCTCCTCCCAATCTATCTCATTTCCTTTCTTTATTTCTTATAGGTGAAAATGTCAATGAAGGCTTTATTAATGGACATGGAACTGTGATGAGTTTTCTATGCTCCATTGCTCTCTGTGTCCAATCTCTGTGTTTTCTCTTGTAAGAGTGAGACCCAGGGATTTAGCAGTGTTTGGTAAGGGTAGTGTGGCTGTGATTCACAGCTTACAAGAGACTGCTAGGGATCCTGTGCTGTGAGTAGCACTGAACAGTTCAGTGTGATGGAGTGCAAAAAGCAGTTAATTGCTACCCTCTAATGAGAAAGTAGAGATGATTGAGGTAACAGGCTCAAAGTCTAAGAGACCAACTGTGGAAAAAACAGGGTAAAAATTGAATAGTTTTACTGCGGCAAAGTTGTGACTTCTGAAAGTGTCTACAATGAGATTAGGATTTGAGTGCAAAAACAAATGAAAGTCTCAGAGGAGAATGCCAGTAACTAAGATTCAGTATCAGACAGAGATGATTAGATGCATTGAGGTAAACTAGTTACTGAAATGAATTGAATAGAGGATGTGAGAGCCTGTTTCTTTAAGGAATAGGAGCCACAGCTTTGTAAACAAGGGATGCAGAACCTGGGGAGGAAAATATTTCCTTGAGAATGAAGATAGGAAAGGAGTCCTGAAATGGAAAAGTTTCATGTTGGTGAAAGCAGTATCTGGACTCTAGCAAACAATAAAATCTCAACAGCAAAAAGTCAGAAAGAATAACTCAATATGTTATCATGCTAAAAGAAAATCACTTATAATGATTCTTCTGGATTTAACTCTGAGTTCCTACCACCTTTAAATGATGATGCTTTTGGATGAGGTAACAGAATCATCCATCTGCTTGCAATAATGTGTATTATATAAAGGAATTTTCTAGACCTCAGGTTGTTTTTTTGGGTCTATATATCACTAGCATCTGACAGCATTTTTGTAGACTGATTTTGTCTACTTGCTGAATCAGCCTAATGTTTTGGATAACAAAAATAATTTTTTCTTGGAGATACTTCAACTGTAAAATTATTAGGGGTACTAGCTAATGACAGGATTATAGAATGACTACCTTTTATCACAGAGAAATGATCAGGAAAAGTCAGTGGTGATTCTAGTGTATCTGGAGAGGTTTTCCCAGGAGATGAATGACAGGATGAAGCCTCTATGCGATTTTAAAGTCCTGGAGGAGATTTCAAATCTAATATCATGTTCCATTTTTGTCAACATACTAAGGAAAAAGGAACTTAAATCATATCTGAAGATGCAGAGTTTTTTAAGGAGACAAAGAACATTAATCTCATTATAAGAGATTAATCTAGCAAAAATTAAACATGAGGGAAGATATTACTGTGTATGAATATGCTGTGGTGGCCAGCATGTGAGAGAGAACTGTTTTTTAAGATAAAAGATCTGACTGCTATGGGAACAGGTGGCTATCAACCACTCTGAGTAAGTTGAAGTTGGAATGAGAAGACAGGTTCTAAGTCTCAGAGCACAGTTCTGGGCCAGTCTTCCAGGCACAAGTACTGAGGGCAAATCACCCCCAAAATGCTTTAAAGATAGAACTTGGAGGGTTTATGAAAGTGATTTCAATTTGATTTGTCTGCAGGGAGCTGACCCAAGAGGTCTCTGGAAGCCCTGTGAACAGACCATATACCTTTATCTCTTCCTTTAAACCCTTTTGGAGAACTCGTTTATTCTAGGCAATCTTCCCTGTATTACTTGCCACTATTCTCTCTCTGCAGTTTCCCACACATCCGATGCTTTATCTTGTTTCTTTTGTACAGCACGTTACAATGAGCTCCACAGCACATCAAAGTTATTTTTCATACAATGGCACTTAGGTTCATAGTACTATATAGATGATTGATTAATTAATTAATAGTACCATCTGGACTATCAAGCAGTAACAACTGTATAATCATCAGACTTTCATAAAATATTCTTACTTGGAAGGGATCCACAAGGCTTATTGAGTTCAACTCTGAAAAGAATGGCCCATACAGGGATCAAACCCATGCCCTTGGCATTACTAACACCATGCTCTGAAGACTTAGCTAATCCTCCTTTCATCTCAGTCTTCTAGACAGCTATTCCATTAACTCTAAGATTTCAAAATATAATTAAATTTAAAAATTTCCTCAAAGAAAATATGTATGCTAAATAGAATGAAAATCTTCAACTACTTCTGTACATTAATTATTATATGTATTATATAAATGGCCATATATAATGCAAATGAAATCTATATTTAAAAATAAATATTAAGTGAAAAAATAAAAAATAATTGAAATAATGGGACATGATGAATCTAGTATACTCTGTTATTCTGTGTCCTTCATGAAAACCACCTTATGAAAATTTGGCTATAGTGGGTTGACCGTGGCTGGATTCTAGGCACCCACCAAAGCTGCTCTATCATTCTGCTCTGCAACTGGAGAGGGGAGAGAAAATATAACAAAGGTTTCATGACTTGAGATAAGGACTGGAAGAGATTTCTCACCAAACACTGTCATACGCAAAACAGGCTAGAATTAGAGACATTACTTGAATTTACTACTAGCGGAATCAGAGGAGGATGATAAGTAAAATGAGACCCCAAAAGCACATTCCCCCCCATCCTTTCCTCCTTCCCAGCTCCACCTCTTCATTCCAACAGCACAGGGGAAAGGGAATAGGGATTACAGTCATGACAGGTTGTTCCTGCCTCTGCTCAGGGAGAGGAATAGGGATTACAGTCATGACAGGTTGTTCCTGCCTCTGCTCAGGGAGAGGAGTCCTTCCCATGCCCCAGTGTGGGGTCCCACCCATGAGAGATAATTCTCCATGAACTTCTCTAGCATGAGCCCATTCCACAGGCAGCAGTCCTCCAGAAACTGCTGCAGTATGGGTCACTCTTCCATGGGGTGCAGTCCTTCAATGGTGGGTGGTTCCAATGTGGGTTCCCCATGGGGTGACAAATACTACCAGGAAACCTGCTGCAGCCTGGGCTCCTCTCTCCAGGGGTCTGCAGGTCCCTGACAGGAACCTGGTCCAGCACAGACCTCCCAGAGATTCACAGCCTCCTCTCAGGTATCACTTGCTCTGGCATGGGTCTCGTTCAGGGATGCAGGTCTCTGCATCCCTCTGGATCTCCGTGGGCTGCTGGGGACAGCCTGACTCACCATTGTCTTCTCCACAGGATGCAGGGGAATCTCAGCTCTGATGCCTGGAGCGCCTCCTCCCCCTCATTCTCTGTTGACCTTGGTGTCTGCAGAGTTGTTCCTCTCGTGTTCTCACCCTGCTCTTCTATGGCCACAATTACATCTGCACAATAACTTTATTTCCTTCTTCTTCATGAATATGTTACCACAGAGGTGTTACCATTAACTTCTGACTGGCCCAGCCTTGGCCAGTAGCACCTTTGTCTTGGAGCTGCCTGACATTTGCTCTACAAGACATGGTGGAAACTTCTGGCAGCTTCTCACTCCTGTAACCCCTCTGCTACCAAAACTTGGCCACACAAACCCGTTCTAAACAAATATATTGGAAGTGTTCATAGCCAATGACCTTTAGAGGAGAACAAGCAGGTTATAATCTGGAAGTGGACATTTTACTAGTGCCTGTGGTACTACCAAAAAAACTCACCAGTTTCTGTTTATAGCACCAAGTGGGATTGGCTGCATATTATTTCTCCTGAGTTTGGGGTAGTCTGTTGTCTAACAGTGAAGGGCAAACACAATTCTGATGTCTCTGCAGATAGATGTATTTGCCCGTTTGTCCCTGTCCTTCTGTGCCACTTCCTTCCCTCATGCTGAGTAATTTAAGCAGTATTGACAAGGCAGCAGTGCTGTAAAGTGCTATTCATGACCAAGAGCCCCCAAAACAATTTTCCACAGAATCTTTAAAATGCAGCAAGAGTTAAATGAAAAACCTAAAATTCAGAATTCTTGGCACATTAATAGTAGTCATTCATTGAAGCAAATTAGCTTTGAAGAGGGTAAGGTTGGCTGGGTAGTACCTCTGTTGTCACAGTACTCACAGCAATGGGCTACACATACTTTTCCCCTGACCTGTCTGTAGTTTATGTAATCATAACAATTAGAGACAAGCTGAACTAAAACCTAATTTCCTCAAATAGAGTTTATGAATGAAATTTCAATGAATGTTAATGACAGAAAGACTAAACAAAGTTTATTCCACTTCTATGATCATTTGGGACAAAATGAAGACTGACACTGTTGCCAAAATTCTTAAACGCTCTGAGTTTTTAACTGACTTTAAATAATAAACTAATTAATGGGTATGCTTTAAAAAAAATTTAGCAGGGATATGTAGTAGCATACCTGATACGGTTTCTGTCTAACAAAAAGTCTATTTTTGCTCTATATAACAGACATATTAGATTGACTTGACAACATTTGGGATTGAAAATCTTGTCACACAGTAGTGTGAATTGCAAGATAGCACATACTCTTACAAAGGAAATTTTCCTGATTGAGAGCTATTTAAAAGTCATCACCTGAACCACAATGTCTAATGTTGCCACTAAATAATTTATTGAGTATTTCAGAACAATTTTCTCTGCAATGTTGTAATATATATAATTTATTCAGAAGTCGATTTCTAAGAATCATTATTAATCTGATGCTTATAAATGTTATCTTAGTTTAAGGAATGATAATGAAAAAGGTACTTTACAAATTGCTATTGAGCAGCACCTTTTCCATTTATTGATGAAGTAGCTTTGTTTCATAGAAAAATTTTCTAAAGTTCTCAATAAGTTTTCCTGTCAAAGACATTGAGAAAAAGATCAGCTCTGCTGCCAGGTTCATGTAACATATTTTTGTACTACTTAGCTTACACTTTTCAGAAGAAACAGAAACTCAGCAGGTAGCTGTACTGATAAAACTGGAGGAGAGAGGAGAAAAACATGTCTATATCTCACAATAACCGGACAGAATATTTCTTTGTGCTTTACAGAAACACTTGATGAAGTGATTGTAATATTTCTTTACATTTTACATTATTTTTGACATTTACCATTAACCTTATATGTTGCTGTATCGTTGAATATATATTCTTCAGACTTTGTTAGACAACCCCTAGGGCTGACACAATGACTAGAAACACAGGGTCAGCCTTATCACTGTCCTTAACCAGTACAAAAGCAACAAACCTGTCAAAACTGAACACAAACTAAGTTATGCAGATGATAACTTTGTGTTGCTGCAGAAACAGGAAAGAACCAAAACATGCCAGTGAATTTATCTTCCAGTTACAAATTAAACTTAAAACAAAGGTGGAGAAGCCCTGCTATCTTAACCCCTATGGACCATGTACCGAAGCCTGAGCTTTTGGCATTGATTTTAGTGTCTGAGAGAAAGCTGATGCTAGGTTGTTGCTAAAGCAAGAAGATATTTCAGACCTAATAGAATTCCATCCCACGAACAATTTTCTCCACGGACCAAGATTTTGGAGCCTTTTATTCTCTGAAAATGGGTATATGAAACATATTTCATTCAAACCAAGTAAAGTGATATGTTCAAGTTTTCCCAAAGATCTCAGTTTCTTACATTGGGGAGGTCACCAACCTCTTTTTCAGCTCAGAACTCAGTGAAACTTGACATTTTGCTTTACAACTTTGTGTCAAAATTTTAGATCCTAGAGTGATTTACAAGTGTGAATTTACTGCTTACATATCCTTGCAGTAGATATCATTTATGACTATATACTGCGTAACATTTCTTATAATTCTACCAGTATGATACTAGATTCAATTCAAACTGATCTTCAACTTCCAAGATGAGGGCCATCTTTACCCCTTTATCTGGATATTTTTCAAAATGTATTTCCAAAAAAAGAAATCATGTCCTTAATTTCTTAGCCTTATATCTCTAATGTGATTTAGACATAGACAATCTTTGGTGATGAAAAGTATGAACTGAAGAATTCTGTGCAATATTTCCAGCACTGCACGAAACAGCACTTGTCAAGTAAAAGTTTCTGCAGAATGGAATCCTGTGCTCATCTCTGTGGCTCTTCTGATGAGGAAACTCCTCTTGTTTATTAAACAGTAGGGACTTTTATCCTTTGATTTCATTTGGAACAGGATCTGACCCAATCTATCTCTTGCAAAAATAGCCATGGATAAATGAAAAGCCCTGCTTGCCTGTCCATATTTAACATCTTCCCTTGAATATGTTCTCTGCCAGGTAGGTCCTCCAGATGAATATTTTGGGTTGCCTATGTTGCTACTGTTGAAAAATATGCAGCCAATGCACTCAATCTGCTGTATCAAATATCATGCAAAAATGAAAGTAGTTGAAGTATTTATGACCATGCAGAGCCCTTGGGATATTTTCCTTGTCAAAACCTGTATTATTTGCTGATATTGCTTTGTAACATTTTATTTACGATGAATTTACTATTTTCTTTTTTCAATATATTTTACTTTATACTAAGTTTATATTTACACATCTTGACAAAGGCCCTCTAAAATTATTCCATTTGTCAAAACTTTGCTATGTGGGGGGGGAAATTCTGAGTTGCTTGATGAATTGCATTAGGTATAGAAACTTAAAGGTGATGTTACTTAGACTATTCTTGCCAATCTTGGACAAGGAAGAATTTAGATTTCCTGATATTACCATGCTGATAATTTCATATTGATTTTTTTCATATTCTTTTGCATATGAAAAGGAAATATTCTTCCTTTTAATGCTTCCACATTATTTTCAAAATACATCACCTTTTTTTTTTAATAAATCCTTAAAAACAAGCAATATATTTTATGGATGTAAATTTACAAGAGAGGAAAGGTTAGCTGTCAATCATCCTGTACTCTCAGGATGGCAGGTTTTGTGTATCACTTGGTTGTGAAAAATGCTGCTTTTTTAATACAACCACATTATTTCCATGTTAGGACCTGAGTCCAGTGTAGGTAATGTAACTCCACTGACCTACTAAAAATCTAATGTAATACATTCAGTCTACAATAGAAATTTGCTCCACATTTTAAAAGTTTATTTATTCTGTTGTTTTCTATTTAAATATATTTTTTATTAATTAACCCCCTTGTCCTTCCTACACCTTATCAAAAAATTAATCCATATAAGAAGTTCTTATTTAGTTTATGCATGGAAAGAATAGGATTTAGTTTTGGTTTTCCTATCCTTGTGAACTTACCACTGCCAACTACTCACATTATACAATGGCTTAACTTCAGTGCTTGTTTTAAAGATCTGTACATTCTTCTGTTTATGCTACCATATCTGCATTTGAAATCACTGCCATCTGCCTTTTGACTTTTGCTTAATTTCATTGATTTCTATGCTGCTTTCTGACACTTAGATTTTATGAGTATTAATAAAGATTTTACGCTATCTATTCATGAAATATGTTCTGATTTTTTCATTACACATGTTCTGTACAATAGTTGACTGCAATCATCTTTCTTGAACTCATTACATATTCTCTGCAAATGTGCCTTTTAAATTTTAATATCTTCAGCTCCTGTCTTTCCCAGATAAAGTCTGATGATGAGCTATGCAACTGTAAGAGTGCTACATAGGATAATTCAGAATGTATTTTCAATACTGCTGCCTCATGTAGATCACACAGCATTCTCATTTCATTAGAACATCAATGTGTTTTCTTTTCTCCAAAAATTTTATTGCTGCATGGGATGAAAAGGAGTGACTATATTCCCAAACAGACCTTCAGTCACATTTAGCAATTCAAAAAATAATTTTTTCAAATGTCAAGGCATTATTTGACAACAATATAGTATATTATACATAAACACCCTAAAAATGATACCAAGGCTGTATTGTATGTACTGTTTTTGTGGTAGCATATTACAGAGACAGAAATGCATACAATTTACCTTTAAATCAGATCTTCTGGGAGTTCTACTCTAAAATAAACAAATTTCTTCATTGAAATTTCTAATTTCTAACATAACTTTGATAACCAAAAACCTGCTTATAGATTAATGAAAGATCTCGACTCAAAGAAGTGTTTGAGACAGTAGAATATCTCTGCATATGCCTTGGGTAGAAGTTAAGTAATGGTCCCTTTATATTTTCTCCATATACTTAATATATTCCTTAGATGCATCTCCATCTCAGGAGCCCACAAAACACACAAACATGCCTGCAAGTGCATTTTATATCACCCTTTCGAAATGATACCTTTCTTTCTGTTCAACCATTTTTGTTTAATTTGCATTACCAGGTGTGACTGCTAGGCTTCCAAATCTTTTTAACAGCCTACAGGAGGGACTTTTGGGTACTTCTAGAAGCACATCCAATACTGACTGATACTGAAATTAGTGACTCAATCAATCCAAAAGATGATAACTTAAGTCCCTGATCAGAGTTCGAACTCTGCTCTTGTTCCATTCTAACAACACGGCATTTCTTCCTGTATCTTCCCATTTTTCTAAAGTTCCATAACTGAATATAAAGCAGACTGAAGAGGATGCGTATTAAAATACAGTTAGAAAATAATGCAATATATTTATGGTCTCTTGTTTTTTCCCCAATGAACTCCTGATTTACCTTACAGCTATGTTGCTAACATAATTTTACTTTTCTTTGCAGTATTATCTTACATGTACAAAACTCCATTATGTGCATATTCACAACAACTTCAAGTAATTTATCCCTCCCATATAATACTTATTTTCTGCTCAAAACTTTCTGATTTAGGCTAAGTCTCAGTTGTCTCCTTATATACTTTTATTGACTATTGTTGTTTTGCAGCAAAGTATCAGTAAGACTATCAGCTCAACAAACCATAAATTACCATAGAGCAAATGATGAAATAGAGCCAGAAGAAATAAAATACAGAAACAAAAATCCAGATGATAAAATCTTTCAGTAACCATGGCTGATATATGCCTATTGGTTATTATGTGACTCTAGATATCAAATAACATATTACTCAATATAAAGTAGATCCTAACTCTTATCTCAGTTGTAGCAATAGTGGGAAATTATATGACTGATCTAAAACATTGGCTAGTTAATATAAAATATGTATAATTATAGATTTTAGGTCCTATTTGATGCTGTTTATTATTGAAGGAGACAAATGATGGTAGATAAAGAGTTTTACTTGAGCTGTATTTTTTTCCACATCACTAAAACATAGTCATTATGATGTAGCTAGAGCCTCCAGAGCACTGCTTCTATATGTTTGGCAATGATTACCTAGGTATCAGCTCACAGTATCAATGCCTTGACCTTGTTTTCCATACACAGAACTGGGAACAACTCTGCATTTGCCACTATATAACTATTCTAAACCCCAACGTGATACAGTGGAGCCCTAGCACAACAGTCGCTGTGTTAAAATACTCATTTCATTTATCAAGGATGGATTCAAACTGTTGCCATCATCTAGTTAGAGCCACAGAAAAATAAAAACAGCTTAGGTATTCCACTGATCAATGCAAGATAGATATATATATCATTGAAGCATCATGCCTTGCCAGGGGAACATTCTGAGCAACTGATTAATGTAGGTGATATTAATAATCTTCTGAGGTATAATTTCCTTGGACAAAATTCATTTGTTTACAGATAAGAACTTTCCGCTGTTTTTAGTACACTAGAAAATTTACCTGGTCTGTATTTGCCATAGTGGGGCAGGTCTCCTGTAAACTCCATGTTTTGTAAGGATATAATGGATTTTGATGTCTCTGTAACGGTGACTTCTAGACTAAACAGAGAGGGAGATGAAGAAATAAGGGATCTACACACAAACTTGGAGAAAAAATTAATTTGGCTAAACAGATACATTTTTGGGATCCTATATTAACTGAAAGAACTGCTATGGATTGTCAGATACACAATGGATTCATGGGTAACACATGGAGCTTCTAGAGGCATAACTGTAAGCCAAGTGCCACCACCAAAGGAAATCAACTTGGCTGTGCATTTAGAGAACTAAATCCTACCTCAGCTGTTTCCCTTTCAGTGTTAGTGAGCAGTGCTCTGAAATTGTTGCTGCTTAGGCAAAAGAGCTTAGTGTTATCTGAGATACTTGTTAATCTGTGTGAGTTCTTTTTTTTTCATTTTTACAATCTCTCATGAGAAAATTTCAAGTTTCTGTACAGAAGCTTGTGGCATCAGATATGCATTTGTCATTGTTTTCTGAGAGGGAAAGTCCAGATTTTTGACTTGTCCATTATTGTAAAATATTGAAGCTAAGAAGATTATTAAGGGACTGGAGAAACTTTTGTACAATGAGATCCTGAGGGAGATGGAATTTTTTAGCGTGGGTATAGAAAGCTCAGGGAGGGACAGCAGTTCTTTTCCAAGTGTATTTATATATATACATCATGAGAGGATGTGAAGAAGAGAGAGCCAGACTTGCCCCAGTAATGTTCACCAACAGGATAAGAGGTAATGGCACAAACTGAAAAACATGAAACTCTCTGAAAACACAAAACACTTTTTTTTTTTTCCCTTTGGAAGTTGTCCAACACTGTAAGAGATTTCCTGGTTGATTATGGAGTCTCCATCTGTGGACATACTCAAAATCCAGCTGGATGTGGTCTTTGGCAATCAGTTTTAGCTGACTCTACCTGAAGAGAGAATGAGATTAAATGTTCTCTACTGGTTCCTTCCAAACTCAAATGTTCTCTCATTCTGTGACACCTGCCATGCTGTGTCATCATATTGGCTTCTGTAGATTGTCAGCAGTGAATCAAATTACAGTAAAGTCTATGTTTAGGCCACAGAATACAGTGGCCACTAAAGATCTACCCCTAGAAAACAGATAGATCCTATAAGCCAGGGAGATTGGGTTCAAGTGACTAAAAGGTTGTGTCATGCAGGCTTCTAGGTCTTTAGCTTCTGTTATGATGGCTCAGAGCATCCTGCCTGCTCAACAGCTGCTGTGCCAGAGGGATGTAGCTATCCTGTAGAGCCTCTGTCATGACTGGCAGAGTCATGTGGGTGCATCAGTTCTGTTAGGGCACCTCAGACAGCACTACAAGCATTTTCTAGACCTATAGACAGCTTAGAAGGACCTGAATCTACCTCTTGGCCCTACTAAATGTATTGACTAAACCATCTTAATGGGTTATGATGGGCTCTTAAAGCTCTCTCATTCTCTCCTGTCTCTCTAGGACATCTAACAGGGATATTTAAATTTAGACCTCCTATTACAAATGCACCCTCTTCATATTCTCTACCGGCTAATGTACACTAATGTTGTTAAGCTATCTAATTTCCTAGAAGACAATATAAAAAGTGTAATTAAAGCCATAGTTTATGGAAATCTGCAACTGGAAAGAGAGCAGAAACTGGAGAGTTCATGTGGGAAACAATGATGAGCAGTGATGAGCATTTAATAGGAGACTTGAATTTATATGCTCAAGGAAAACAATTTTTTTCCTTATTTTTTTTTCTGTAAGAAGTACAGGTGATTCTTGATAGGTAACTAGGAACCCTCCAATACGAATATTTTTTGTTGAAATGGAAAGCCATAATGAATAAAAATTATATAAATTTATAACAATAATAGTAGCAACGATAACAACAACAATCATCTTTATCATCAACTTCTGTAAAGAAACACAATATGCCAACACAATCTGATGGAAAATAAAAGGAGTAGTTCTTGAATGCACCCTCAGAGTTTTAAATAACTGATATCTAGAATTTTTAAATGTATGCTGGATAAAATATAACTTAGGAAGACTGTTACAGTGTCCTATGACATTGCTGAAGTTATCAGACCACACTGCTGCAGATATTAAAAAAAAGATGGTAAATTAACAAAGAAGGCCATTGGCCATTTGTTAAAATTTTCTACCATTTAGAAGTTGACTGGATAGCAGAAAAGTTGTTCTTTATTTCAAAGCAAATGAAGCAATTAGTTTAAATACAAAGTAATTAATAAGGATATGTCAGTTTATATCTGGGTACATGAAAATTTCCACATGAAATATTTAGTACTAAAATTTCCATATAAAATAATAATTTGAATAAAGAGGTCTGTTATTATATACTCTTCATAGTACTAGTAGTTAATGTTTTTTCATTGTTACCAAAAGCACCAGTATGGCCTCCTCACCCAGATTTACTTAGTCTTCATCTTTGACAGCACATTGGTTAAACTAAAGAACACTACCATATTTCAGAAAGAGCCTTCTCTATCCTAGCCCAAACAGTTTTCTTCCAGTTATTCTTATCCATCAAAGAGCCTCTGTTTCCACATCAAACTTACACCTTTAGGGTCACAAATACTTTGAATAATTAACAAAAGCCAAGCTATAAATGTCTATGGATTCATCTTGGCCATCATTATTTACTATATATCTCTTTGACTTTGCTTTCAAGACACAGCTATACATTTTTTCTTACACTAGACAATGAAAATTGTACAACATTGGGCTGTCCAAGATAACATAAAATTTTAGCAAGATGACTATTAACAAAAAGATTATTCTCTGAATTGAGATACAGTGCAAGCTCTAGAATTCTAAACCTGTTGGGTGAATAATAGTTCAAACTTCCAAAACTAGCTTTATCCTATCGATTAAAATTTTTTAAAAAAATATAAAAATATGCTACTGCGTATACACACACACACAGAAAAAGTCGTGTTTTTGTAAATTAAAATAAAATAATGTTTGCTGTGAATTATTTTAAAGGTGATAACAAGTATTTAACTAAAATTTGCTGAATATGGTTAATGTCACATCTATTTCAATACTGCAAGGTGCTAAAACTCATTATTCTTTCTTGGAAAATTTCTAATCGGTTTTACAGGATTATTTAATGTTTTATATTTAGTAGAAATAATGGTAATATTTTTCATTAAAAGATTTAAATAAATAGTTCGCATATTATAATTTACTTAAATTTTTTTGGATTACATAATTGCCAATATCGTAGTAGAAGCCTACACATAGAAAAGTCAATTACCTTAATTAAAGTGATTTGAAACTGAAGGAAATTGGTTTTCTTTTTTATCAAATTTTGCCTATCATGCGGAGAAAACCGAAGAAGTGATTTTTAAGATTTAAAGAGAAGACTTTTTTGAGACTTTGTGGTTTGTGATTTTTCAAGTGACAGAAAAAGCCTGATGAAATGGACAGCCTCCTGTGATGAAGTAGGGGACTTTGTGGAATGTAAATGCTGTTTACCTTGCTTTAAGCAAGACATCCAACCTATTCTCTCATAGTGTACTTAGGAGCATATAGGTTAAATATTGACTGATATCACATTTGATGATTTGTACCATGTTTTCAAGTGGCCTGGGCCATGGGATGGGATGTTCACAATTTGTAGGTTACCACTGGAGAACAGGTCTTCTATGTACTGAAAGAGCTATATAGGCTGGAGAAATAGCCTGGCAGATATCTCAGAAAGTTCATCAAAGGCCAAGTCCTGCACCCTCCAAGTCCTCCAGCTGGGAGGAGCTGATGGAGCAGAAAGCAACTGCAGGAAGTCCTTGTGGAGTGCTGATAGACAGCAAGCAACCTTCGTCAGCAGGGTGCCCCTGAGGTAAAGGAGGCCAGCTGCACACTGGGCTGCATGGGCAAGAGAGTAGCCACAGCACCTTTGGCCACGTGGAGAGAGGAGCTCATGGCAGAGAAGGTTTTCTGGAAGGATTTGTGAGCCTGCAGCAGACCCACACTGGGGCAGTCTGTTCCTGAAAAACTGCACCCTATATAAGGGACCCACAGTCAAGGAGTTTGTGAAGAACTGCAGCCCATGGGAAGGACTCAGGTTGGAGAAGCTTGTGAAAGACTCTATCCTGTCAGACTGACCCCATGCTGGAGCAGAAAAATGTGTGAGGAGTCCTCCTCCTGAGGAAGAAGCAGCAGAGACAATGTGCAATAACCTGACTGCAGACACCTGTGCCTATGGAAGGGAGAAGGCAAAGAATTCAGAATTAAATTTGAGGAAGAAGGGAGAGGTGGAGGAGAGATGCTTTTTGAGATTTTGCTTTATTTATCATTATCCTTCCTTGATTTAGTGGGCCTTAAATTAAATTCTCCAAGTCAGTCTGTTTTGCCTGTGATGGTAACAGGTGTGATCTCTCCCTGTCCTCATCCCAACCCATGAGACTTTCATTCTATTTTCTCTCCCCCGTCTAGCCAACAGGGGGAGTGATGGAACAGTTTTGGTGGGCACTGGCATCCAGCAAGGGTCAATACACCACAAAAGTAATTAAGCATCCTTCTCTGGCTGGAACTGCTCTGAATAGGAGATTGGACTGGACAGAAGTCAGAAGATAGAAGTCAGAAGTCCCTTCTAACTTCATGAGTTTATGCTTCTATGAAAGATATTTTTATCTTGTATGCAATTTGGATGACACAAGTGTGACAAGACTAGTGGAATTTAAGTTATAAGTATGAAAACAATCTAGCTGTGTATAAGCAGTTTTAAATTTTTAATTCCTTGAGTGATTCATGATCTCCCCAACTATGCTGTTAGCAGGCAGACTGTGGTGCTTAGTTGCCTTCTGGAATCAACCCACAACAATTAGATTTTCAGCTTTTAACAAACTCAGTCTGCACGACAAAATTTCCCATCCTATATGTAAACACAAATGGAAACACATTGATCAAAAGGAGAAAACCAGTAAGATTATGCATTGTAGAAGGATATTTCTATTACTGAATTCTCCCAAAGGATTATAACAGGATGCATAAAATTACATTTTAAATTGTCCAAGTGTTTTCAGATATTTGTCTGCTTTCATTTGATTCTAAAAGGAAAGGGCTTAGAGAGCAATTAGGTGACATGGGTAAGGTGAACTGACTTCCTAAACACATGTAACATCTGTGAGCATTTAGAAATGGTAGAAATTGCAGTGATGTTTCAAATTTTTTTTTCTCATTTTCACTATTTCCCTTTAGGTTGTGAACTAATTCAAGTGAGTTTACAAGCACTTTATTGTTCTCCAGAGTTCAGATAGCTGCTAAAATGCTTGCTGCAGCTTTACATTTAAACAGGTGTTATAACTCCCTACAGAGTAGTAAAACATTATGCCTTTCCCCCGTTTGAGATACAGAAGAATTCTTTTAACACCTTTGTTATTGCTGCTATTCAAACTAATACATTTACTGCCGAAATACTGTCACTTTGTAATTAGAGAACAGTGGGGAAAAGAAAGCCCTCTGTAACAAATGGGCATTACGATTTTCTTCTTTGTCCACAAAGAGCAATTCTGCACAAAAAGTTTACAAATTGACTCAGAAATATTAAAATAATCACATGTTTATGACCCAGCAAAACCACTAATGCTACTGTACAGAGGTAGAAGAGCTTTGGATTCCAATAATACTTCAAAAGTTAGTTTGTAGTCTAGTCAATCGGAAAGCCATTAGCACTTCACACTACTCTGATTTCTACAGAGATCTTTTTGTGAGGACAAGCCAAGCACACAGACACAATGCATGAATGAAGAGATTACAAGGATAAAAATACTCCTGTTGTGGGAATAAACAATGTCATCTTAAAAAACATCACCACCATTAGTCTGAAATAATTGAGTATTGTAAATTAAATATAAGTTTCTGTACCTAACACATACAATGAAGTTAAAAGAAAAGCTTGTGGTGCTTACAGTCTTCCTTGTGACACTTATATTGAAATCGTGATGATAATTCAACTTTAACTTGAGTTAAAATTAAAACATATTCTGACTAATAACGAATGTTCTGGATTCATGATTCCAACCACAAGAAAACATATGGATATATGACTTGCAATAAGAATTACAGAATGACAATACATTTAGTAAAGAGAAAGGAGTGACAAAAGCCAGATCAAAAAGCAGGATTGTTGCTTCTAGACTTAGATCTCTTTGGTCAAAGTCATGATGAATAAATTTGTCTTTGCATTGACAGTAAAAAAAGAGATGATGTGACAGTAGAAGTTGGCTACTCTTGCAGAAAGCATATTCCACACTACACGAGATACATTTGTGTCACAGGAAAGTGCATCAAGAAATCTGTCAGACATTATTAAATGCTATATATGTTTTCTTCTTCTGTATGTCTGTCAAAGCTGGATGCTCAAAGCTCCCATAATTCAAGACTCAACACACACGTGAACTTCACCAGATTAGGCAATTAATTTAAATTAGTCTTCTAAGTTTATTCTTCAGGCAGTGAGAGTGATAGGCACCTCTAGAAGGCAACTTTTTCTTTCATACTCTTTGGGACAATAATATTCAAGTCTAGTGGATTATTTTATTAAAACTAGTTTGGCAACTAGAATATTTTGGCATTAATATTATGCACACAATGGATAATATTTAGATTGTAATTTTAGAAATGTCAAAGGCATCTGAGGGAAATTTATATTAAAGACAGAACCATAATATACTAAAAGGAAAGAATGTATATTTGTGGGCATTTAATAGACAGTATATGTCATAGCTGGGAATTTGTACTATCCCACTGAAATAAATGGGAAGTCTAATTACATTGGATCTGAACCAATCCCTTTGAAAACCTTCATACCTCCATAAGTAATGGTGATGCTCTTGTAGTATAGGGGATTTTTTTGCTCAGTGATCTCTATACATGCCTAAATTTGAAGAGAAATAACCCGGTCCATGATCTTCATGACTTTACATCAAAGTACACCAGTATCTCTTAGTATGAAAATGTTCTGGCTAGTTTTTGGGGGCATAATTCATAAACACTTTCCTGTATTATATTTAGGACCTTGAGTGGATGAACAGTCAAAAACATTCAATCAGGTCTGAGTTTACTAAGTGGCATTTTACTTGCAAGGTTTCCTCCTTGAAACCAGTGTGACTACCCAATGAGTAAGAAATGGCTACTCAGCATGTGCAGTGAAATGGAATCTGACCTGTGATATATCACTCCTGATGAAAAAACAGGATATTAAACAAGGTGCATTAGATGACAGTAGTACCCAGAATGCTCTTTTAAAATTAGCTTTCTTGAGTGACGGATTATTCTCTGTTGCAGACTCCAAGATAAAAAGGTCATTTGAAATATATTATAAATTCCTGCTTATGTTTCCTGTTACCTTCAAAATTTCATATTCAACTTGTTATAATCCCCTGCTTTACAATACAGAATCTAAAAAGTAATCTTATTTATTCATCTTTTCCTGCAAGCTGCTGTTTCATTTCCTTTCTTTTTCTTTTCTTCTCCTTGCTCCTGAATTCCTATTCTTTCCTAGTTGCTAGTCTCACTTAATTAAAATATAAAAATGTCACTCAGCTCTTTACAACATCAAACTAATTTAATCTACCTCATTCTCCTACTGGCTGCAGGCAAATTCCTTGTCTAAATACCAGTTGAATATTGCATATAAATCTGTATTCCCATCCCCTCCCCATCTGCAGTCTTCTGCTCTTTGAAGCTGTAATGGTAAGAGATTGAAGGAGCCTGGAAGGACAGATGGGTCAAGGTTCTCGGGATACCTGACCAAAGCCAAAGTGTAAGGATTAAAAGAAAAGGGTAGCTTTGCAGCTGGAAGAATGGTATTTGACTGGTGTTGGAAAAAATAAAGTGGTTAACCAGTAGAATCTATTTATTCACAATTTTTTTTCTTTGGGGGGGAAGTATGCAATTACCTGATAACAGAAAGAAAGGTTATTTTGTAAAGAAATTGCTTTGTAGAACATTCCCCCTTTTTACAGAAATTTGTTCAGAGAATGCAATGATAAATAGCTTTCTACCCCAAGAAGCAAATCAGTGAAGATGTTTTGCTTTAGGCAAACACTATTACTTCCACTGCTTGTGACCTGGAAGCAGAGTCAGTGGGCCTCTACTAACAACACATACACAGTACAATACATGCAATAAATAATCTCTGCATTAACAGGGTTGCTGTTCACCTGCTGATGCAAAAAGAGGAAGGGCAGCATACACCTGTAGTAGTGCAGCAGAAGTAAAAGCAAAACAGATCAGGTATTCAGTGGGTGCAGAATGTATATAGGGTGACACTGTCTCTATGACATGAATGTAGTCACTGGGAGGACTTTTTCTTTTGTTTGCTTTTATTTTTAAAATTACCTTAGAAAGAATTGCAGTTTCTTGTTTTCTTCTTTGTCCCCATTGACTCATTTTCATCTGTTTGCTTCATTTAACTACAGTGTCTTTGTGTAGTAGTCAATAAAGTCATGCTTCATCTCACCTAAATTCTGATATGTAAAAGCTAGAGGCAGGTAATTTCCTTAGGCTAGCAGTATAATTGTTGCAGAGAAATGGATACCACAAACTGAGTTCGAGCTGCTCTTTGTCAGATACCCACCACAGTCAAGAAAATAGTTTCCTGATAATTCCTGTTTCTTTCCTTAAGAACATGTTCCTAGCTGGGATCCAGTTGTATCTTTACATACTGATGTTTGAGGAATAAATTCTACTTTTTTTTCTATATTCATTCTTATTTGTTCTATTGTAGCTATTTCACATAATAAAAAAACTTGCATAGGAATTGAACTTTAAATTTTCAGATGAGAGGCAGATCAGATAGAAATAATTTATTCTGATAATTTTAGATTTCCAGAAAATTGTATGAGGTCTGAGAGCAAAAATTCATGTGGAACTGAGTACTGTGATGGCTCCAAGTAGATTGCGCTATAAAATGACACATGAACATACCTAAAACCCCTTTTACTTAGAGGCATGGTATGTTCCTTTCAATTTCTAATTGGGTTGTAATTTACTGCTTATAACACAGCTGATTCAAGAAAAACAAGATTTAAAACATAAAAAGCATTTGGAGACCAGTTTTCAATATCAGACTGCTTGTTAAAATGTAATTAAGAACAGGATAAATAATCACATGGGACAAATGCTCCTTACTATGGAACAAATTATTTGAAAGGATGATGCATTGCTCAGGTGTAGGGGAGGAATCAGTGAGCAACGGATTCATGTGAGATACCTAGGTTTAAAAATACCTCAAAAAGCATCAGAGGGAAGAGAGGTCCTCTTGTAAGGATTAGGAAATGACTGAAGAATATGAACCATCAGGTGAGGATTGGTGAAAGGATTTCCTGTGGTAGAAAAGTTACACCCATGATTTTCTGCTTAGTTTTCTGCTGGTCTGTACCTCATTAAATCATAAGGATGGGGAATAATGAAGTGAAAGCTCTCATAGCCAATTCATAAAAGTAGCTGAGGAATACTTACAAGGCATTTGCGGGGTCCAGTCAGTCCCAGTATGGAAAACCAACCCAATTGCCAATAGTTACAGGAAAGATGAATCACCCTCCTTATCACTCTCCCTCCCCACATCCCATGCAATCCCAACTCACCCCACTCCAAGTGCAACTCCTCTGACTGCTTTAAGTAGCTGAAGATGGGCACACCCTTTTATGGTTTGTGTACTCAGAAGATTATCCTGGGAATCTGAGTTATGTCATGGGTATCTTAGGAAACTGTATTCATTCTACTTTTGTGTGAGTAATGTCTTATTATTAAAATGTATCAGTTGTGTTTCATGCATGTAAGTATGTAAGTTGTGTTTAATATATGTAACTCCATAGTAAGTAAAATACAGAATAAATCCTTTCTCTTAGAACATGCAAAAGAGGCAAAACAGCTACAGAAGTTTAAAGGGGGTGGGTGTAAAACGCTGAAAGTAAAACTCTGCTTAACCAACTTTAAATGAGAAAGAATGATCTTTTTCTTTCTTTATCTCATATTTAGGTGATTTGTGATAAGTTGTCCAGACAAGGTGATTGCCAAAAGTTTTCTATTTGTGCTTATCATACTGTTTGTGTTGCATTACTAGAGAGCACTCTGTCTTGGTGATGCATGTTAGCTTTTATAGCCAATCTCTCCTTTGAAATTCTCTAAGGTTCCAGATATATAATTCCTTACCTCAAAACGTTTTATGTCTTTCTTCTGCGAGAGACAGCCATATCATGTCTCTTAAACCAAAGAAGGGGATTAACCCAAATCCTTGGGAGTATTAATATGTCTTTGTTAAATGAGACATTATTTTTGTCTACTCTGCTAGATAATAAGCAACTTTTGACTTATCAAGAAGTAAACCATCCCTCCTCACCCTAGCTCTCTTAACTCATTATGTACATTTCATTATAAAGTATAATTAGAATTAAAATGTATATTTTAAATAAATCTTAATTTTATGTCGGTCTGCCTATAAAGACACATCTAAAGATATAAAGTAGATAAATATATGTACCTTCCCACTGATTCTTGAATACTGGTTAGAAAAAACAATAACTAGTTGCTCTCACGTGACTACTGGTCTGCATAATTTACTCCTGTTAGCAGCCTCTGAAACAATATTCTTATAGTAGAAACTCCAACTTGTTGCCCACAGAGACAGGACAGTTTCACAATAATAAATTATTAGGTGACAAAAAAATGACAAATGAAGCTCAGTGCAGGCAAGTGAGAAGCAATGCACATGGAGAAAAAGATATCCATAATGATGGACTTTAAATTACTTAAAATAACTCAGAAAAAACAGGACCTTAGATAGTTTTCTGAAAATCTTATCATGTGCTTCACAATGGTCAGAAAAGCAAATACACTGTTTAGGATCATTTCAAAAGGAATGAGAAACAAATGGAGCAATCATTATGCCACTGAGAATCCATGATGTGCCTTTAACTTAAAAATTTCTGCAAGTTCTGGACTTCCTTTATCAAAAAGAAACAAAGAACTCAGGCACAGGGAAGTATAGTAAAGGTTATGAAAGGTTTGAAGCAATCTATGAAAATGTGAAGACTAGTTATAAAATGGACCAGACTTCTTCAGATTAGAAAACTAAAGGAAGATAACACAATAGTTTTACCATTGTAAATAATGTGGGACTTTATTTTCCTCATTTATTTAACTCTGGAATTCATTGCCACAGGGGGCTGTAAAAGCAGAAGTGTAAAGACAAACAAGACGCTTCAGAATGGAAAGAGAGATGAAGGGAAAGACAATGGAAGTTCATAAAAGCATATATTGTGTGGAGAAGGTAAACTGGGAACAGTTTTCATTGTGTCTCCATTATTAAACTCTGGATCTCACTGACACAAGTCTCATGGAGGTCAAAGTATAAGCGGGTTCAAAAAGAAATTCATAAAGCTGAGCTCCACCAGAGTGCTTTTAACATTATGGTTCAACTACCACCTCTGGTAAGAGGTACTAAGTTATACTTTTCTTGAAGCTATCACTCTATACAGGCCATGCTTCTTATATTTTCCCCCAAGAATACTTTTTTAGTCACTGTCAGAGGGAGAACACTGAGACAGACCAATATTTTGTTCTTGCACTCCTATGATTATTTTAACTATTCTTAGAATTTTGGGAGCCACAACTGCTGTCCCACACATTTATTTATTCTCAGATCAGGAAAGTGTGCAAGTGAGGCCTACATATACTGTTTTTCTGTCTGTATTCTTTGCCATTGTTATGGTCCTGTTATTAAAATTATTAGAAATGCCTCTGCCTGAATTAGGGTGCAGATCAATAGTATGGATTTTATTTGATAGTAAATATGAGAGAGAGAGAGGGAACAAAAGAAAGAAGTAGGAAAAGAGGCGGGGTGACAGAAATATAATGACTGAGACAGATTAAAGAAAATACCGCCACTCTGTGGATCCCACTGGTGTCCTGATGATCCTCTCCAGATGGTCTTGGTGGTGAGTGTGCCCCCAAAAACACAGAATCCAATGGATTAATATAGGTTCAGACCAGGTGAGAATGCCCAGGTACCTCCCTTGCAGGGGGGAGTTTGACACAGTAGACTCTGGATCTGTTCCATCACTTGGCATCATGTGCAATCCTGTGATGCAAGGCCTCAGGGGAGTGCTTTTGAGGAATCTGTGCTGGATTATGACATTTCTTCAGCTGCCTCTCACGTGAATGTCCCGCGGATGTGGCCTGTGGGATCGGGGTTTCCAGGCTGGAGTGGTTTGTGTAAGGGAGGGTGGGGATGGGTGTTCAGTGCCCCTGACCAGAGGTTACNCCCCCGCCCTTTTATTTTGGAAATAGGGAAAAGGTAGAAATTGTCCTTAGGAAAGAGATGATGTCATTTCAAGGCATAAACCCCCTGTTACTGGATTCAGTTTTGAAGTATGGTCTTTGCCACTTTGCCTCAAAAATATTTGTTCAAGAAAAGCATCACTAGGGTAGGATAAAAGCTGGGAAGGTCTCAAAACAAGTGAAGTAAATTAAATGCTCCAATTTCCAATGTTGAAAAAAAAAGAAAATTAAAAAGTNCAGCACACACCCAAAACCTGCTCCTCCACCATCAGCTGGGGATTTGTGTTAACCTGGCCTCTGTGGGCTGTGGTCTACCCCAGCCCAAACCTAGGTAGGCATGATTTCCTGTTGGGTCTGGCTTTCTTGTGGATGAAAGGCTTTTGCAGCAGCCTTGTTTGTTTCTCCCCAGACCTGGGATGATTGAACAATAGTGTCTGCTTATCTTTTCTAGCCGGTTTAACTCACAGTCCAAAGTTACAGTCAGGCATCTTCAGGAAGGCGTGGGATATAGTGGTTGTAACTTCTTTATACAGTTTTTGCTATAATGGACAAAACTCCTTCATTACAATGCTTAAGGCATGAACAATTTCAGCTAGGACATGCAATTGGACCTTTTCTCCCTGATGAGTTACATGGATCATGATACACTTAACAAAAGGAACAGCTTGGCTTACTCTAAAAATGTGTTTTTTCTTATACTGAAATGCTTGTATTTAGGAAGTTTAAATAATGAAATATTTTTACTTATCTACAGCTTTTATAACTGAAATATTTGTGATTTGATGGGCTTCACCTCACCCACTCACAACCCCCCCGCCCCTCCCCCCCCCGCCCTTTTATTTTGGAAATAGGGAAAAGGTAGAAATTGTCCTTAGGAAAGAGATGATGTCATTTCAAGGCATAAACCCCCTGTTACTGGATTCAGTTTTGAAGTATGGTCTTTGCCACTTTGCCTCAAAAATATTTGTTCAAGAAAAGCATCACTAGGGTAGGATAAAAGCTGGGAAGGTCTCAAAACAAGTGAAGTAAATTAAATGCTCCAATTTCCAATGTTGAAAAAAAAAGAAAATTAAAAAGTGATAATTATTATTATTAACATTGGGCACTTTATTTCAGGGTCTTATAGGTCATGCAGTTCAGTAAATAAACAATTTAGGCACACAATATATGCCTCTCAACAAAGGTCTGTGATTTTGCAGTGTAATGAGTTTCAAGAACAATGCAGAAATCTCTACAAAGTTAAAATGGCCTGGCAAGTTCTTGCAATAGTATCATTAAATGCAATAAAGTTGCAGGTCACAGTGAAGCAACAAAATGTTTCTGTTATCCATCTCCTTTGTTGTTAGGCTAATATTACTTTAACTGCTGATATTGTCAGTATTTATAATTCAGATAGAATTTAAATAGATAAAGTGACAGAAAAAATCCATGGTGTGTTGCAGATCATGATTGATTTGATGCTCTTTTCATTTGAATACATTTGTATGTGAACAGTCATCCAAATATATCTATTATAACTCCAGCAGTATGACAGAATCATCATTTCTTAAAATCTTTATTACTAGACTGTAAGTGGACTGTTAAACGTTGGCTCAAGGGCACAATAACCCGCACATCAGCAAAATTTAATCATAAGTTAAAGGAAAGTTAAATTCAATGTTCAAGACAGTGTAATTCTTTCCTGTTTCATATATTCCATGCCTATAGATTTTCCAAAATTGATAAGATTTTTGTATTGAAATGCCTTTCCACACATAAATACTTTAATGCAATTTTATTCTCCTATTTTTTGATGGAAAGGAAATTAACTTATTTCTTGTCTATCTGCCTTAAGAATAATGTTTTCTTTTTTCTGGAAAATATTTTCCCATACACAATTTTCAAGAAATTGGAGTATATATTCATCTGTACTGGGTACTCTGACAATAGTTTCCTTTAACTGACAAAAGCTTTTTCTGGGACAACTGTTAATGCTGTTGACAACTGTGTAAAATATGCTGGTTGGCCTACAAAAGATTGTGAACATTTATTTATAAAAGGAAGTGACCTAACAGAAGTTCATAAATATCCTTTCGCTTGATATATGAATCTGCCCCAAAGATTTTCTCTGATATGTTATCACCAAGGGGCACAGAGTAAAACAAGGACATGCTACGTGGGAAGACAGAGCAAAGACTGTACATCATCCTGATAATGTAGATTGAGGTAGATCATAGCTGCTCCACACATTTTAGGGCATGTCTGATGAATACTGAAACATTGCCCCATTTTCTGGGGATAACTGAAGCATACAGAAGCTTTCCTGGCACATCTTCCTTCCTGTTTTTATTCTCTATATCGGCAATACTAAACTAGCTGTGTATGGGCAATAAACAGCCTCCACTTGTGGCTGAATAGATTGTGCCAGGCAGGTGAGCACTAGAATGCTTTGCTGCATTAACCTGAAGTAAACCAAGTTAGATGAAGAGGGTGATTGGGACCAATAACTCCGTGGGGTTGATATGAAGAAGGTAATGATGGTTTTGTTGCAGTGGCCCCATTAAATATTTTTTTTATGTTGCTTGAAAAGTGACTTAATTTCTTCAAATTGTAGCACAGTGTAAACTGACCCTATTCTTCCAAAAATTCTTTCACTCTAAAATTTCCTCCTCTGTGTCCATCAATGACATTACCATAGCTTTCATCATAGACATTAAGTTCATGCTTAATATGTCCATTCAGTAAAAATGTAAACCACAGATTCTCATCTTTACCCCTTTTTTCCCTGGCTTTTCTAAATTTTCCTTTTCACTGAGTGATTGCTTGACCTCTTGTGATTTCCTTTTATCCTTAAAACCAGCTAGGTATTCAGCACTGAGAGAGTAGCCTTGCATGAGTTTGATTTAGATTCTGCATAAGAATGTGGAAATTAAATATAACTTAATGGAGTTAGACCCCTAACAATACTTGCTTAAATAAGAAGTCAGAGCATCTAAACTCTTTACAATTGTTTTTCTCCCTTTAAAGAATGCAGTTTATTAATTTAAAATATGTTAACCCATATGTATGTTACTTGATAATCCCAATGCATCTCCAAAGTTTAAAAGATCTAGGCAATCTTAGAGTATTTGGATGGAATGTTGTCACTGTGTTGCCTTGTCAAATAGGGCATTTATCAGTGAATCTTTTAGTTGATACCTAATATTATCTTGTTATGTATTTATCATATTTATTGCTACAATTTATATGAAAAAGAAACAATCAATCTTTTTTTGGTGCACTAACAATGGAATTTTAATTTGTAAATTACATTTACAAATGTAATCAATTTTATTGGCTTTTTTTGTTACATATTCAGATCTTATGGGTTTTGGAGTTATCTTCTAAATCACAAGACAGAAGGGTACTGAATGACTGAGAAAGCTAAAGTCATATTGACTAAAATGTTTGGAGTTTAGCTAACACCTGTTTACTTCTAGTAGTCTACACCTTTGCCTGACATAAAATCTTTGTCAAAATGTCAACAATTGAGCATCTTCAGCTAAAGAATGATCCTGAACATTTTTGAGAGGTTTAATGTGATATTCTCGCAAAGCCAAAGAAGAAAAAACATACTTCTTTATCATTTATAAATAGGAAAAAGAAAGGAGAAAGAATGTCTTCATGAAAAAATAAACAAAAAATCCAAACAAAAAACCAACTTATTGTCACCAGATATGTCCATGAAGAACATCACTTCTTTAATTTTGTGTCATAGTGTGGCAGCCAAAAAATCAGGTATTGAAAGGGGAATTCGTTAAATCAAGGCATAATGGAAACTAAGACCAATTAAGAAATGGAATTAATGGAAATTAAGACCAATTGGATTCCCAGGTTAGAAGTGCCAAATTAGTCTTCTAAATTTCTTTATAAAACACCTGATCTTGTAGGATTGAAACAAATTAATAAATATATCTGTGCAATGTTGTGGAAATACTGTTACATTACAAATGTGAATGAATGAACATGAAACTTATTAAAGATTAGAAGGTAGCTGGTTGTCAAGAAGATAGAATGTGAAGCAGAGACATGAGTACTGCATTCCTCAGCTCATGTTGGTGGCAGGAAAACTGGTTTGCATTGCTGACATTTGACAAAGACAAGTTCAAGGACATTGTCAAGGAGTAAGATATTGAGTGAGAAAAGTTAGATGTTATTGATCCAATAAAACAGAGCAAAAATTAATCAAGAAAATTAAAACCACTGACTTTTTGCATTGAGCTGTTAGATCATTAAGCAGAAGAAATGTGGAGTACATTAGATAGCCTAAAGATACTTATTAACAACACATACATTTTAATACTGAAAGAGTTAATTTATCAGACGTTGCTTTAGTGATAATATAACACATGTGATGATCATAATTCCTTTAAAAGACACTATTGAAACTTCACTGGTAATAATGTACACCTTGCACATGTGTTTGAGGCAAATGAGTTTGGGATGCAGATGTGAAGAATGTCTATTTGCTGTGTCAGAGAAGGGAATCTAGCTTCTCTCCAGTGGTGAAGGTAAGCTAACTCGCGTTACTTCCACAAAAGGTAACTGGGATTTTTTCACCCCACATACCAAGAGGTCAGTCACTTAATCACTCATGGGGTCTGCCCACATGTAGGCTCACTCTCTGGCATCATAAAGAAAAAGTGAGGCAGCTCTTAATTCAGTGGAAGAGGGGTTAGCTGCTTCTTATTTACTGCAGGGAATCAGTGTACCAGCTTTGAGTGACCTCTGCACAGAGGACAGTGGAGCTGCAGTTTTACCATTGCAGGATGACTCTAATGGACAAATCTAAAATAACCCCTGGATATTGCAGCCCTAATGGATGCAGAAATGTCATGTTGCATACAGATAACTATAGTATATGACATAATTGCCTGCAGTAGTAAATTACTGGACTGAGTGATCCAAGAGATTCATATTCATATGTATTACATGTACCTTTAAAGTGCAGCATTTATTGTAGGATTTAGGTTGTTAAACATTTGAAACTGTGCAACATCCAGCTCTTCCTAGTTTCAACTAAATTCAGTATTTTTACAGAATAAAGTTTTTTGAATGTTTCCTGCCTGTTGCTGTTGCCAAGGGTTTTTGAAAATGTTGAAGGACAAGATGACTATGGCTAAACCTTTACATATAATGAACAGTTGTATAAAAAAATAGAAGTTATTTTTAAATATTAAAGGTTGAGATTTTGTAGTCAAAAAGGACTGTAGCACAGCTATTCAGTTCAGAGAACAACTTGCAATATTTGTTTCCTGTGGTCATAAACTCAATGTCATTCTTTAGGCAAGCTTCTTATATAGAGGTTATACACACTGAGGTGTACTGGAATAGAAACTGATCTCGGTAGGAGCTTGAAGAAATTATATGCCTTAGATAGCAAATTATACTCGAATGCATGAATGTTCACTAGCAAATTCAAATAGGACCTTGTGAGTAAAATGCTGGCTATGAGGTGCTGAAGTGAGATTAGAGTTGTCAGGGAGCCTATTAGAGAATTCATAGCTCTAGTTAGTTTCTTTCAGATGAAAACTAATGATGGGAACCACCCAGCCCTCCTCCATGTAGAGACCATGTATATGCAAGTGCTAAGTGATTTAGACAAAACAGGAAGAAGTCCAGTCAGAAAATAGTGGTTGTGACTGTGAAAACAAATGGCAAGTATCAGAGAATGAGCACCAATGTTTCCTCCAACAAAACCAAAGACCAAATTCTTTAAAGACTGTTCAGAAGTGACAAAACTAATAAACGTTCTATGGAATATCAGAACAAAAATGAAAGAAATCCAATTACCTTCGTCTCAGAAGGCAGACAAATACTTTTGGTAGACTACTTTTTAATGAGATTCACAGATAAACCATGATTGTGCCTTGACACTCTTTCTATTTAAAGTTTTCAGTACTTTCACTTAAATGAATGACTTAGAAAATCACCTTGCTGAAGAGTATTTCTTTAGTGATTAATGAGATTAATTTATAGGTAGCCCATAGTTTAGGATAAAAGGGCAGACTATAAGGGTGACATTGCTGTGGGTGTTTGCTACAGGCTACCTGATCAGAAGGAGAAAATGGATGACACCTACTAGAAGCAGCTGGAAGCAGCCTCAAAGTCACAGGTGCAGGTTCTTGTGTGGAACTTTAACTACTCTGACATCTACTGGAGAAGCAACTCAGCGAAGCACAAACAATCCAGTCTGATGATTTGATTATCTTTTGTTCCTATTCTCCATTCATTGTTTTTGATTCAAGAGTTTTTGTTTTTCAGGATTCTTTTCCCCCATAGGTTAACAGTAATCTGATATTTTGGATGAGTAATGAAAAGGCTTTATTTTTGATTTCTCTTTCCCACTGGAATTTTTATTTCAAATGCACAGGAGAAAGTATCATTCTTAGGACAGTAGTTTCCCAGAGAAGTACTGAATGTATCTGAGATTCCTGCCTGTAGAATACCATTAATTCACTAGAGAATTATCAGATCCTAAGAGAACAGATGAGTTATAGCCTATTATTTCTGTGAACAGCATACTCTGTACACCTCTAAATGTTTGACTCAGTTTTTTTGAAAAGTAAGCACAGACAGGTTATGTTCCATTCCTCTAAACATAAAATTAAATTCAAGCAAGTAAGTGGATATGATGGTGCCATTTCCTAGAAAGAATAATCTAGTGATAATGCTTTGTGCTGATGAAATATGATGATAATGGGAAATTCATCTTTCTACTCTATGGTCATTTCACAGTGTCAAGCAAGTTTTAGATTCAACAATATTACCAGTATTGTGATACTATCATGGCTGGGCACAGAAAGATGTGGTAATTGTTTCCCATGGTACCTATGTCTCTTAGACTTATCTTACCTTGGAGCTGATGCAACTAGAATAATTGAGAGCCTCCCTCAAGCAAAAGCTGCCTCAGAAAGTGTGAAAGCAAATACTACATGTATGTTCATTTATAGTTGTAGTGTATGTCCTGCTATCTCTTGACTATTGAGATATGAAAAAAATAATTTGAAATGTGTTAAAATTCTTGTAATTTTCCATACAAGGCAATTTCAGTTACATAAAGGAAATGTATTCCTTCATGTTTGGTTTTGTATCCATACTTTCTGTTATCTCAGAAGTATATTTTTGTTATTAGAGCTTCTGTAGTTTCAAAACACTCTGCCAGACAAGTACTACAGCTTCAGAACTCCATAGGGAGAAGGTGGGCCCAGTAGAACAAGAACCATTCTGTCTGATAAATGCTTTGAAAAAAAAGATAACTCTACACAGATGCAACATATATTTATAGGCATATGGGCACATGGCACTACAGATTTTCTTTTATCAGTAGGTCTAAAAAGTGTACTGCCTTATGTTAGTTGCATGTGAGGGTCTCTCTCATCTCTCAAAGAATTTAATCTGTTCTGTATTTCTCAACATGAGTGGGTTTGTTTGCTGTAAGTGAATCCTCTCTTCACTAAACATTAAGCACTGCGACTTAAGCAATAAATTTCACAACAGATATCATGTTTTACCATTTCTTCATGCCACGCTCTGGGTGTGGAAGTCACAAGTCAGCATGAAATATGTGATTATCCAGAACAAATGCAGTAGTCCAGAAGGTGTTTGCATCCATCCTCATGCTGAAAAAACAATCATTGATCTAGCAGGAAATTGGAACAGACTAAACTTCTTTCATTTCTGAAGTTTTGTCAAATGCAAGTAAACAATGTACTTCATCTCTGTCTTGGAATTTGAATAATCCCATACAGATTTCTGTCCTCAGCAATGTGGTCTTTGTTGTCAGACAAACATATCTGGTTTCAGACTGTGCCTAGTAGATTATCAGAAGATTTGGGTCTAGTGTTAACTCAGAAATAATTCAAGTGAAGCACTGAAAAGCTCCTGAACCACTCCATGAAGGTGAACCTGGGCATACACAATAGGCAACATATTAAGTTTTCAAATAAAAATGTAGACTCATTGGAGTCTGAGTAATCTGCATAAATATGTGTGCATACTAAGTAGACTTCTCATGGTCAGTGAGTGGGTGCTTCTATGGTACAATCGCATCCTAATATTAACGATTAAAATAGAACTGAAAAGTACCTTTTGCATTTTTTGTCATTCACTATAATGAGCTTTGAATGACCTGCTCAGACATAAATGCTGATACTCTAGGTTCAAGATATGTGAGAGGAAATTCTCATGGACTCTGTAGATGTTTAGGTATCTAGGTCACTAATCCCATATGGGCTACTGAACATTTAGATTGTTCTTAAGTTAAACAGTATTCTTACAGGTTGTTCTTTTGAATGTAGATTACTAAATTTTACTTAAAACATACTGTAGATACTGGATTTTTTTTTTTAGCTTGACTTAGTATAGGAAACCTTATAGAGAACTAGAGGGGAATTGTATTGTAATTTCTTCTAAGACATTGTAGACTAAAATATTGAGACCTAGGACACTGTACCCGTGTTCTGATTTAAGTTTCACTATCCTCATTATACTGAGAGAAGGAATTGAAATATGTTCTGTTGGAGATGGAGAAAAATATGTTACAAATCTCACTGAAAGTTCTTAAAGGGTCTGTTTATCACATTGCTCATATTCTTCAAAATAGGTTAAGCGTGAAATAAGAGTACATCCTTGAAGGTGGTGTTCCTGGTTAAGTATAGCATTTTAAAAATTAGAATTTTGCCTATATTCAAGAGAAGTTTCAGGTGGTAAGATCTGTTTATAAGAGATGCCTCTGCCTGAATTAAGGTGCAAACAAGAGCATATGCCAAAGTCAATACCACAGATTTTATTTAACAGTAAATGGGAACTAGAGACATAGAAAGAAACAGGTAGGGCTGAGGGGGCACGGGATGGAGGGAGGAAAGAACTTTTACTTACATTAAGTAAAAGATATTACCACCACATGGGCCCCTGAGGCATCCCACTGGTCCTTATTCACCCTGGTTTTCAGTGGTGGGGGTACCAGAGTAATTCTTCTGGAGGTACTACTTTTATAAACTCCAGGTCATGAGTATCCATGGGGCAGAGATGCTGTTTCCACAGCTTGGACTGGCATGTGTATCCTTTCACACAGTTTTGCCATTGTGCTAATCTTTGGTCCAGATAAATGTTATCCTAAATTCCCAGAGTCTGCATAGCAGAATTTTGTCTGTTGTGCTGATTCCAAATCATCAACTTCATTAGGCCTAGGATTTCTGGTTTGTCATCTATGCTTATTCCTGTTGTGCTGGCTTATTTTATGGGAACTTCCTTCTCTAACAGTGTTTTGAGATATGCAACAGCATTCTCTAAGTCCTCACTGGTGGTAAAACATTTTCTTTAGTATTTCTAGAAGTCAAGTAACACCTGTATATTTAAATCTTTCTCTGTCTAAAGCCCTTTACCACATTTAAGTGCTTAACTTTCCACTTTTTCCTTAAAATTGTATGTTTTTAATCTGCCTTATTAATCTAGTGCCTTCTTCCTGTCCTGGATTTAACAATTCCAGACAGCAACTACAGAAATTCCTGATTCTTGTTACTGTGTTGACAGCCAGATCCAAAGAAATAAGTGGAAGGTATAACACATCATAAAGAAGCAGACAGACCTGCTGGAGCTATGTATTTTCATTTCTAGTTTGCTTTCTCGTGTAAGCAGAGTCTTCTCTCTCCAGCTCATCATTCTGTCACACCACAGGGGGCTGGTTGCAGTGTCTGTACACAAGATCAGTGTGACTCAGAAAAGACTGCCTGAAGACTGTAACTCATACTGGTTTCATTGCATTTATGAAGGTGCCAAAAATTTAAATGAAAGTTTTTTCATAAAGTGACTCTGGATAGTACATAATACCTTGCACTGGACCAGAATTGGAACTAATTTAGTGATGAATATGTTGGAAACTGAATAGAAGAGAGCAAGAAGTTCATTTTCTTTCGCAATTCTCCAGTCATTAGAGTATTCTGTGCATGATCATTTCCCAGAGTAAGTTGCTGATGTTGTTACTGTCATTATCTATATTAGACTCAGTCCTGCTCATGGACTAGCAAGCCACTGTATTACAAAGTACTAACAATAATAGCAAAATGTCTCTTCTGCAGACAATCAATATTCTAAACATAAGGCATGAAACATCAGGTAGATAAAAGCATTGGAAAAAGACCATGCACATGAATATGACAGGTAGTACTGTTACTATATCTGTTGCTTGATTTTTTTTCATGATTTTTCCCCAGGAAATTTAATAAAAAGGAGTTTAGTTTAAAAGTATAAAGATCAACACAATAGTGTAGCAGTAGCTCCTCTCAAGTGGTAAAGAGGCGTGTTAAGCATGCAGGTAATTGGTTGAAAATTTTTCCAAGTGGAAAGAATATTTTTTTCCAGATGGAAAGAGAATCTTTCCAAAGTGGCAGAGAATATAATTGTGGTCCTGTCAAGGAATAATTGCTGGCAAGACTGGATACAATCTGGATACAGAGAAAGGAACTATATTTAACGCAATACAGAAGGGGCAGGCAGAGGGAGAGGAGAGGATGAAATGGATAATGGCTGAAATTTGACGGTGTAGAAACAAAATCTTTGTAACTGCACCTCTGTGGTTATTACTTAGGGGGAATGCCCTCTCAAATCTGAAATTTAAAAAAAATCCTTCCAGCTGTTGGGATGCAAGGTAGTGAAAGTTTTATCTGTGTGAATGGACAGGACAGGCTGTCTCTTAGATCTGTCTCTCAGGCTACAGGTCTTAAGAAAATCCTTTATATGGAATGCGAGAAGGCTTTTAGCTGAAGATAAAATACAGGGTGAAGATGCCAAACTGCACTTCTCGATAAAAGAGCTGGCAAGAAATGTTTTTAATAGAAATTAAATAAGGCAATTTAGCTATAATGCTTAGACATTCCTAAAACATAAAGTCGGAGAAATCACTAATATTTTGGATTAGATGAAAAAGCAACAGTGGAAAAATTAATCATGCCCTTAATAATGCACACCCCAAAATGCTACCCTTATGGAACCACTATCCAGGCACATTCCACAAGATGATGTCAGTATAGCTGAATGTTTTAAGATTTTTATTCCGACTTTTAGCAATTAAACCACCCCTATGTTTTGTATAAAAATTTTGGGGTTGTATTGTCATACCAGGTTTAGACTGGAATCTTCAAGTGATCACATTACAAAAGAATACTCTTCTGCAAGAATCCTGATAAATAATATCTGAATAAAGAAACAAGATTTTATGCACTTATGCCTGAAGTCCATAACAGCCATTTCCATAAATATTGAATGATTGATTGATTGATTGATTGATAATAAAAAATGAATTATATATGAAGAAATATTAATTGAGAAACTATACTTGTGTTCATTGCAATTTTTTGTTGAAGTGTTCACTCATAGATATTTTTTCAGGAAGAAAAGGATCTGCTAGTAAGAATGTATTTTGCTCTTTGTTTAGGAAACATAGAATTTTCACAAGACAATCAATTAAGCTCCGCTAAGATGAGTTGCTAAATATCAACTGCCTGTATACAATGACCTAGAGCTCACCATTATATGAATAATGGAGGCTGAAGTGGAAGAAACTACTGAAGTGGAAGAAAAGAGCAAATTACATTTTAATTTATCTGTACTTTGAGTAGATATGCTTGAAAAATTTTTGAGCTTAGGATAAAATGAAAATTCATTCACTTATCTGCTTTGTTCTACTTTTCTGCATGGTAGCAATCAGATCTATTGAGACTGGCTGAAACTAACAAAAAAATGTATTTGACAGAGACAAATCATCTGTACTATGTAATAACCTGCAAATAATTATGTTGTCTGAAAAAAATAATACTTTTAAAATTCAGGTTAATTACTTAGGATTCTGATGTCTGGTATTATAATAGTCAAATTAATATTTGCGTTTGGTAATGCTGCAGTTTTCAATTGAGTAGTAGCATAAAGAGATTTTATTTTCCAAGATGTACTGGGTAGAATTTAAAGAAAATGGAGACACTGACCTGAAATATTAACTTAGCCTTATGTTGTTAATTTATCATAAAGCAGCAAGGACTAGTAGAACAGGGACAGGATTTAACCAGGTAAGCCTTGATTGGAAAATCTTTAAAAATGTGACAGATAACTGATCAAAATTAACTGATGGAAATATGTTTTCAAGAGAACTGTGGAGAAAATTTACTGCATCAAGTGAAATATGACAGTACCAAGGTACATAGGCACTTATGCAAGACACGGAACCACAGGGAGCAATATTCTGGATATAAATGTGTGTGCTGTGCTCTTAAAGGAAGTACATGTTAGAGCCTTGGAACCAGGGGAAACACAGGGGATGCACCAAGCTGCTGTGAAACTCACATATAGATGAGGCTGACAGCACTGAAATGCTGGGAGCTGGCCAAGAGGTCAGAGCAGAGATGGGAAAGACATAAGGCTGCAAGCAGATGCAGACATGGCCTGACTGCTTCTCCCCATCATTTGGCATGCACAGGTGGAGGGGGTTCTGTGACTGATTTACAGCAGCACCCCTTCAGCAGTACTTGGAGGCACAGCAAGACAAAAGCAGGTGAGAGAGGTATGAAGAAAGCAGAGCTGGTACAACAGACAGACACCTGCCTACATCTTGGATGCTCATAAAAAGATGAATGTTCTGAAGTATTTTTAAAATTGATGTACACATGGCCTTTATGGTTAAAAAAAAAAATTCTGAAATAGCCATTGGAACATAATGGGAAATGTTCATGGTATGTGTGTGTGCACATGCATCTCAAGATAGTTGGTAAAAATGGCTTTGATGGGATGAGCATCTCATTTGGTGCCATCACAAGTGTGAACTAACAAACAGCATTCTGTTGTGTGCCATAGTTAAAACAAGAGGAATAGAATAAAATTAATGTATTTTATTAATAAAAACAAGTACTGTGGAGGCTGATGTGTTGACAGGTTTATTAATTTCAAGATGCAATTTACCGGAGAAACTTGAGTTTAAACTTGAGTTTATTGATTATATTTTGGTTTTGAAACAAAATGCAGGCTGTCCAAATGAGTCCAAAAGGACTGTGCCTGAGACCTTACATCCAGGTCTCACAGAATGGATGAAGCTTGTAGAATGTTGGCCATGCAGAGTCGTGGTAAGGGCAGCTCCCAGTAGCCAGCATTTGAGAAAATGATATCCCACTCTTGTGCGCTCATGATAGCGTTGAAAACACATAATCACAGAATGATTATATGCAGGTGCTTTATTGAGGAGCTCTGGGAATCAGGGGGACAGACCCAAATCTGACTCTGACATGGATCCAAGATGAACATGTTTTTATACCCTTTTCATTATATAACTATGTATTCATTATTAAACCCATATTGTTCTATTGTATACTATATATATATATATATTGATCTTATCCAAGCATGTATTTTTGTAATTTTCATTAGCCCCCCACCAAATATTCTTTCTCGTGATTCTTGTTACAATTACATAGTTTCTCATGATTCTTATTATGATTAAACAATAATCATATTCAATTTCCAAACAATCGTTACATTTAACAATTATATAATTTATCATATGATGATTACACAGGTGTAACTTCACATGATCTAGAAAGAAACAAAGCTCAATATTCATTCCCAGGGCCTAGTTCCCTTTCCCAGGCCTACCAGACCCAATCTTCTTTTCCACCCCCCTGAGCCCACTGTATGCAGTTCTCCTGATTTTTAGAAACATTTTAACCCTATGCTATCACTCACACACACAGACACACACCCAGTTCCTCTGGGAGTCCGGTGCATCCTCAACACTTCATCAGAACAGTGATAAGCCCTGGTGAGGACACCTTAACAAACTGTACTGCTTAAGCTTTTAGGAAAGTAAGATTTCTGTCCCTTGTATTCAGTCAATGAAACACTGAATTTAATAAATGCTCTTTTAAACCCTCTGAAGCAATACAATCCTCATTAGAAAACTCTTCCAACATCTCAGCATGCTACAGGGCATAAGAGGGATCATCTATGAAGTGTTACTTCTGTAAATTAATTCCCAGCAGTCAAAAAAACCTGGATACACAGCTAATGAAAAAAATAATATACTTAGGCAATAAAACCTCAAGGCTGTTATTTACTGAAGTCTAAAAAATAACACATTAAGGAATAAATTTTCAGCAGTTATTGGAGTTGTATAGCTAAATTTCCATAAGCACCTCTGTGAAAATATAAATGCAAGACCATACATAAACAAGAATTTAATAACTTTTAAAATAAGATTGTAATTAATTTAACAGTTATTTAATTTAAGTTCTAGGTTTATTTTATTGGAATCAAAACTTACTTTTCTTCCCAAGAGGTCACCTGTCAATAGACAAATGGGGCTTTTTTTAAGGCAAAAAGTATCTGTGTGCCTTATGAAACACTGACTATGAAACTACCTGAATGACTCAGAATTAACAGTTAATAAATAACAACAGACAATTACTGCGCTTGTGACCTTGATTGTACAAACTAGACTTACAAATTTTAATGATCAAAATAATTTGACAATATCCTTAAACATAATATTATTCCTATATAATTACTGAAACTAGTTGAAGTATTGTCACAAGAAAACTTGTCACTTCACCACGATAAGACTCTTTATAATTTCATCATCTTTCATTTATGCTATGAATCATTTTTATTTGCTCTGAATAATGTCTTGCTACTTCATATGTTGTAAATAATAGCAGATATATCTACACACATATATATAATTTTTCATAGTTTAATGATTTCACATTGCTAACAAGAAACTTTTGCTGAAATTCTGACATTTCCTCAGAAATACTTTCGTAGAACTGTATTATAGAAAATGTTGACATTTGAATTTTTCATTTTAATTATAATAAGAGCAGATTTCCAAATGTCAGATTTTCCTACAGAATGGTAATTCTCTTTTTGACCACCTCTAATATCTCTATCAAAAAATCCAGTAATGGTTCAGTGGATAATGTCCTGTTATTTTGACTTATATTGCTGAGCTGCCATGCCAAATTGATACCTTATGATTGTTCTCTGGTACTATTTTAAACTCTCTCTTTCTCCTTGTATTGCATTATTACCATTATTACAGAAAGCTCATCGGATTTTTTTTTTTTAATATTTAACCTTCCAAACTGGAACCTTCATCTGCAGCTTCTGTGTTTGAGTCAATTAATGGTGACCAGAGTTGCATCTCCTTCGGACACCAAATTCCCTTTTGGGCACTGCTGGCCAGCGACCTCTGTTTGAAGCCAGGAACATCATCTTCCCAAGGCAGGGGCATCCAGTCACAATCTATTGTTGAATGTACTCTGGAGACTTCTGCTGGCATGAGCACTATGGTACAGGTGGTAATTATTGATTGGTTTATCTCTAGAAAGGCATGCAGGTGGTGAATAAAATGGCCAATGAATGATGTAAAGGGCAATATAAAAGGTAGAAAAAAATCTGAAATATATGTCCTAAGATCTTGTTCACCAGCAACAAAAGCTGAAAATTAAAAGTCCCTTACAAGAACTAAGGAATACCGAATAAATGCCAATCTGGTATGCAAAGACATGCACTAGTAGACCCTTTGATACTCCCCAGCTCCATAGTGCCAGTGCATTTCTGTGATGTGCAGAAGATTCCATGTGATCAGGAATTTCCATGTTCAGTTCCCTTGCTGTTTTTCTCTCACTCTAATGTAGAACTGGTGAACATCGTCAGTGACTCAGAACTTACCTTGATCTTGTACAACATGAGTTAATAACACCTGAAGAGAACAAGAGCAGGAACTTAAAAAGAGGTCATAAAAGAAAAGACCTTTGGATTACCCACAGCAGTTTTAGATCTCTATTACATAAAGATAAGCCACTCTTAATATGCAGAGCACTCCTTTACAATATTATCTTGATAAAATCTGAATAGTTGGATACTTGCAGAAATGTTAGTCTTCAATCAATGCTCAATTTGACCTACTTCTGTGAAATATGTAATTTGGAAGGATATTGAATACCTGTAGAAAATGTTCTCTGTGATCGCAGAGCCATAATGACTCACCATAAAATAATGACTTTTTCTGCCTGTGATGGTAAGGTGAATATACATGGGACCAGAATGAATCATTGGGCCTCTCTAAAGTACTTAGTACAATAGTTCGTTATTTCAGGCAACAGTACCATTTGATCCCATTTTCACGTTCAGCAACTTGTATCATTTTTCAAAGCAAAATGGTAAATTAACTAAAGCAGATTTAAAACAGATATCAAACAAAAAATATCCCGGGTAATGGAACAATGGAGACGTATAGTGTTGGCCATGAACACACATGGTGGTAAACAAAACTTTATTTATATCTGGTAAAATATCCTTTGGTGCAGCTGGTTATGTGTTTTATGCTGGTTGGTTGAAAGGATACTTAAAGAAGAACATATGTCCTGGAATGCTACCTCATATCTTTTAAAATCAAGCAATACAGCTGGATGACTTATTATTATGCCTATAGAAATCATAGGTATAGATGCAGTACTGAAAATAATTACGAGAAAGAAAAGTGATAACTGCCTGTTTTATAGCAGAAACAGTTGTAAAACAAATAATTCCAAGACAATGTGACTGAGACCAGCAGCTTGAGGCTGAACAAGGTGTGGGGTCTTGCCCATGGGTAACAACAACCCCATGCAGGAGTACAGGCTGGGGGAGGAGTGGCTAGAAAGCTGCCCAGAGGAAAAGGACCTGGGAGTGTTTGTTGGCATCTGGCTGAGCCAGACTCTTCTCAGTGGTGCTCAGTGACCGGTTGACAGGCAGTGGCCATACACTAACACACAAGTTCCCCCTCAACACGAGGAAGAACTTTACCAGTGGGGGTGCACTGGAACAGGCTGCCCTGGGAGATCGAGGATTCTCTCCTCTGGGGACATTCAAACCCCACCCGGACACGTTCCTGTGCCACCTGCTTCAGGTGCTCCTGCCTTGGCAGGGGGTTGGACTGCATGATTTCCAGAGGTTCCTTCCAAAACAAACTATTTTGTGATCCTGTGATAAACAGGATTCACCTCCAGAGATTTTATTCTATTATTTCAGAAAAAACAAGATGTGCAAGTAACTCACCATAGTATTCTAAATATCTTTACATCTGAGTATTTGCCTTTATAAACTTAATAACATTATCTCAGTGCCTTTCTCTGTGTAACTGTGTGGGTAGAGGGTAGGGTGTCAAGATGGGGCCCCACATCTCCTTAGTTTCTGTGACTCTTTGCCGTGCTATCAAAGGGTCTGTTTTCATCTTCTGTGTTACATATATGCATATTTATTTTAAAATCTAAAATCTCATGGATATACCTTTTTCAGTTTTTATGATCAGTACATTCTTGTGTTGTGGGGCAAATTACTAATGCTACTACAATAATTCCAAAAATAATTTTAAAATAAATAAATTTTTCCTCCTGTCACAGTACATTGTATTAATAAAGACAATGAGAAGAATTATGTTGTACTAAGTAAGTAGCATAAAATGATATATTGCATTCTGTCTATTCAGTTGTACAATTATAAATTCAGCAAAAAAATCTTGGGGTTTAAAAAAAATTACAATTACAAAATCCAAACCTTTTCTGGTGTTATTTCTCTAAGGTATTTTCTTTTAAAATTACTTGTTATTTGCAGAAAATTTTTACAATTTTTCCTCCTATTCTTTACTAAGTGTCCTCATTTCAGGAGCACTTAACTGTCTGTGTAGGTTTGGAAACATGACATTATTATATTACGCACAGGCTGGAACAGTGATAGTATTTGATTCCACCCCCAAATGAGCTGGTTCATGGGAGAAAAAATTCCATCAATGTCTTTTTATATAAACATACACAGCAACAAACATACAGGCTTGGATTTGGGAAGTCTCTAAGCTTTAAATTGTTGAAAATGAGGACTGTGCACTGAAACTGTCATTTGTTTATGTTTTTTTCATGGTTATTTTGCAAAAGCAGCCATCTTTTTGTCTGTTAATAAAAGTTCGATTTGATCAGATTTTTAGTCTGTCGCAGAATGGCTATGGTGTTATTTTGGTAAGTGTGTTGTATTGCCATATAATGTCATTTTATTTTTCAGGGCAAGGCAGTAGAAGAAGAATTATTTGATTCTTACAAGGTTTACAGTGAAATCTCTTTCTCTGAAACATGTTTTCTTAAAAATGATTGCTATGTTAGAATATTAACTTGTTTTCTTTATCATGATATGAATGCAATTAACTTGTGAACCACACTAACAGTAGTACCAGTGGACAAATACGTATTTCAGTACAAATAAAAAACTCTCAGTAGCCCCTATATCTAATTTATCCTTTTTCTTGCAGCTGATGTAAATTTTAAAATCAATAAAACATAAAACAGGATTACAAACAAGTTTACTGATGACACAATGCTGGGAAGAGTGGCCGATACCCACATGCAGTGAGCCCTTCAGAAGGATCTGGACAGGTTGGAGAGATGGCAGAGAAGAACCATCTGAAATTCAACAAAGGCAAATGCAAGCTCCTGCACCTGGGGAAGAATAACCTTCATCAGCACAGGCTGGAGGCTGACCTTCTGTAAAGCAGCTCTGTGGAGAAGGACCTGGAGGTCTTGTGGGCAGCAAACTGTTCTTGAGCCAGCAGTGTGCCCTGGGGGCCAAGAGGTCTGTGGTGTCCTGTGAATCAAGAATTAAAGGGTTAAGAGCTTAGCTAGGGAATAGAAGCTATACATATAATGATTAGAGTAGAAGCAATGTAGAAAAGTTAATTATTAGCTGATGGAACTTAGATGATTTATCATCTATTTATTCTATTATTTGCTTGGCTTTGTTGTGTCAGGATGGGAGGATAGGGTATTGTCAGGATGAAGAAACCATAACTACACCTGGGCCCCAAAACCAGCCAGAACCAGGCTGAGGAGCTTGGACTATTGCCAAAGGACAAGAGAGCCTGCCAACAAGACAAAGGTGAAAAGTTTAACGTGAGGAAGACGTCCCTGACTTCATCTTAGAAGACCACTGACCCATTTCAAAGCCCACCAACCCATTTGAAAGAAAGAACTTTGCAAGCGTAAAAGGACTTTGAGCTCATTTTAATACGAAGTGGGGCTAGGCGGGGTTAGGTAATGGCCATGTATAGGTGTATTGGGTAATCATATGAATATGTAAGATTTTTGCAGATAAAAGAGGGCAAGAGCCCCATGGATTTTGCACATCCCTGTGGGAGATTTCTCCCAGGTGTGTCTGGCATTGTAATAAACTTTATGAATAATAAACCACTTTCTAACTTTAACTGGTTGGAGAGTCTTTGTCTGCGTATCACCTGGGGAGCATTAGGAAGAGCACTGGCAGCAGGACAAGGGTGGGGATCCTTCCATCTACTCAGCTCTGGTGAGGCCACATCTAGAGCTCTGTGTCCCCTTATGGGCTCCTGGAGCAGGTCCAGTGCAGGGCAACAAAGGTGAGTAAGGGGCTGGAGCATTTCTCTTTTAAAGAAAGGCTGAGGGGACTGGGCGTGTTCAGCCCTGAGAAGTGACAGCTGAGGGGGAGCCTCATTGATGAATGTCAGTATCTGAAGGGAGGGTGTCAAAAGGATGGACCAGGCTTTTCTTGGTGGTGCCAGGCAACAGGAAAAAAGGCAACAGGCAGAAACTGATGCACATATTCCACCTGAATATGAGGAAGAACTTTTCACTGTGCAGGTGACTGAGCACTGGAATAGATTGTCCAGAGAGGCTGTGGATACTCCCTGACTGGAGATATTCAAGAACCATCTAGACAAAATCCTGTGCCATGTTCTTGGGGATGACCCTGCTTGAGCAGGAGGGTTGGACCAGATGATCCACTGTGGGCCCTTCCAACTTTATCCATTCTGTGATTCTATGGAGTTCAATGCTCCACAAAATGGAGGAGTTTGGGATCCTCTGCAGACAGAAATGCATTATACAGTGCATATATATATACAACACAACATAGATTATATATTGTTTACAGGTAATTCTTTTAAATATCTGCAAATAAATGATTAGGCCACTAGTAGGGCCTAATGGCTGAGATAACACAGTGGGATGGAGAAAATCACTGGACACTATGTGAGAAACCACTAGCTGTGGCAGTGGCAGAGCAAAGAGCTGAAAAACATACAGGTAGTGTCATGAGGCTGTCTGTGCCAACAAGTGTTTAAGGAAGAATAATGGGAAACGTGGCCAAGTTTGCAGATAAAGGGGGTCCAGTGGTATTTTGGGGATTAAAATCCTCAAAGGTCAGCAGTGCCTGGTGCAAAGGTACCAGTGCTAACACATAAGGTAAGGAGTGCCTAGGTAAAGGTATAGTGAAACCGGAACTAATGGTGGTAAAGTAAGTATCAGCAGGTTGTTCCTTTGGGACTGGGAGCAGAAAAAAGGAAGTACAAAGGTGGTGAAAAAGAGGGTCAAAACCCAGAAAAGCAGAAAACAAAGTTTTCATATCACACAGTTGTTACTACTGTCAGGGTCACATGAGCATTGAACCTTTTTCTGCAGTCAGGAGGATGGGAACCACCTGTGGCCCTGGCTTGTGAGGTTAAAACCTGGACTTGATGGATCATAGCAGCTTGTTTGACCCTGGTGGCATCAGTATCTCCCCAAAAATTGACTAATAGAAGCAATTGGAAAAGTATTCAACCTCTTTGGAGCCAGTAGGAAGTAGAAACTAGAGGCAATGTCTGCTTCCACTTGCTAAATAAATGACCTTGCTAAATTACCTTTTTATTTACCACTTGCTTAACGGTGCCTTCAGTTCATTTTTTCTAGCATTGTTTTCCACAGAAATTCATTACAGTAAATAATGTTGTGAGCTTTTTACAGGTTCTAAGTTATAGGCCATGTCACTTTCTAGAAGTCATGTCTCATAAATTAAAGTCAGATAACATAGAACACTCATATATCCACAATTTTCATATGCACCCAGAAAAGTATAATATTCAGTAGTTTTTGAAAAGGTTCTCAAAATTGAGACTTTTGGTATCATGTGCTTGCATACAGTGATGTGAATAAATACAGATTTGTCTATATACCAGATTATATTACCTTAAAATAATCTACAATCCAATCCCTTCCCTGTTCTTAAAGTAAGAAAGAGAGAAGTACCTGAATTTCTCAAACATTGTCTGACTCCAACTATTTTCTTGATTCATCATTCCCATAACAAAATAAGTACTTCAAACTTTCAGAGTTCCAAAGCTACATGGAAACCATTACATGAAAGATTAGTAAAATATGAGTATACCTCTACTTTATCTTTGCTACTTTATATCAATTAAAAAATAAAGATTAAAGGTATTTCTGTAGGAAAATAGAGTAGGCACATAGACTTCTGCACTGAATAGTCAGATTCTAAGATGCATCAGTACACATGAATGCCTTTTTCCACAGGTTTTTCTTCTCTGATTTAATTGAAAGGGCTTGGAGAAAGTTTGTTCTGCATGTAAATTGAGATGGTAATGACAGAATATCGGTGACATTTTTACCCTGAGCATGGCAGTGATTTTTTCACTGACCAGCTGCACGGCATTTTTTTCCCTGGGCACTTCAGAGAGCCTGCAAAGCACAGCTGATAGCCTTTTCAGCTCCATCTGGGATCTGTTCTGATACTCCTTTCTTTGCCACGCTTTAGAGGCTTTTCACAGTAAAACTATGGCCCAAAATGGTCTTACCATTGTTCAGTGCCTCTTCTTAAGGTTCTGTTTCTTCTCTTCCTGCCTTCACTCTTTACCACAGAAACAATTGACATCCTTTCTGTAAAGTTGCTCTTTTCATGCCAACAGGGCAAATAGACTTGGCAGGTAGTTTGGCTATAATTGACCATATCCAAACAGTAATTGAATTTTGTTTGCTGTCATAATGGAAGAGCCAACACCATGCTGTCCATTCTGTGATGATGGGCACCAAATTACATTACTCATTTCTTTGCTCATGCTACAATCCGCATATCTGGATATGAAACTCTACAAGCTACGTAGGTTGGAAAGGGAGAAAGAAGGAAAAGACTGAAGACAGTGTGGCTCAGTGCAGTCACATTAAAGACTGGATCTGTTGCATCCTCTCCCAAGAAAATATATTGTGTTTTGGTTACAGACAAGGATTTTTGTTCCATTTCACATTATCAACTCCACAATTTTCAGGGCAATAATTTCAGATTACTGTCAGGGGAAAATATCTGCAATATTTATTTATCAGTGGGCCAGATAATGCACTTTGGCAACTGTGTCAAACACCAGCTGGGGCTTGGGCTCAGTTTTTCTTAATTACAAACAGTGTAATTTGCTGTGTATGTAACACAAGAGAGATTTTTGTGTCTGTTACAATACAACACTTGCCACCAAGATTTTGAGGTTTTATTTTCTGACACTTCTTTCAGATGTGAGTAAGAATAAAGTAAGTAGACTGGCAGTGCTGTTCCCCCACCCCCAGTCTCTAAAGTATACTAAATCTCTGCCAGTGTGTTAATAGTTTTAATAAATTAAAAGGAATTACCAGAGACAGCTAGAGGGAGGGGAACAGACTGAAGTCAGCATACACATTCATGTTGCCACATTAAGTGGATGTGAGTAGGCCCTGTCAACACCCATGGGCAAGAACAGAGCAGCCTCAAGAGAGGAAGAGTAAAGGTGAGAGGAAAGATGAAAATCTCCCAAATGCTGACTGATCAAAAACTTGTCATCCTGTTGTAGCTTCAAGAAATGAGAGAGTCTGTGGCAGGTGAGTAAGTCCCCAGGCCATGTCAGTGCCAGCGAGGGGCTGTGCATGTCAGTCCCCATCCCAGGTGGCAGCTGCATACCCTCAGAGACATCAGGTCTGTGTGTGCTGCTGGGGGAATGGCAAGAGACTGTCACACCTAGGGGTCACTGCCACCAGTGCAGCTCCCCTGGGGAGCCAACAGCCAGCTGGGCTCCACAGGGGCCACTGGGAGTGACTGCTTGTGTGACAGGGTCTGTGTGACACGGACTGTGTGACAGGGTCTGTGTGACAGGGACTGTATGACAGGGACTGTATGACAGGGTCTGTGTGACAGTGTCTGTGTGTGCCAGGGACTGTGTGACAGGGTCTGTGTGACAGGGACTGTATGACAGGGTCTGTATGACAGGGTCTGTGTGACAGTGTCTGTGTGTGCCAGGGACTGTGTGACAGGGTCTGTGTGACAGGGACTGTATGACAGGGTCTGTGTGACAGGGTCTGTGTCTGTGTGACAGGGACTGTATGACAGGGTCTGTGTGACAGGGTCTGTGTGTGCCAGGGACTGTGTCTGCCAGGGTCTGTGTGACAGGGTCTGTGTGTGACAATGTCTGTGTGCCACAGACCGTGTGTGACAGGGTCTGTGTGACAATGTCTGTGTGACAGTGTATGTGTGACAGGTCTGTATGCCACTGTCTGTGTGACAGTAGGCTCGACTACCAGAAAAGAGTTTGGGAGTTTTTGGACAGTTTTCCAATGCTTTGTAGAAGCAATTACACTATTGAAAGGAAAAGTCTCAAATTAGCTTTATACCTGACAATATTGTGAGTGAGAATTTAATTTATTTCATCCAGGTTGAAAGGAAGTAATTTAGGACAAGAATTGCTGGACAAGAGTACACTTGCTAGACAATTAGGACAAGAGCAACGGATACATTACAAGCTGGTTTCCATTTCCTTATTGAAGAAGTCATGAAACCAATGCCATTTCAAAGCAGGCCTTTTGCATTTGGACCGAATCAAGAGGCCATCCTATGTTTTCTTCTAACACAGCAGTGCTTGATCACTTCTGAAATCATTTGGCCTTTGTAACTGCCAGAAGAAAAACAAAAAGGGCAGTTACAAGTGAATAAAGCAGTGGGCTTGTTTTGGAAAGTACCATATGTCAATCCTATATTTCTTTTGGAAGAAAATGACTTAGTTATGTTTGAACATGAATCTGTGATTTCTGTGTGATAACACAGGATTTAGGAGTACTGTTTTACTTATTATTATCTTCAGTCTACAGGGCTCCTAAACTGTGGATGAGAATGAAGTTGACTTGTGAGTCCAATCTCTTATCCTTGTCAATTCAAGGAACTCTCAGAAAAACTTGAAAAATACTGGTAATCCTGATTCTTTTGAGATACAGAAGAGAGAAAGTCCTCAAAAGAACATAAAGTCCTTTTTGTTTTTCAGTCTGTAAGAGCAGTAAATTTACCAGAATCCTGGAGAAAATTGGTGCAAAATTAAAATCCATGAATTTAAGAGAACTTGCCAAAATTCTCCAGATGAATCAGATCCCTTTGTGACTGTAGAAACATCTGTATCATTTGTGAAGCTTTCTAAAATATACAAAGCATTTTATGAATTTATTTTGCCTTGGTTCATTATCTCTTTAAGTTTTCTCTTTGTTATTTTCTTAAGCAAGCTGTATTTGATCTTATTCTGGAGAGTGTCAGAGGCACTAAACTTTTTCCTTGAAGTCTGCAGCACTGGCAGCTCTGGAGGAGAGGAAATATTCCAGAATCCTTCTGAAAAGGAAACATAAATGTCAGATGATGAAATCACCCCTAGAACTTGAAATTAACATACAGAAGAATTGAGAGTAGGTAGGAATACACTACCTAAAAGACCTGTAGAGCTAAGATGTTCTTACTGGAGGGTACTGGAAATTTATGGGGGAAAAACTGCAGCGGTTCCTGATATTCTTTCCATTAAGGTTAATCTAATACACATATATAGATCTTATCTTCCTGTTACCTGATGGGATCTTCTCTCATGGGAGTATGTTCTCATCCTTCTCCTGAGTTTTTCCCATTTCTCTCTTAAGCAGTAGCTACCGGCCTGACCTCCATGATCCAATTTTCTCTCCTTCTGTGCCCCTGGTGCTGTGCAGCTACTCAGCTCCTGGGTAGCATTCCACTTTTGCTTTCTTTAGCTATTTTTTAAATTAGGAAAAATTAGTTAATCTGATAATGATTTCTGACAAATGCTACCAAACTAGGGAAAATGTCTTGGTTTGAGAGACAGGTATTTGCTAAGGAAAGGCAAGAACCCCTTTTCCTGAGATGGAGGCTGCATCCCCCTCCTTTCCAATCACTATAATTTGAAATCAGACGCTTTCAGGCAGAAGATATGGGGATAGGAATAACAGTTCTTTACCAATATATCTAACCAGGCAAACAGCAGAAAACAACAACTTTAGAAATTGACAACAAAACAGAACAGTACAGCTCA
>VXBI01001677.1:0-47369 GCA_013397375.1 Toxostoma redivivum
TGTCTCTTAAACCAAGACACACTGCTATGCTGGGCTACCAAATATGTACCAGGTGAAAAGCAAAGAACATTCTGGCAAGCATCCTACAAAGGGATGCACCATCCTCTGCTCCTCCAGCTCAGGGCTGATCATTTATTAGTGAGAGACAGAGAACAGCTTTACATCTGTTCATGCAGACACAGAGACAGCTTTTACAGCAGAGGTGTCCACAAGCTACAAGAATTAGGTGGAGACCAGCAATTCATTTTGTACAAGACAGACACTAGAGCTGAACAGCCCCATTTCTCACCACAGCAATTCAGGCTGCAGGCCCAGGGACTGAAGCAGACCCTGAAGAACCATGAACTGCCTGCCTGTTACTCGTTGCCAGCTATCAATAACAAAATGCCATCAGAGCTGATAGAAAAACCTGCAGTGTTACAAACTGACCTGAAATCCCCCTTCAGTTCTCTTCCTCCCATTTCTATGATAGAATAGAACCAAATTTCCACTCAGCAGTACAGTAATTAGATATTCAAAAAGCAAACAAATTTCAGATGACAGCCCCCAGGAGAAAACTGATATACATGGAAAAAACATTTTAGTTTACTTAGGGCCATTCTGTTAACAACAGGCTTGGAGGGATGTAATTAGTATCCTGCAAGCCAGCATATGAAAAGGTTAAATTAAACCTATCAGACCTAAAGAATAGCAACAGAAATTAAAAAGTGAAGCCACAAATCCACACGGACTGGCACAGCTAGGAGTTTATATGATCAGGAATTCTAGAGTGGTAATTCACAAGTGTTGCATTCTGATTTCTGCTTACCCAGAAGGGTAGGCATTATTTTGGACCTGCAATAGCTGAGGTTCATCAAACCCATGGAGGTCAGTCTGTGGCTCTCCAGCAGTTCCCTGTGCCATGCAGAAGGAAGAAGCAGCCAATGCTGGGAGGGTTAATTCTTATTCTCCAACAATAGTTTGTTGAATGGGTGTCTCCCTCTTCAATATAACCTATTTTCTTCCGCACAGAAAATTCCTACAAATGTTTTGAACTGGTGAGAAAGTTCTTACATCACTCTCAATCAAGTTAGTGTGGAAAAAAAGCATTATAGCAGTCCTAATGCAATGCTACACTGACAGCAGAGACTACCAATAGAGAAAGTAAAAAATAACCCTGCAATATTCACTCCGCTGTGACCAATGGCACATGATGGAAAGCAGCTCCTTTTAAATCAACCCAGCCTACCAAGGGAATCCCCCTAGAGGAAGATTTAAGTGTCAGGAGGGAGGTGACAACGTGGTCTGCAGCTCAAGGCAAAAGGGATGGAACCACCACACGGACTGACCCCACTAACAGGCAGCCTTTCCCACAGCACTCTGGCTGACATGGAACCCTGCACAAAATTTGGGTGAGGTAAGGCTCTAGGCTTTTTTTTAGATTTGGACCATTTGCATCATACTGCAGGCATACAAAAAAACCCAAACCAGACAGCAAGTTGTTCCAGCACATTTTGACTTTCCAAGTACAAAGCAAAGGAAACATTTAAAAAACATGACTCGTAAAGCTTTTGCTGCTCTCTGTTAAGATTTGCTGTCATCAGGACAGCATTTTTTGGATGAAAAATATGTATTGCTAAAGGTCACAGAGTTGTCTTTTGCAAAAAAATTAGGAAATAAATGGCTGCTGACAATTCTAGATGATGATTCATCTGTCCAGGAGCTCCAATACACATGGCCACAGCTGTCCCTCAGGTTTGCTGCAGACCACAGCAGCCACCAACTAACCCAGAAATCTGTCTTCACTCTCCTGTCACTCTCTCAGCCAACTTTTCAGCCCTCTTCATAGACACACCAAAAATTCCTTACACTCAAGCTTAAAACCAGATGAAAAACATATGAAAATAATATCTGTCAGGAACAACACTGTTTGCAGTAGCCAGGTTTCCATACTTACCATTTCTATTATTACCAAAATCCTCTTTTCTTCATGTGCAGCAAAGAGTCTCTATGTATGAGATACAGGGATGAAAGAGGGATCAGCTCCAATACCACCATTCCCAGAAACCAGTGAAACAGCAGAACAAGAGAGAAACATTCCAGCACCTCAAAGGCAGCTGGCAAACCCCAGCACAGGTCAGCACACACCAGCAGACAAGAAATGCTGACAGGAGAGAGATTCTCCTTGCCAGGGAAGGTCAAGCTATTGAAAGTTATTCTTTAAAGAGTTATTAAAGTTCTAGAGGTCTGTTTAGACAACCCTTGAGTGAAAGGCCAGCATGAGATACAGCAGAGAATCCCAATGTTTTATCCTGTCAGAGTAGCATCTCAATAAAAAAAATTAATAAGAGATTTTTATTGAGTGATTATCCTTTCCATCTTTGGCTTTTCACTGGAGTTTATGGGGACTATTTACTGATCTCTTCAGGGAAGGAGATGACATTTACTGTTCATACTATGCCCCTCTGATCTCAGACATGGCCTCTACTGTCACTTCATCCAACAGTGATTCTGTAACTTCAAAAGAAAGATGCTGCTAAAAATTTAGGGGACTATTATTTCAACAGAAGCACAGAATTCTTGAAGACAATACAGAATACTTTGCAGACAATGCAGAAAGCCAATTATTTATGATTTGCAAAGCAAAAAAAAAAAATCAAGAAATTTCTTCTCATTCTTTTTACTGCTCTCCAGTTCTGTGGCACAGCTGTGAAGATCATCAGCTTGAACATGGAATTCTTATTATCTGCCCAATTTAATCATAAGAAACAGACAACCAGAGCAGTTGCCTAACAGTCCAAATCCAAGAATGTGCTCTTTTCAAACATATAAGTAAAAGTTTTCCTGGAACTTCTGCTCCTTCATGCATTTCAGTCTGATGCATTAAACTAATCAATTCCCTATTACAGGGTTGAAGTGTTTGTCATTTAGGTTTTGGGTTTGTTTGTTTTTTTTTTTTGTTTTTTTTTTTAAACAATGGATAAATTACAACCAGAAATTTGTAACCATCAGCCTTTCAAGTCAAGATCATGGGACTAAGATTTAAGAGCCCCCGAAGACTAAGGATCTATTTGAGCCCATTGAGGGATGTGGAAGCCAAACCCAGTGTGGTTAAGTAAGAAAAGTACAGATACAGAACTGACAGCACTGAAGGAAAGGTGTTTCATCCTAACCAGCAATTGTCCCAGTGTGCAGAAATCAACTGTGCTACCAGAAAAGCACTGTTTTTAAAAAAAAAAAAAAAAAAAAATCCAACAACCAAGAAAAATCTCCCCCAAACAAAGAGAACCCTCACACCACAGTTTTTATTAACCCACTCTCTTTGCATTAGTGTTATTCCCGTCCCTTGACAATTCAGCTCACTGTCCAGCACCTGGAGTCTTTTATATCAATTTATAAATAGATGCTGCACAAATCAATCCCAGCTACTTCTCGCAACCTTTGTATGCAAGATGGATGATCAAGGGAGAAAAGTTTTAGTCTTATCAGAGGCAGGTGGAACAGTGAAGAGCAAGCAGGACAAACAGCACAGGTGCAGATGGAGGAGCAGGGGTGGAGCCAGGAGGGCCCTCTTTCACCTGGTCAGAGCATATCTAAAGAACAAGGAAAACAGATCCACAGGAAACCAGATTTCATTACCTCCACTTCTCTGAAAAGAAACCCATTTGTACAAGTCACTTGCGGTTACAGCATGAGCTTGTCTAATTTCCTTCTAGACTGAGTAGCAATAAAAAGACCTTGTCAAGAGGGTGGGTTTTCCTTCTCCTCACCTTAGCCTGAAAATCCTCCAAAGAAATACTTATTTCATGTAACATTGATTTGTTCAATGCAGCACACCTTGCTTGCAAACTAATGAGAGAACTATAGACCAAGTCTACAGCTGTTGGGTAGTGCCTATTTGGAAGCCAGTATAGGTAAGAAAACTAAATAGTCACAGGCTTGTTTTCAAGCTCGTTTAGGAGCTTCCTATATGGAAGATTTCTGGAGATGTATCCTTTAGGATCTGTATAGAAAGCTCTTTTGCCTCACTTGAGTAATATCAGTGGCTTGAACTCTGCAGCTCATAAAGCTAAAGAGTGTTAGCAACTTTAAAGGAGAAAACAGAATTACTAGATCTGACCATAACCACTCAAAGTCACTGTGCCCTCTTCACCACCAGTCAGAGGACTTTCCATGGAATTTCTCCACCTGTGCAATGTCTACATAACAGTGGCATTAATTCCTCCTTCACTTGCCTTTTCCAGCACAGCAAGGGTGCAAAACACACAGCAAAGTGTAGCTTAACCTGCATCAGGCACCATTTAAATGGCTCAGAGAAAAAGATCTCAGTGAATACATGCACACATTGCTGCTGCAATGAAAAGTGGCTGTTCCATTTGTGGTGATGTGTGCTGCCAGTGGCTCCACATCTCTGCAGACAGCACTTCAACCCAATCCAAAGTGACTACTCCAGGCACTGCAGTGCAGAATATTGAGGGAAGTTTCCAGCAAGAGAGAGAAAAGGTTTGGATGCTGCACATTTACTTTTCAGGAGCACAAAATTCATGAGGAAGGCAAGTCAAATCACAGGCAGTCCCAAGTGGAAACCTTTTATCAAGGATTCTTTTACATGTTCTGCGTCAAGAAAGGAAAAAAAAAGAAGAAAGCAGAATGTAAGGAGAGAGCTATTCCCATCTCTTGGCTTTTTTTTGTTATTTCAAGAGTCAACATTTAATGTTAAGGGCTGCACAAGCCCTTAGCTGAATATTAAAACCATCTTCCCTGGCTTTTCATATTGCCTGGAACACAGGACAGGCCATGTCAGCAGCAGCTAAACCAGCATACCCTGAACACAGAACATGAATTTTCCACTTTCAAGTGTACCAGAGCAAGATCCCCGAGCTCTGCTGCTGGCAAGTAAAAAACCTCAGGTCATTATACACATATTTGCAAGTGCATTGACCCCTTGGGTAGGGAAGCCTGGTGGGGATGTCACATACAAACCACCCTACCTCTGTCACTGAAGTCATCCACCAGCACGATCTCTGCCACCAGCTCGGGAGGGGAGCGGTTCAGGACGCTGTGCACTGTCCGCAGCAGGGAGGACCATCCTTCGTTGTGGAATGGGATTATCACACTGGTGTTTGGGAGCTTCTCCAGGTACAGCTTGTTCTTGCAGCTGGATACAGACACAGCAAGTCAAAGAGCGCTGCCAGAACACACCAAAAAACACCCAAAACACACCAGCACTTCCATATTAATTAGCAGCAATCAACGTAGTTCTTTCTTAACTTCTCAAAATGATGAAGAGTGCATTAGTTTTATTAATTTTTAAATAGAGGTAATGAACTCTTGCCTTGTAGGGTTGGTAGTTTCATAAATAAAATTCTGCAGTATGAAGTGCAGTGTTTATTTTCCTGCAGGTGTGGCCATAAGTGGACACCTTGTTAAACAGGTAACCCTTAAGGCCACAATAGCGATCCAATATAGTAAAAACACCCAGTAGCTCTACAGTAGGGGTCAAAAATCTCCATCCCTGGACCCCCCTGTGTCCAGAACAAACCAGTGGTAACTGTGTGAATGGAGGTGTATGCAGGCACAATGACAGTGCCAGCAGGACAAGCTGCCCGGTGCCCAGGAGCAGGGCAGGGAGGTCCCAGGCTGCTCCTGTCCTTGCACAGCCCCCAGGCTGCTGTGCCCTGCCAGGCCCTTGGGAGGCTCTGAGCACAATTCCATGCACACAGGCAGGAATTCCTCCCCCTGGGCCCCGGAAGGGCAGACAGGAATGAAAGCAGTCCTGGCAGTGGCAGCTTTTTCCTGGTACCTTTCCCAGGGCATGGAGAAGGAAGCACCTATGTTATACAAGCTCAATACATCTGTGCCTACAGGAAGTTATTCTGGTGCCTGTGTGAGAGGACAGTAACTTATTCTGGGTGTAATGAATTGTCCTGGGGTGCTGCCAAGAGCCTGCAGGCTGTGGCTGCAATGCACAGATGCAAGATGCAAACTGAAGCTGCAGGGACTGCTTTCATCCAGCCCTTGGCATTGCCATCCTAACCTTCTTCCAACTGCTACTAGCTACAGTTCTGTTCCAGTATGATCCAAGAGCCCTTGAATTGTTTCTAACTCTTCTTAAACTGGAATTCTCATTTTCTGACTAACTTTAACAAGTGGGAAACTTTAGCTATTAAGTTTAACCATTAAGCGTGGAGAGAAATTGCTTCCCTCCAGCTACTGTATCTACAATTGCTTTACAAGACCTGCAAAATTAGTATTTAATATTAAAAACCCTAGAGGCACTTAAAGGAAATGTTATCAGGGGAAGACATGACTGTTAAAACAAATAATGGTATGTGTGCACCAGGCAGATCCAGCACATGCTGTGCCCCAGCTCCCGAGTCCCACAATTAACAGAAAGCAGAAGTCACACACTATTTGGTATATTCAAGTCCACACAAACCATCTCACACATCAGCTGCTTCTTTGTCCTTCCCTACCCAGGGCAAATGTTGGGGAGAAGCCCAGCTGTGTCCCCAAAGCTTAGGACAAGGCAGATGATGCCTTTTTCCCCAGCACACCTTCTCTCACTCCCTGCTGTCTGCAGGCATGTCTCCAAACTCTCTATTACATGCGGTGAGGTAAGAGGTTCTAAAACACAGCTCCTTTCTTTTTGGAATACTCTTTATGGACTTCTTATACTCTTTTTATTACTAGGTCAGCCTAACTTTGTTATAAATTGCCCTCAACCTCTCCAATAACACAAACCATACCATTTCATATATATACTTTTTAATGAGCACAGAGAATGCACAGCAGATCTTTCCAGTCGTGAATTCCTTCACTGCACATCCCCACTGTGGGTACCCTGCTCCCTGCCCAGCTAATCCCAGCACCCATTAGGCACATGCTGTTTTATCCACTCCTCGAGGCCCCCACAATTACAGTTTGCTGTGCTGGGGGAAAGAATGTGTAAAGCAACAAGCAAACCACTGCAGCAGCACCATTAATCACAACTTAAATCATTGGTGCCCCAGACACTTCACTTATTAATTTAATCTGGTGCTGGAGTAAGAAGTGTCACATTTTAAAAAAGTTTAAATAGCAGAATTAGCAACACTGAGTCGGCAATTTCAGGAAACGCTGGAGCGTGTGAGGTAACACATTAAACCCTCAGATAACAAAATACTGGCATTGTCTGATATTTAAGTTCTCAGAGCCCAAGGGAGACCCTGTAAATGGAGGCCAGGTGGAATTTAGATTAGTAAATTCAAACTGTATTTTCTAGAACTTGAGCATGAGCTGATCCACAAACATCTTCAGTTAACTGATTTATCTCTATGTTTAAACATTTCAGCTGCATGCCTAAAATATTTATGGAGCTACACTCACTACTTTATTTTATGTGTTCATATTGAGAAAGGGTGTCAAGCCAGTGTATTTGATTAGTTTGCTATGACAGCTGAAGAGGCAATAACTCAATTGTGCCGTTAACAAATTATAAAACCTGACTTCTGGAACTTGTATCTCATGAATAAAGTAGATGTTGAATTCAGATTTACTAAACTGTGATAAACACAGCTTTACACAAAAAAAATCTTAGATTCAAATGTCTAACAGTGCTTTCAGATTAAGAACCTCACAAACAATATTTAAAAATTTCTCAGCTTTGTATAAACAAGGGCTAAGTCCTAACTGATGCACTTTTGCTAGAGAAAAACTTCTGGCTTGACCAAAATCCAGTTCAACACCATCCTACACCATAATGTCCAAAACCCAATGGACTCTAAAGTAAGCATTCAATTGCAACTTGTTTCTACTTGTAAACCGATGAGGCTGCTTTTATGAGGAAGATGTCCACAAAAATAATCCATAAACCTGTTAAACTCTTCATACATAGTTGAGTGAAGCTACTCACATCTTTTTCTGCTCCTGAGCATTCCACAGTCATTTCCAGCTAGTGGCCAACATAAGAACTGGAACCTCTGGGTTATAATAAAGATTTCTTCTGAGCAGGGTTGCAAGTTTGTGGTAATTTGAAGTCTTTTGAAATAAAAAAATGTTTTTTTCCCCCCAGATATGATCTCTTCTATTTCCCACTGAAATTACTACACACCATCTTTTATTAAGGAAACACCAGGACCCAGCTGTGCAAGGATTGTATTTTATGAACAAAGGTACAAGAGTTCATAATAAAAAAGAACACACTCCTGTAGAGGTGGTAATTTAGGGCTTGCAAACCTTCACTCATAGAAATGCAAACGGTATACTCACTTTGGATGCCTGATGTCTGGAAGAGAACGATTCAGAGAAATTTTATCACTCACAAAGATATTAAAGCCATTTTCTCTGTACGCCTGGTCCACTCGCTCTGCGTCTGTCATTGGGTAAGGTTTTCCCTGTTCTCCATTTCCTGTGGATAGTCAGAAAGTAAATACAGACCATTGCTGCTAATTAGTGGTTAACAGGCCAGAAACTAATCCATAGAGCAAAAAAGAGCATCTTATAGTTCTTTGAACATTATTAGTTTTGTGCTCTGTGTCACATTTAGCACCGGGTCAACCATGTCAATTTAACAATTTTATCTGATAAGCAGTTTTGCTACAAACCACTCAGCTGTGCAAATTGAAGGTAAAAGTCTTCCTTCTAACTCCAGAAGCAGAAGAAGGGATTTTGGCGATGCTCTGGAGGATCTACAGAATGCCTTTTGTTCCACAGTGGGAAGAATCCATGTGATTTGAGTATCTCAGCACTGTCGGAATTCTCAGCACAGATGGATTTGTGCTCTTGCACTGAGGGGGCAGAGCCCTTGCAAACACATCAGTGTAAAGCTGTGACATTCAAAATGGGCCTTATTTGCAATGCAAGACAAATCCCAGAATTACAGAATGGACTTGCATGAATGTTATAGTCCAGAATCTTTTTCTTATTCTTCCTTTCTGGATCTCCCATTTTTGGGAGATGCGTACATGCACACTTTTTTTTTTTTTGGGGGGGGGGGGGAGGGTAAGTTTTTTAAAAATCAATTTTCCACATGTCATAAAAACACCAAGATTTAAGTGATACATTTGCACCTCAAAATAGTTATTGTGGAGTTGAGGAAAAAGGAATTTAATTGGGATTAACACAGTTAAAAGATTAACAGATGAATAGGCTTTAATACTGCATCATATCGAGAACAGCACCTTGACCCTAAAGTTGAACATGTTGTTCTACACTCAGCCTACCAAATAAAATCAAAGTTACAATCTGTATTAAAACATTTTTATAGCAATCTTACATACCTACACGCTCGGAGTCCCTCCTTATGGCTTCTTTGTTATGCCAGTCTTTTTTCCTTTGTCCATCAGCAAAGTAAGGGTCTTTCTTTTGCCTCACGTAGGATGCCTTTTAAACAAAAAATTGGATATATAATAAATACCCAACAAATGAAACCCTTCCTCAGCAGCCTCCCCTTCCTGTAAGAGGAAATTAAACATCTCCCTTAAGGCAAGATCATCACAAGCAAATGGCTTTTAGCCTGAAAGGGGTGAGGGAGGAAGTGAGTTTTGCTTGTCTCAGAACTTTATCTGAGTCTGTTAAGTGATATTTTTCCAGGGCACCATCATGTATGCAGAACAGTATTTCTTAATCAGAGAATCTATTAAAAACTCCCATTTTCATTTTGAAAACATCCAATACATCTTACAGCCTTTTTGTTAATTAAATAGGATGTAATGGGACATCTATTGCAGGATCATTATTAATGAGACACTACCACACCTGAATAAAATCAAAGCAAGACTTAAAAGGTCATTTATTAAGACTCTTGCTGCTGAACACATTTAGAGATTCTATTTCTTTATGTTGTTCCTGAAATTCAAAAGGCACAGGTGCTTTGAAAACAAGTCAGCAAATGAAGATACCCAGAAATCCAATGTCTCCAGCTCACCTCTGACTGCACAGGATGGAGACTCACATTTTTTTGAAGGAAAGAGGAGTCATGAGAGGCACTGCAAAAGCCTTATTGATTGACATCATGCAAGAGAAGGCAAGTGCAGCCCAGAGCAGCTGAGCTGGTGAAAAACCACACACTCCTGTCATGGAAGGGCTCACCTGAACTCACCAAATATAAATATAAAACTAATTTGCTTCACCTACCTTGTAGTTTTCCAGCTGTCCTATTAAACACCATGGTTCTGTGAATTCCCACCTGGTCATAATGCCACCCCTTCTAATCATTCCCATTAAATAAAACACACTAGACCACACTACCATCCTGTGAAATTTTTGCCTCTAATTTTGCAATAACAATTCTTTGCCAGGCCAGCTCACTGACCAGTCTCCTCTCCAGGATACTCCTCTGCCAGGAAAAGTCCTGGAAAGCTCTCACAGACCAGAGCACCTCCTTGCCAGGAGAGTTTTGCCAACTTTCTGAGCACTAGCCTTCTGCACAAGTATCAAAATGGGCACAGGAGCAACTGGCAAGTCTGATATCTCTGTATTTTAGGTCTCTTTTGTCTCTTGTTTATAATGTTCTGGACTGAATGCACACACCAGGAGAATCGCTGACAATGCCACTGTCCCTCCTGCCATTTGCTGGGATTAAACATGTGAAAATCCCTTAAAAGCAGTTGCTCTGGAAACCCCATCCACTACTGCAGAGGAGAGCATGGCCAGAGAATCCAGGGACTAGATCCAGCAGGAAGAACACAGAGGGCAACTCTGAACCTCACAACACTCACTGCACTTGTGGGAGCCCAGCACCCCAAGTCAAACCTGTAAAAAGTGAGCAGGGAATTCAGGCAACCTGGAGAAAAAGAGGAAAATTGACACCCACCAGCAAACAGACATCCAATCTGTCTAACACAGCATTGCTAAGAGTACTTAAATCCCATCTCTTTCTGGGAATTAGGCAACTTCAACTAGAATTGCAGAGGCACCTCCCTCCCCTCTGAACTCTGAAAACATCCCTTAGAAAACACCTGTCCACTGCTGCAGGTACCCATGGGGACTGCTCTCTGTGCTGGGTTTGGCTGAGGTGGAGTTAATTTTCTTCATGGGAGCTGGCATGGGGCTGTGACTTGGCTTTGTGCTGGAAAGTGTTGATAAAACAGGGATGTTTCTGTTGCTGCTGGACAGGGTTTATCTGAAGTGCCCTCACAGAGGAAGGTGGCAGTGCATGGGAAGCTGGGAGGGGACACAGCCAGGACAGCTGACCCAGGGACATCCCAGACCATGTGGTGTCACGCTCAATACATAAAGCTGGGGAATGAGGAGGAAGCAGGGGTTTTTTGGAGTGGTGACATTTATCTTCCTTGCTTTCCTGGGTAAGGCTGAACATCTGCCTACTCATGGTAAGCAGGGAATGAATTCCCTGGTTTGTTTTGCTTTGTGGCGTTTTTGCTTTAGTTTTTAAACTCTTCATCTCAAGCCATGAGTTTTCTCACTTCTACTCTGCCAGTTCTCACCCCCACCGTGGGTGGCTGCTTGGGGCTGAGCTGGGATACAACCACGACTCATTCCTTCTGAAATCCACACACGGGATGCATCTGCAGCTGTCCTCCACAACAGCTCCCAGGAGAGACATTTCAAATACACCCAAAGGATTCACCAGCATCTCCAGAACCCTCTGAGGAAAGCCACACCACTGGGCTGGTTCAGGTGGGGCATCTCTCATCATTACACAGCTGTCCCACCACAGCAGCAGCCTAAAAGCCATTAAAGAGCACCTGCAGCTATCCCTGCTCAGCGTGTGCACCCCCAGGCTCTGGGCTGGAGTGATCCTTGTGTTTGTGCACTCAGTGTAGGATAATGTGTACAGGCGAGGAAATTTTCTGCACAGCTTCAAGCCATTCTTCAGAGGGGTCAGCAATGTGCATGTAAACCTCCTCAGAGCAAGCAACAACCTAATGCAAGCAATTTAAACCCTGAGATAGAGGGAAAGCAGGCAGCAGCACATCATCCTCCAGGGCTGTTAAAATAAAGGAAAACAAAAAAAATCACAGAGACTGCCACAGCATTACACACAGCACCAATCAGGCAGATAGACAGTAGAAAGTCAAGCACACGGATGTATTTCTCTCAGTCCCAGATAAATTTACACACAAAAGCATCCCTGAGCAGGGTTAAGCTAACTCTGTCAGGGCCACACATGCCAGTTATTTGTAAACTTTAAATTAAGCAAGAGGGAAAACTATGAAGCACACAGATCAGTTATTCAGACCTCTCTGAACTGCAGTGTGGGACTTCAGAGGTACACAGAGTAAGAGTTATTGATCCTGAAGTCCTGAGAACAGGCTCTGTACAGCTCTCAGTGTTGGAGACTTACAAGGATCAACACCTCTTCATGTTGCCATTGACAAAATGAAATGAGGACTGTGCAGGGTAAGTCACTATCAGCCCCTCTGCCTGCAGTGCTCATGGTGTTTTTGCCCTGGACAACTAAACACCAAAAGAGATTCACACAGGACATGCACAACATGAACCTTTGTTGGATCAACATAAACCTCCAAGTGGCTTTTAGAATCCTGAAGGGCAGACACAGTTCCAGGTCATGGGAGACATGCTGCATTCTGAAGCTGTTTTTGGTCTTGGGCAGAGAAGTTACCTTATTTCATCTAACACTGGAGTCCTCCATTACATTTAATTCAGCTTGGGTAAATGTTAAGAGGTTAGAATATTTCTTACTGTATCCCTTGCAAGCAAACATACAATGCTTACACTGGTTTTGCAGGTCGCTGTTAAAACACCATAACTGAAAAGTCTGATGTGAGTCACTGACAAGTTCTGTCAACAGTGTGTAAACATTAATTTTGAATTGACTTTCAGTGCTAGAAAAGGAATATCAGTGTCTTTGCCTCGGCGACCTTGCCAGCCCTCACCATCCACACAGCCCTGAAGGGAAGGTGTAGCAGCAGCAGCCTGATGAGCATCGTATTTCTGTTTAAGAACCACACTTTCAACACCAATCTCATTTCAGCAGACCACCAAAAAAAGCCAGTGTGCACCATGAAACATTTGCCTACCCCCTCCCTGACTGCAGTTCTTATCTCATACCATCACTATCAGCAGAGCTGTGTGTAAGGTTGCAGGCATGATGCCACCATATGTCCTCAAAGTCCCTCTCACTGGGAAAACGGGCAGGTTGTTGACATTGATGTGATTTTGGAAGCTCTTTTCCTTCTTTCTTGTTTCCCCCTTCAACTCTCTCTTTGTAAAAGATGTCTGAGCTCTAGAAATCCAGACACAGCATACAGGGACCAGAATGTTGCTTTTTTTAGTGGTTTCCTTCAGGGATGCTGCATGGGATTTGACTCAATTATGCAAATTACATAACTTGATGATACTCCTTCAACAAATGCTCTAGACTGTGATATCAGAGCAATCTGCAAAACACAGCAAGTTTCCTAGGACTGACTTTAACTCTTAGACAAGCATCTCATTTATAGGGAGCTGTATTTCATCTCAATTTCCATTCTCATCCTAATTTCTCATTAATTCTAACTGCACAGCAGGAGGTAGAACATTTTTGTCCAAACCCTCCACCATATCCCCCCCTTATGTGCATTTTATCTGTGGAATGCAGTGACCATTGTTTGAACATTGGAGCTGTCAATTCCGCATGGTTAGGGTAAATTCACATTATGGACATGGATTTCTATCCTTATAAAAGAGGTCAGCAATTTTCACTTCAGCTCTGCATTAGCTTCCCATTTTGCAAAAATATCGCTGTTTTTTTAAATGGTCAATTGCAAACAACATGTAAAAAGCACATTTTAGAGCATGAAGGCTTCATTACGATCATCTAGTCAGGCTATGTAAGTGCACCAGCCATTGAATTCCATCCATTAACTCCTCCAACAAGCCCTTAAGTTCTATTTCAGCTCGAGCACATTTTCTTTTTCTTAAGAACTGGAAGTTGTTTACCACTAAGGAGTGATTACTTCTCCAGCAATATCTTAAACTGTTCTCCTGCCTGTTTCCAGCCGTCATTTTTTAAAAACTGAAAATGAACTAAAGTAGAAAGGCATATTAAGCAATACATTGAAAATGGATTTAGACAGATTGCTGTAAATAAGTCCCTTCTGTTGTCTACCACACTGTTACTTAACACGCCGCCAAAGCAATCGATCAGTGTTCAAACGCCAAATGCACAAAAATGGAATTTTAATTTTTTGTTTAATCACTATTTAGTGTGCCTGGCTGCAGCCAAAAAAAAAAAAAGTGTGGATGGAGACATAAGCCAAGAGTTTTCCACACACGAGGAAAAAAAGATTTGCTGAAGCATATATCTTAACTATAACGCTGCACACAGATCTCAAACCCTCTTCAAATATTAGTTTTGCTGATTTATTATTTTGTTTCAAACCAAGGAGCTATAATCAGATCCATGATTTTTAGAGACAGTGTCAAACAGGGCATCTGCTTCACTCCAGACCTCTTCATTTAGCCAAGAACCTCAGCAAGTCTATTGTGCACTTATATCCTACAAGATGTTGAAGATGCCAAAACAATTCAAGAAAAACTACAGGGAAAGGGAAAGCAGCAAATAACCATTCCTCTATTTATTAAAGGAACTTGCAGCCTGAGGTGAACTTGCTGGAACATTCCAGAGCACACACTTGGGAACAACCCAGTTGTCACACTCTGTGACATGGCAAAGCAGAAAGAGAAAACATCTATAGGCAGATTTTTTCCAGTCTTCCTAAACTTACAGTACGTGAGCTGTTTCAGGAAGCAAAATGTGAGGGAAGCCAGGTCTAGCAGAAAACAGGAAGAATCATCTCTCACTGCAGCAAACTCAAGTTTTACTGAACACAGGACCATCCATGCTAAATGTAAGCAACCCTTTCATAAATAAATAGATAGCAAGTGTTATTGTATATGTACTATGAAGAAATGCAATTCTTTTTTTGGTTTGTCAGAGCTCTATTAGCAAGTGTTGAACAACAAACTGGTGCAGCATTCACGCAGCACAAACAGACTCCACTCTTTTTACTGGCAGGAAAACAGCTGAGACTTTCAGATGAGCTAATGAAAAATAAAAATATCACCAACATCAGCTGGAAGCTGCTCCTGGGTCAGGAAGCTGAGCATAACCTCAGTCAATCAAAGCTCCTCATTTACTGGAACAGGAGGCAGCATACTACTGGAAAAAAAGGCTGCTAAAAGCCTGTTGTGTGGTCTACCCAAGTGTTTTCAAAAGGTTAATTTTTGAAGCTATTTCAGCCCATAAAAAATTTAAAAGGTACATTAACATAATCCATACCTTCAACATTTCAGGAACTATTAAAAGGCAATGCAGGACTAAATGGCACCACATCATGTAGAATTTTAAAGTGCTTTCAATGACAAAAAAGCCAAGTTCATCTTCACAGCTTGTTGGGACTCACACCCAAGAAACAGGTTTGAATCACACCTGAACTTCTACAGAATGCTATCCCCTGGCCATCATTTTCTTTCCCACCTGTAACACCAGTAACACTGAAATTCAGATTTCTGCTTTGTTTTAGAGGAGGGCAGGCTTTGAATTATCAGACTGGAAATATCCTGTCTGATTACTTCAGACGCAGAGCCCCAGATACCTGTGGGCACTCCTGGGTCAGTTCTTGCTAGATCCCAAAAACCTGGAGTTTTGAGCTTTCTGTACTTTCAGATGCTGACCCCCAGGAGAACACTGCTTTTGACTTGAGGCCTTGGAAAAGACTTCCAAATCTGGGTGATGGAGTTAAGAGTCACAGGTGTGTAGTTGGAATAGAAGTGTGTGATTTCACATGGTGAAAGGTTTTGAATTTGAAAATTTTCAAATATAGTAATAGGTATGGGACAAGATAGAGGATTTTAGGTACTGTCTTTTTTCTATCTACTTTCATCATGATTTCAGGTAGTAGTTTCTGGTTGGATAGCTAGTGCTGCACTGCGGGTCACAAGAACTTAGTTATTGGGTCAAAAGTATAAATAATATAAGTATTAATTCTCTGTTGGACTGTTTAGCTTTAAAAGACCTTATAACTAAGCAGATTTAGACCTCCATTTTGCTCACTTTTAGCTGTAGCTAGAAGTGTTGCAGAACTCTCTGTACTTTAGGTAAGATTTAATAAGCAACCAAGCCTGAACATGAGAAAATTCATCTCCTTCATGTTTTTAATCCTAACTCTGAGTAAAGACAGAAGAAAATGAAAACAAGCTACTAATTTAGTGGTGCAGTTACCACCTTTACAAGTCCTTACCCCGTGTCAGAGAATGAAAGCAGAGCTGCACCAGAACGGGCTGAAGGGATCAGTGCAGACAGGCACAAAGCAGAGCCTTTTGTGCAGAATGCCCAGGGACATCTGGGAGCTGTAGAGCTATTAAAGAATATGTTCCTTGCAGAACATCAGCTCCTTGGTGGATGGGACAGCCTGCTGCTTTTAGCTATTTTTTAATGCAGTAAGTTTTTTGTACCCAGTGCTAGAACAGTACTTGTTTGAACTGAAACTCTACCCCTCCCTTTAAATTCCTTCAGTTAAATTTTATTCGACATCAATTGCTAAAAACCTCTTAGCAGAAAAAAAAAATAAATTCATCTCACAAAAAGTCCTGGATCATCGGTGGATTAAAGTCTGCAGACATCAGCTGAGCACAGTGATACGACATCCAGCTTAGTCATCTATCTCTGCCAAACACCTCACACTTTGTTCTTTGCTTACCTTTAGATATAATATTATAGTTTTGTGATGTCTGCTGTTCTGAACTTACTGTTTGACTAATTCAGCCCAGGCCTGCAGAGGGACAGCACCTTCCAAGGTCAGCACAGAGCACCAAGCAGCGAGTTCCTCCCTGTATTTAAGCACATCTTGTGATAGCACTGCAGTTTCAGTCTCAGACTTTCCTTTCAGCTCTTAAAACCTCAGTTGGCCTAGTTTTAGAATTCATTTGCCCACAATAGCTTTCTCATCTTTTCTGTTCCCTGAAACATTTACAGCCCTTTCCATCTACAGAACTGCTCCACCTCCCACACTGAGTGTGTCTCAGGAATCTGCTGAACACCATGGAATAAGCTCCTGCAGGCATTTAGCTGGGGGAAACCATCTTGTTTTCCCCTCAAGCAATAAGAACGTTTCTTTAATCTTGCTCTAAGATACAGCAACACCCTATAAAATTCCCAAAGAATAATCATGCCCTGTGCTAGCCTCTGGTTGAGATGGAGACAACCCACTCCTCACCTTGCCCGAGGTACAAGAGCCAGGAGGGGCTTGGACAACAAACACACAAAATGAAGACACAGACAAAAGTAATCTCTGAACTACCATTCCAAATAAGATTAGACTTCCCACCCCTCCCACCTTCCCTCTCTGCTTTACAGCTTGCTGGAAACGTAAAACTAGATGAGCTCTCCCAAGGAACCAGGGTACATTTAATGCTTTATCACAAGTCCAAGAGCTGCTTTTGGACTGCAACTCCTGGCAGAAGCTACAGGCAAGAAATCCAGATATGCACTTTGTTTTCCACAGAATCTAGTGCTAGCTGAAGCTGTCTTAAATACAGCCTTATGTTCACAGAAGGGGGGAGCAAGCTGGTTTGGAGACCAGTTTGAGAAGTGACCATTTGAAGGAGAACTTGGCAGGTGTCTGCAGATACCCACACTCCATTTAACTCAGCTGAACAGCTCACAAGGGGCAGTGGCTTCCTACAAGGGCAAACTTTGGAGCGCTCTTTCTGATATCTGACTGTAAAGATTTACAGATTATGTTGCATTTGCAAAAATAGCTGAATAATCTGCATTAAGATTTAATAAAAATGCAGGACACAAAACCTATTAATTCCATCATCTTGGTGAATTCCCTGTCCTTGAGCTATAAACTCCAGATCAGATTATAGGAATGTTAAGCCAATCAAGGATTGCTCAGATGAACACAACTTCCAAATATTTTATACACAAGCGTAGAAGCAAACCCTGTATAGTATTAGCAGAAATCCCATTAAAAATACATCACAATGAGCATCCTGAATATCCTCAACACAGAAATACTACACAGAGGTGAAATTCCCAGCACTCAACCAATACAAGATGACAACTCAGGTGGTGCTGCATGTAAGTGGACCTGGCAAATGTGCGACTGCAAATTTGACTTTGTTCAATTTATAGGAAAAAACATACAGCATTTGTAACTATTTGAATAATAAAAAATGGCAATTTGTGCCTTTCATTCAGTGGAATCCACCTGATTAGGTACTAGGTCCTTGGGAAACCCTGGTATAAGTCGTGGTATAAACTGGCGTAATTGGTATGAAAAAGGAAATCAAATGATAAATAAAAGATAAGGCTGCTAATGCTCCAATAATCTTTGAAGCAAGGACAGGACAAAATCTACCTGCTAGACATGCAGAAGAATTCTAAGTACTTTCCGCAGAGACAGACATTTCAAGAGAAAAACACTTAATTTTGGGGCTTACCAATGTGCAAAGTATACTACCAGGACACCCTGCACTTTGTGATAAAGGCACAAGCGAGACTGCACTAGAACATGTTTTCTGAGGTAAGATGAGCGAGGCAGTTTGAAAGCTTGCCAACAGTTATAGTTCATAATAGTAAACAGAAATGCTCAGGATTTTGCCCAAAAAAGCAGGCAGAGCACCATAAGGCATCCATAAGCCTGACAGAGCTGCTGCAGTCTGCAACAGCTGACAGTGTAGATCAGATATTTACCTTTCCTCATGGAAACTGGGTTGCTGCCAAACTTATACAAACAAAATTCAAGGGCACATTATGGAAGGTTTGATGCCTGGTGAGGGGCAAAGATTTGTCAGCAAGCACAATACACTGGCTTCAGAAAGGTTAATACTGCTCTTCTGAAATCTCCAAAAAGGTAAAAAAAGATCCAACATTCAGTGGTATGGAAAAATATATCCATACAAAACCTACGTGACAGATATGACTCAAAAACTGGAATAAGAACTGTAGCTGCCACTTTGTTGTGTGCCAGGTACTGAGAATGTGTTTTATGTCAGCACAGTGCTTCCCACATCAAGTTGCATATCATGCTTAGAAACTGTTTCTTCCCTGAATTTTGAAAGCTACTAGGAAAAAAAAAATCTTATTTTAGTTTTATTTCTTGAGACTTCACCCATCACTAGGACTTACACATAGAATTATTTAAGTATCTCTAGTCAGATATTTGAGAAGAGGCACAATCTGACTGTCATCTGTGGAAAAGTCAGACCCAAAAGCAGAGGATGTCAGAATATCTATGAACAGCATCCACCAACACAGGGAATGATCCCCAGACATGCTCTGCCAGCTCACCTTGCTCAGCAAACCCAGAGCAGATGATTGCAGCTTAACCCTAAACTGTCCCTGGAAATGCAGACAGGTGAGAATAAATACTCGGCCAAAAGGATTTTCGGGATAACTTAAGCCATCAAGAGGTCTACAGGTTTTCAGAGTGCACTCTTCCCCCATTTATCTCCTGCTACCAGGAACAATTAGCCTGCCTACATCATATTTGCACACATCTTGAACCAAATAGTTCCTGCTAACTCCAGCGAAGCAGGAAGAACCACAAGCATTTTTCTGTTTTATTTTCCACAATCTTCAGGCAGTACCTTCAGTGCTGACACTGCTCACTGCTGACAGTGGGAAATCAACAACCACTCCGACAGCTTTAGTTTAGGGAAAAAAAAACTAAAATAATTGTTTTCAATAAACTTTTACTTCAGGTGGTGCTCCAAAACAGGTTTGCTGCCTGATTCCCATGAACGGCATCAGTCTCAGCACAGCTTTTTCTTCGCAGCAATGCAGCAAAAATTGAGCACAATTTTCTAGCTTTCATCAACAGAATACTCCTATTTCCCTTTTAGCTGTTTAAAGATTTTAAAGTGAATTCCTTGCCATCTTCCTGGCAAACTTGATGCTTCTTGACAGTGTTATGTTAAACTGAAAACATCAGCACTAAAAAGCAACATTTAACAGAGCTCTTCTTCTCAAGGAATTATTTAACTGTTGCTCACACAACTAGTATGTTGCACTCAGCAAATGCACAAAAACCCCAAATTCTCAAAAATCAGAGCTCTGGCACAAAAATTCCAAATTCAGTCATCAACCTCTTCTAGGAGACCAGGTCACCACTAATGGGTGGTTGAAGTGACTCAGAAAACACACATATCACACAATAATGGACCAAAAAGCCCACCAGGAACCACACAGGGAAGGTTATCCCACGGACAAGTTCTGTGCACCCTAAAAATACTTGCATTTACAGTAATATTGAGAGGCTTCTCAGCAGTTAAAAGCTGAGGTGCCAAGCACATGTACCCAGCAAAGGAGAGCGTCTGGCACCCTTTCCCCACTCCTCCCTCCACAGGGAAAGCACTGGCAGAGCTCCCTGCAGCACTCCTGCTCCTGGGCACAGTTTGTGCATCATCTCATCACACTTCCCAAGTGTAATACTCCTCTCCCAAGCAAGCTGCTCACGAGGTTTCACTCCATCCCTCTCAAACACTGCATGAAATTGTGAATATCACACATCTTTATGCCACTCCAAGAGTTACCTGGCCACTTCCTGCACCCTGGGGTGAGGTGAGGCTGACCCAAGGCCAGGAAAGGACCATTGTTTTCAATAAACAATAATCAATAATCCTTTGCTGATTCTAGAGGCCAGACCCTGTACCACTGGTCCCTTCTAGAGATGCCCTCTAGTAGTGACCACTGAGCCTGGTTTAGGTGCAATAGGGGAAAACAGAGGCTGAAAAAAGCAAATTAATTGAGTCTGGGAAGAAGCTGGTTGACAGTGTTAGGCTGCCTGTGGAAGGCAGATAATATTTCCAATAACTGAAAGATGCTGAGCACTTCTGGGGAACTGAGGAAGAGCAGGGCTGGGGATACAGACACCAAAACATTGTATTTGGACATATCTAAAAGGTGACAAATCATTTTTGGATGTCATCTTTAAAGTGACAAACTGCTGCCAACTATGACAGTGCCAGGATTAAAAAGGAAGAAACAAACAGCTTCTTTGTGGAACAGGTAACAACCAGCCAGACAGGAGAGAAAAGAGAGGTGCCACTCAGTGAGGTAAAACTGAGCATCCTGAGTCTTGTTATTGTTAATATCCAAATTGGAATTCACTCAAATCTAATCAAAACTTACACATTCTGATGCAAACATTCAGATCATGTGTCAAAGCAATCTTTGCCAGAATCTTTTTAGACCCCGCAAAATTATCTATCGATTTCAATACTGGAATGGAAAACAGGCTTGTTAAATCTGCTGATGTTGCTAACTGGAGAATGGGATTAAAATTCAAAAGCAGTCCTGGCCACAGAAAAAAGCATCAAAAATTCAGGATACAATTCAAAGGGTAAAGAAGACATTAGCTGTACAAATGTGAGACTTCAGTGATTTTTTATGCAGCTGTTCAGCAGCTGTTCTATCATAATGACTGTATGGAACTCTGTCCTGCTGTTTGAAAAAAGCTTATTTCATCCTGAGATTTTTACAAAAACATCACACACAGAAAAATGCAAAATAATGGATGCTGATGAGGGCAGAGATGACTGGGCAGAAAAGGAAAGGCACGCATTACAAATAGCCCTCACACTTTTCCACACTGCTGCAAATGAGAAAAGGCCAGGACATGAAATTAGAAGTACCACACATGAAATTATGGAAGAGGCTTTAACTATGTGAGAAATTAATATAGTCTGTCTTGGGCCAAGAGGCAATTAGACTTTGAGGGGTTTCATTTCACCACAAGGATCTTAAGGAAAATCTTTTCCTTGAGAATACACTGAAAACACTGAATTCCTGAAATTTTCAGTGACCACTTCCTGGATAGGGTTATAGCAGCCAAACATCCTCATGAGCATCCTTTAGGCATCACATTAAAATATACCACAATATTTTCTATTTTCCTAGATCTGTTCTTGCTCCTATAGCACAGTAGAACTAAATTCCAAAGCAGCTGAATTATTTAGAGCATTTACTGTCCTTCAGGGTCATTACAAGAGCGCAGAAGTTAGCCCTATGATAAAATATAAATTCTCTTCTCTAAGGCATAGTCTGACCTCGCTATAATGAAGCTCTGTGGGACTGAGAAAAATTGCTGTACAGCAGGACATTCTCTAAAATACAGTTTCTGTAGGTTCTCATACCAGAATAAAGAAGCTCCCAATTTGACTCAAATGCATTTTATCTAGTATTTTTATGAATCTTGCTTCATATTGAAAGAATACTGCTTAAGCATCGACAAAAAGGGGAAAAAAATCAATAAAGAAATAAAACGCATGGTTATACATGAGATGCAGTAGAGAATGACAGCTACAAACTCCTCAGATTTGCTTAGGTGTTTGCTCTCAACCAAGTCTCATTAAACAGGAAAAAAAAGAATTAAGCTCCCACTGCTGGGACTGTTTCAGAGAGGGCAGGCTATTAGCAGGTCGTGTTAGAGAGCGCCTGACTAATTCATTGTGTGTTCATCTCTCTCGAGTCCTCTGAAAATTTATGGTGTAACACCTCATGGCAAAAACAGCACTGGCAAAACAGTGCTGGCTGCTCAGCTCACACAGGGAGCTCCATTTCACCTCTTTGGAGGAATTCTGAAGGTGAACCTCTGTTCAGCCCTGTAAAGAGTAGCATTAACTATTTTAAAGCCTCCTTTTAATGGGAACAGGGAGTGAGACACAACTTGTATCCCAGATTTTGTGTGTTCCCTGGACTCAAGGACAGTTTTTCTGGGAGTATTCAGGCAATGATCAGACATTCCTTTTAAGAGCCATGTTCACTGGCTTTCAGCATAGACAAGGATAACTGCTGAAAGAGGTTATGGTTAATGCTGTTCTTCTGCACAATGTGAATGAAGAAGGGCCACTGCCCTCTGGAGAATGATGTCCTACAGAAAAGCAATGGGAAGATCATGGGTGTAACACACAGCATTTTAAAGACGTTTTCAGAACAGCCTTTGTGACACTGGCAATTTTTTCCCTCCCTGAAGCAGCACAGATGTTTTGAAAATGGAGCACTCCGAGCCTTAAGCATTTCCAACTGTGGTGTGCAGAGAGGAGAGGCTCCCTCTGCTCTGACGTTTCTCTGCACTCACAGTTAACATCAGCCAGACTTCCTCAATTCTGTGATGTGGTGAATTGCAATCAAACAGAACTGCTTTAACAAAAACTTCATCTCCTTCAAGCTCTGTGGTTTTTAAACGCTCTGTCAGACTTGCACATCTGTTGAGTGAGGAAGTGACCTTGGAGGAGAGTAAGGAGGCTGAAGAAACTGCTGGGAACAAAGAGATGCAATTAGTGATGATGAACTGGTCTTATTATCGTAGAAGACTGAAGTTCAAGTCTTGATCTGTGTCATAAGTGAAGAATCAATCTGGTTAATTTTGCCAATAGCCATTCTTTGGAAACCATTTTTCATTACTGCCCAAAAAAGAGCTCTGACCTGAGGGGTGAGAGCATTAACCAGAGCATTTTGGGGCAGCCAACACTGCCTGAGAGCTGTTGCCCTTCAGACCCATCTCCTGACCACAGAAAGCTTTCACAGACATTCCTTTTGCTTGTGACAACAGCCTGTTTCACACACACTTCATGCAGAGAATCTTAAAAACCCTGCCAATGCTGGAATACTATTAAATAATAATTCATGACTGAGTTAATGGGCATTGGGGGTTCCTTCCTCTCTTCTTCTCTGCAAGTCAAAAAATAGTTTTACATTCAAGAATGATTTTGAAACTATACTGCATATACAGATGTAGCAACACAGCCTATCACAAGTTTCTATCAAAAGTGACAAGATCACGGCGTGAACATTACAATATCTTAAAACTTTTCAGCACAAAAGAACAGCTAAAAAGTCCTGAATGACTTTGCTCAGGAGATGGACACTGTGTGCTCCAGCTGACCTTACTAATGATCATTCAAGCTGCAAATCTGCTGCTAAAGTCTCTGTTGTAAGCAATTATTTGCCTCTGTGCAAAAACGTTCATTTCATGCTCTGTAAACACATCTCTTTGTGAAAGACCAGCCTGCCCATAAAGATTGTTTCTGACAGCCTGCTGACCATCTCCTGCAGCAAGTGCCTGGAGCATCTTTTGGAGGCAGAAACATCTGTTCTCCCCTCCCAGAGAAGAGAACATGTTTACAGGTGAGCCATGTACAATGGCAGCTGGAGAGTGCTGGCACTTAAGTAAGACAGAGTAACTTGACACTGTAAAATTAAAGACAGCAGCAACTGCTTTCAAGTGGCTGTAATAATTTGTCACAGCATTTAATCAACTAACCTCTTGTGGAAGACATTCCCTCTGCAGTGCTGCTCTCAGGGTAAGGATTCATGGATGAGACAGGTTGTGGTAAGAAAGATGACTTTTTAAGTGAAGGTGGAACTGCAACAGGAAGGGTGGTTGTCAAGCTTCAGGGAGAAAAAGCACCACACTGGTTAAACACCAGTAATAAGCAGGCAAATTATTTCGTTCAAACCACAGGCAGCCACACCTAATCCTGTGAGCAGTCTCTCCCCATGAGACCATGAAACATGATGCTACATGGCAAGTGTTTTTTGCCCAAGAACATTAGTCTGAATTCCAAATCCATTACATACAGTGCCAGTTTTGGGTGTCAGCACATGCAAGACCACTGGGAGACAAGCTGCATATTTTAAGGTAATATGAAAAAAAAAAAAAAANNNAAAAAAAAAAAAGGAAAAGCAACTGCCTTCCCAAAACACAAGCTAAATGTTAGATGTGAAGTTACCACCTTTTGCTAGAAAGGCAAGAGAATCATAAATATGCCAGACACTTAATGCATAGAAACAAGTCAACTTTGAATAATTTTACACTATTAAGAGATGCACACTGAATGTGGACCCAGATCACTTCATAATTCATATCTGCCACATACTAAAAGTCAGCCTTGGTATTTCACAGCAAGTCACCAACTAGAGTAGTCTTTCAGATGCATCTAAATTCATTTCACCATGCAGACAGAGCAAGGAAACCCTTTCACCCTTCCTCAGTATCCACCTCAGAGACAAGTGCCACTTCTCTCTCAGTACTTCTTCACAGATTACTTCAACCAGACCTATTTTCCCATGCCTCATGTTACAAAACACTCCAGAGGCCACACAAAGTGAACTAGTCTTTTTTATTTCTAAGAACAGCTTTTGAAACTTGAAGTAAGCCAAGAGACTTCAAGATTTAAGTGTCCACATGATGCTCCCAGATTAGGAAATATTTATGTATTTCCATAAATTTACCACTGTGCAAAGAGGCAAGACAAATTCACCATCCCAAAAAGCCTAAGCCAGAGCAGTTGGCTATTATGAATTATAAAAGCAAAAAGCTCAGATAAATGTCTATGTTTCAGTAATCCCATTTAGGACAGCTGCTTAGAAGAGCCTATGTAGGAGTGGATTTTCACTAATTACATTTACAGTAAGTGTTATGGTCCTCCCTCCTGTTATGACAAGATGTCAATTTTGCCAAAAAGTAAAAACTAAGATTCTTAGTACATGCAATTTAGTGGAATTAGTTTCCAGTTTGCATAACAAAACAAAAATCAGGGCTGCTCTGTACTTTGAAGTAAAACTAATCTTAGATTGATAAATCCTGACACTTTTGTCCATGGTCTGAAGTAAATCCCTGCAAATTCTTTGAAGAGGTGAGACCAACAGTCTTTTTGCTCTACAGAGCTGGGCAAAAACAGTTTACTGAATTACACTGCTGTTCTACACTCATCATCTTCGGAAACACAGCTCAGTTTAAAGGCTTTTTTCTTGTCTCAAATCCAGCTTCTCTCATCAATCTGGCTGCAGTAAGTCCCCATCCAGGGCCATACCAGTGCAGTGGAGGGGAAAGTAAACTGGAAAATGGGGGCAAGATCATCAAATTGCCTCTATTACTGAGACAACCCCTGTCAAAGACCTTCTTAACAGGCCCTGGTTACTGGATCCTTATTTTTCAGGCAGCAGAGCACACTCAGGCAATTAATATACTATTCTTCCTGCTATCTCCACCACTCCAAAACTCGAATTCACACTTTCTTACTTCCTCATACAAGAACATGTATCAATCTCCACCTCCCCCTAACTTACAGGCTTATTAAACCAAAGAGGTTAAAAACCTTTTAAAGCAGAAAGTTGCTTCTGTCAAAAGAGAAGGGAAACCTCACTGCCAGCCTTACAGGAATCAATAAATAATGATTAGTAGGTGAGAAATTCCACACATTTTTGTCTGCTTAGTACACCTATTTTAACATCTCCAAACAGTTGAATCTAATTAGTTGCTGCAATTTAAGCCACCTTCCCTATCTAAAACTTTCAACAGGCACTAGTTTTGTTTCTAGAACTGCATCGAGCCTGAGCTAACATTTTAATCTCAGTGACAGCCAAAGAAGAGCCCGATTAAACAGCAACTCCACAGTAACACTGTTCTATTTAATCTTCTTTGCAAGCTTCAGAAAGACCATTGCATAAAAAAAACAAACCCAAAAAATCCCAAACCAACCCAGTGCTCATGTAGTTATAAAAGCCTTCATCACTTAATCCTCTATCCTCTGTAAGAACTCTCCTGACCTGAAGGGTCTGGAACACTTTCTGCAGCAGCTCTCACTGCAGTAAGCTGAACATTTCCTCCAAGTCTGAAAGTCTGAAGAAACTACAGTACATGATGAGTGACATGGGAAAATCAAATACTTTAACCTCCAAAATTCCTTTAAATGCATTTTTAAAAACCAGCAGTTGTTTCAAACAAGCTAAGATATTCCACTTAGACCACAGAGATGAGAAACCACCCCAAATTCCTTCAAGTTAAATGGAAGCCAACTTTCTGCTAGATTCCATCAAAGGTAGGATAATTTTCTTTTCCTTATGAAGATGCAAGCCAAAGTTCATAGCTTTTATGGATTTCAGAGTATTCAGATCAATCTTCTGAGAGCTGCATAAAAATACTGCGTGCTTTTGATTGATGTTTTAAAAAAATAAACTGTGGCTTGTCTTTTAACCAGAAATGTGAGGGATTCAGGCTCCATACACAGTAGAGAAAATGGACCTCTGAGCATAAGTATGTTCAGACAGCTGCAGCTGAGGGGCACATACTATCTTTGATATTTTTTTTCTGATGAAGTTATGGCAAGAAACCAGAGCAAGCTAAAGAGATAGAGGAAATATCCTGGGTGAGTGGAAGAAGAAACTTATTTGTGGCTCAGGTCAGCAACCATCAAGCAAAGATTCATATTATGAACATCAACCTTCAATGCATAAACTTTCTTAGTAATAATTTGTAAGCCAAGAAAAAACTCAACACATGCAACCAGTAGCTATGGACTCTGAACTCAGTAGAAGCTCTCCTCCTTGCCAAGGATTTTATATATACATTCTATGATTTTCCAGAGCCACCACACAACTGGCAAGTATCAAACCAAACCTCTGCCTGAATGTTTAATTTGTTATAGCATGTCGATACAAAGACTCATTTTATGCTCCTGTACAAACAGAATCAGACATGAAAACTTCTCCTCTTTGCCAGGCACCAGAGAGAGCCTTTGTTCAGCTGCACAAGAATTCAGTGTAACCAGTTCATACTTAAAAATCAGCACGCAGCAGTGAATGTTCACCATCCCTGAGCATGGAGAGATTTGCTGGGGGGATTATATCTAAGCAGTTTTAAACACTAATGTGAAATAGCAAAATCCAAATCATTAGACCTGCATTTGCTGGGCTCGGCTCCCGCCCAGGGCACTGTGCCATGTCCCTCCCAGCAAAGCATGCAGGTCCCTGCTCCAGCACTTACCATTGATGCTTCCAGCCCTAATCTGCTCTTGGAATTGCTCCCCAGTGCCAGGCAGACTCCAGGGATTCCAGTGAGCACAAGCTAGTTTATATTTAAACTAGACCAAGGCTCTTTAGGGGTAACACAGACGGGCAAGGAGATTCCCTTTGGTCACCCTGTGTGGTACAAACTAGATTCATCATTAACCTTCTGTATATATAATAAGAATATACCATGTTCTGAAATACTTTTTTACCAAAACAACTCTCACACACACACAAAAGAAAGTTATTGGCAACACTTCAGCAATCTCCATTTTCCTTCAAAATTCCATAAAGATTTTTGGCAAGACTCCCAACAAAATTTCAAGCGATCAGGACCACCTGATCTTGGTGAACTGCTAACACATGAACAAGCCCTATCAGATGTAGTGCCTGTCTGGCACATCCCTGGCTGAAGAGGTATTTCTGCTACCCAGGTTTCAGCCTGCAGCCTTCAGTCACTCAGCCTGTCCCCTCAGGACACCTCCTTCCTCTCCTATGCTGACCTGAGAATTCAGAGCTGCATATGGAATCACATGTTAATGAGGTGTCTACAGCAAAGCACAGATATTTTCCCACTCTCTCTCAGTGTATGGAAAAATGAGTGTGAATGGTTTATGCAGTGATGAATCAAGTTGTCTGAATTTTGCAAGTCAAGGACATCAGATGCAATTCCCATGTCAATATTCATATAGTCCCTCTCCCCACAAAGCCACATATCTGATATGCAAGCAACATTTTGTATCCCATATGTATGTGAAAATGTCCTTCTGGGTGATTCAAAGCTATGCAGAAAAGACGAGAAGCACCAAAAAATTCGTAAGTCGTAACTATTTACTTTAATCTTGAACAGAGTAAGTGAAATATCACAAAATTTCTGTAGCAGAGGGCCATATGTTTTAATAAATACTTCAAATTTTTTTTGCCTTTATGCTGAATAGCTGTACACCTGTTAAAAATTCCAGGTCAGCATTGAGTTATATGTCAAGGTACCTTTCCAAGTGTCTACCTTCCAGTATTAGCAGTAGAGGGCCAGTAAATAACACCATGCAAGACCATCTATGGCAGTATTTGTTCCAGTCTCCACATGTGTCTTGACTAACATCTGTGCCTGTCTCACAAAACAATGTTTTCAGCTAGCAAATCCCCCTGAGAAAGGCAGAAAGTAAATTTTCTCAATTCAGACACTGAACATTTAATACCTAAAACTTTATTTTCAACATTTCCTCAGAATACAGTATATGTAATATTTAGAGCTGCTGGCTTTCAGGAGACATTTGTCAGAGCCCATTTAGAAGCGATAACATCTAAAACATCTGCAGCTGGTTATAATGCATCAGGAAAATAAAGTTGTCTGGCCTTAGCACCATGCCGGTGTTTAAAGGAAAAAAAATTGAAACCATATGTCTGCTCTTAGTTTAGTCTCAAGTGATCCATATTTCATAAGGTAAGTTGCCATTAATTTTTAAACTCCTATGAGTTGAATTCTACTAATTGGACTTCTTGGGTTTTTATAAAAATGCTTTTAAAAACAACCCCTTAAAATTCCCTGAATTCAGCTGGTTTTGATTGTACCAGTCAAACATCCATAATATTTCTGGTAAGAGGAGCAAGCATATAAAAGTGCCATAGCTGAAATACCTCCCTTGGCTTTGCCCCCAGAAATAAGTTTCCTGCAATTGTTTTATTCAGCTTATCACCATTATGGGTGCACAAAATTACATCCCTTCCCAAGTAATTTACATTGTGGGTTTTAAATTTATACTTCATCTCAAATAAATAGTGACTTACTGCTTCAAAAGAAGTACATGAGAGCAGGGATTTTAAATCAGTCAGGAATTCAGTTTTGACCCAGGTCTTCCATTCCCTCTGAATGAAAGCAATTCAAACAAGAATTTTCCTGCTGCAATAGTTCTTGAGCTGCTGCTCCTATGGCCCAAACAGGCACCCCTGAATGTAAAGGCTAAAGCCAGCTCAAACAATTTGTGCTACAGGTAGGCAAAAATGTTTAATTTAAATAGCAAATGTTCAGCACAATCTTGTGGCCTGTGAGCACAGCTCAACATCACTAAGGACACTCTACCAGCCACGTCCAGACCAATAGCACTGGGAGAGTGATACACTGCAAATAGAAATCCTCTAAACAAACACAAAATTGTGCTCCAGACTGCAGTGAAGTGGTCCAAAAACTATGTAAACCCTCCCCAAAAACTCCATCTTCCCAATAATTGTTGTTTTGTGGGTCAGAAAGCAGCAACTGTTCACACAGTTGTGATGTCTTTTAAAACGTTCATTTTACCTCTGCTGCCCTGAAGAAAGCACCTTTCACAAATCAGGCTCATCTACAAAACACTCTCAAAAACTGAGCAAGAACAGAGGAGCAAGGTTTGTGCTAAAAACCTGACCTCTCTGGGTAGGATGTTTTACAAAGGAATTATCTAGCACAGTGATAGAAGAGGCTGTGCACAATGTATTTTGCGTTCATACCTCCTGGGAAACTTAAGGGAGATAAACAGCCCTGTCAAACTTTGTTATCTTAGGAAAATAAACATTTTTCTCTGAGCCATGGATTAATGCACTCACTGCCTTCACTGCTTAGACTGATCTCAGTGCAAAGTTTGTAAGAGTTGCCTCCCATCCTTCTTTCAGAACACAAAAGACACTTAAAAGATTTGTCTTCTGCTTCCACGTGCTCCTTAGATGCAGTTTCCCAGGAATGCTTTTGCTGACTGACCCCTCAGCAGGCTTTCCCATTACTTAACAGCAATTGTACAGCAAACACAGACATCCATTCCCACTGCTGAACTTTTAATATGCAAAGATAATTACACAGCTTTTGATACACCAGAAGATTGCAGAGCAAACAGAAAACAATTAACATTTCACTTACTGTAAAAGATTTTGGGATTATGTACATGACAACAGTGCTCTCTATAACCACGCATTTGTTTCCAGGCCAACTTCTAACCTGAAATGCTCTTCCAAATTCCAGTCAGAATTGGAACATCAACTTTATCAGCTCTTTCACAGCTGCTCATGGGTCCCAGCAGAAGCAACATAAACTGACAAGGTTCTGATTTAATTTTTTTTTAAACCTTTTGCAACTCATAGAGCTGAGCAGCAAAATGCCAAAGCCAAGTGCAAGCTCAGGCAGACACTTTTGTGCACTGACTTTATACTGGAACCAGCAGTCAAGGTTTCCTTACACTGACTGGGTCAAGGGGACACTGATTATCATCTTCCTGCAGCAATTAACTACACTAGCCAGGAAAAAGTGACAACTCCACTGAAACTCCTCCAAACTACCTGCAAAATGCAAGAACATAATCTATGCAGAATTTAGATTTGCAAAGGAAGCAGAACCAGAGCTCTCTTACAAACACGTATTTTTAAGCTAAGAACTCCACTTTACTGCTACAGAAATCCACTTCCCTCCAATACACAGCCTTTTCAGTTTGATATACAGAATATTTCTGGTTGCACTGTGCCTTTAAAACACTAAAAGCCTCATTAAAACCCAGAACAACAGCACTCAATCCATGTCAGTACATATATCTGAAGACAGGACAGGGTTTAGCTTTGAGGCTCTAAGCACTATTTTGGTGGCAGAGAACCATCTCTTCTCACAGAGCTTGGCAGGGACAGACCCAGGACAGCACAGCTTCTCTTTCTTTGGCACTGTCACCTTCAGATCACCTCAGCAGCACTCTGAGCAGCACCACAGCTGGGTGAGCAACTTGCCACACAGTGCAATTTTTCTTTATGATACAAAATCTATCACCTATGATCACCCAGTCTTTTAGAAGCAGATACAGGTTCTGCAAAACAAAACAAAAGCATTTTAGAGGGCTGTTAGTCTATTGTCTTATGCAGCACTACCTGCTCTGACATACCCAGGAATTTTGGAAGTGCCCTCCCAGGCACATGAAACATTTGTTTCCATTACTGCTAAAGAACCACAACTACACAACTGCAAAATCCTAAAGAGTGACTCAACAGCAATGTCAGTTCACAAAAAGGCAAACTACTGCAAAAAACCTTAATAATTTGTTTATTTGAACTTATCTGTAACCCACAAGCAGCACAATATTACTTTGTAACTCATAACATCAACTTTGAAAGGAATGTACAGCCAGCTTTCAAAAGACTTCTAGAAAATGCCTGGAACATTTTAATAACTTAATTCTGACTTGGAGAAATCTTTAATTAACAGAGCATTTAGAAAGCATTTTCAGAACAATCTTGAATCCTGTGGAATGTGTTAAGGCCTCCAAGGAAGCCTGTTCTGGCTGAGCTGAGATCAGTCATGACTTAGAAAGGGAAAGCAGCAGTCGGAAGCAGCCAGCATCATCCAAACCTGAACACACAACTTATCTGCCGTGTCAGTATTTGCCTCCAGGATTGCCCCCGCCACTCTTTTATCACTTCATTTGAGGAATCTGCCCTGCTTTTTCCACAAAGATGGCATTACCCAAATCACAGTCATGCAGGACTTGACTTACAAGAATTAACTGCTGCTTACTTTTGCACCAGCAAGCCACTGCTAATCCATGCTCCAGCAAAAAAGCAAGTGAATTAGGTCAAGGGAGCTTAAGTGTTGCATAGCACCTTATATCCACAGCTCAGACAGCACCTCCTCGCCCACGAGCAAGAGCAGACAACAGTAAGTCAAGTCCAGATGGCCAAAGGGTCTTTGTCTGGATACCAATGAACTTTCCTTTACTCTTTAAAGAAGGCTTATGTCTTGAAATGCCTTATCAAGTACTTATTTGGAGGAGATTATACCCTGCTGGGTGCTGTTTTGTAACTTCTTTCAACTATAACCCTTCCTCTTCTAGCAATAGAAATTATAGAAATAGATGGAGCAGCAAAAGCTACAGCAGAGACACCTTTCTCTTTCTGAAAGGTTCCCCATCCAACCCATGCCACTGTTTCTAGATGGTGCCTTACGCTGCAAGACACCAAAACACCTCAGTGTTTACAGTTTGTTATACATACACAAAAATGTTTATGTGACACACATTTCCTTTCAAGCTGCAGACCAGGAGAGAAACCAGAGCTCTTCTGACACATGAATGCAAGAGAGAGGACACACAATCATCACCTCAGAGTTCTGCTTTAGTGCAACCACCACACTGACCTGCTGAGCAGTTCCCACCTTGGAGCTGGGTGGGAGCCTCTGGAGCAAACATTCAACCCCAGAGACTTGAAACATCCCCCTTGCTCACACTGACACCACAATGAAGAAACTAAGGCCACTCAGGCAGCTCCATTAACATAGATTAAGAGTTATGTCAAGCAATGTGTCCGAACCACGGGATGCCAGCTTCTAGTATACAGCCCATCAGCTTTCCTAGAGTTAGTGCCAAGTGTTTGCCCATTGCAGCCCACTCTGTGTGCTGGGTTTGGGATTAGCATGTTGCCTAAGGAGCAGATGAAGAAATGGACGTTTCTAAATCCCTCCTGAAAGCTGTTCTGCAGTATGTTTGCTGAAGAGCCTGTTTGATGCTTCCACTGTTCCAACTGGAGATCACAGAAATTTCTTACACACTCACCATGGATCACCCAAGCAATTCTGTAGACCAGTAAGGAGGAAATTTTCATAACAAACTGAAGCCAAGATTACTTTTAACCACAAAGGACACTTAAAACTCAAGGAGATTCAAGAAACTAGGTGATATTTTTGCAACTGCTGTCTCTCTCTCCCTGCTTTTTCAAGTATTTCTTAATCCTTAGATCTTTTGGAGGAGGTTCACACACAGAGTTCACCCTCATTAGGTACTAAGCAGAATTGCTAAAGTCAACATTAAATTCATAAACTCAGACATGCAATTAAAACCTTGGATTACATTTCATTTAATTTTAAGAGTACACTATAACCAATCAGTTTTCAGGGTCTTGTCTGCCAACCAGTCTCCTCTTTTGAGGAGCTGCTGAGAGGTTTTAGAGGCTTTTGAAGCTTTTCACCCTGTGATTTCAAACAAGATCCAGGTGCATGACCTGATCTCATTATTTAAATCCTGGCCCTTCTTTCTGACTGCACACAGCACAGAACCAGAGCAGGCTGCACACACACTGAATGGTGATGTGTTACATACTGCTCTTGTTTAGGAAGCCAGAACAGAATCCTAACTGCACAATTCAGCAGCACTGAGCACAAGCCCAAACTCATTCATGGTAAGCTGACAAAGTTCCTAAACAGGATGGAAGGAAATTTCCTTTGATATTCTCGTCGACCTCCCAAGCAGAGATCACTGCAGATGATGATCAAGTCCACAGTAACATCACAACACTTCACCAAGAGCCACAGCTTTCAACACGCTCCAGCAGAAGAGAAAAAAACCCAGACTGTACCTGCAGACACAGACACAATGTGAATCCATTACAAATGGATCCAGCTTCCACCAGCTTGAAAACATTTTGCTGAAGACACCCTGTCATGGTGAAGCTGTGACTCCCAAATGAGGTAAGCTGGTGCTCCTCTGTATGTTTAGATCTTTAACAGTTGTAAGGAAAAAAAAAAATATTAGCTATAATCAAGGTTTCAAAGTCAGTTCCTTTCATAGCACTGACAAACTAAGGAAGAAGAAACTGGATCCATAAATCTCATGCCTGAGCCAGCAGATTCAAGTATGAAGCAATTACAGAACTGAGAGACACCACACATCAGACTGAAAACACCAAGATCTTTAAACACTGGATTCAGTCACCAGTGAAAACCAGTCCCTTTCAGAAATCCATGCAGTACTGGTGACACAGTACAAAAATCTTATTACACTGCTGAGAAGCTCCTTTTTCTGGTACAAGTACCAGCAAACAACCCAATTGTTAAGATATTTTCTACAGAGCAACTTTAGGGGAAGGAAAATAAATATATAGTTTCAGTTTGGGTTACTTTATGGGAAGCAGTCTTCCTTTGGGTGTTTTACTTTTTCCTTGCAGACTTTTGACTAGGCCTCCTGTGTGCTATAGAAATACAAATCAAGTCTCATGAAGCCTTCACTTTTCCCTAAAGGGCCCAAATAATTTAATTCTGTTTTTCTAATTATCTCAAGAGTTATTCAAAAGCAGGAACTTTACAAGGTAGCAAAGATCAGACCTAAAATAGCTTTAAAAACACTTAAATGAGAGGGAAAACTCTGCAAAAAAACAGTCTAAGATAAATCACAATTGTAGAGAGCTCAAGACAGTTATTTTATAACTTGCATTTAACTGAATATTGCCTGGCTCCTTGCATTATTTCTTTAAATATTAATAGCCAAATGTCTACTTTGCAGCAGCAGTCTAATTTTGATACTAGCTGGGTAATTCTATGTAGCAGTCTAATCTATGCTTTTTCTAGTTCTCAGAGATTCTCTAACCTCTTCTGACTTCCCCTAATACAAGTTGTATTGAGCTGCTCTGACAAAAGCATTGCAGAGGGGAAAACAAGCAGTTTTCATGAACAAATACTGGCAAAGTTCAAGTACAGGCATCAATTGTGATAAAGGGAACAAGGTATTTTCATTTTGTTGCCATTTATGTTGAATAGCAAAAATTTTGGAGCACTCCAACGTAAGTGACAAGATATGAAAAACAGGGTGAGGCAGCAGAACATTTTTACAGCACTTGACTGATGACTAACCTATGATGTCAAGGGCTAAATATACAAGAAACTTGAAAATCACAAGGCTGTGCATCTTGCAGCTCAACTTCCAGCTCTGTGCTTCCCACAGAGGGGCCTGTGTCCTTGAATGAGGTTTGTGGGCACTTTCAGGATCACAGTAAAACAATTGGGTATGACAGGCTCTTCACCTGACTTCTCCAGGTCTTCATACATGGCTTATGTACAGTGGTGGCTCTATATTGCATATGAATCACTTGTACCTGTTTGCATGCTTTGGTGCCTGCAAAGAACACAAATATTTGTTATTCTGCACGGTCAAAGCAGGGAGGCAAAGTCAACTGAGGGCTGTAGCTACTGTGCTGCACATCTTGAGTAAAAGCTGCCAGTGATCCTTGAGAAGGGCAGCAAGGCTCCATCCTCCTCCTCTTCCCTCCACCCCAGGACTCTGAACACAAACACCCAGAGTCCCACATGGCTCATGCAGAATTTGGGGCTGAGAGCTGTGCTCTGACCTCAGCATCCTTCACAAGGTGGTCAATGCCAAGGATGTCTCTGGGGGGAGAAGGAGGTGATAAATGCCACCCCAAACCCAGACATGAGTACACACCTCACAGGCTTGACTGGCAACAATCCTGGACCCAGGATGTCAGGTCTGGAGAGACTCAGCTGGCTTCTGAGGATCATTCTCTGCCTCAGCCCTTAAATCCACAAAAAGGGTTGGGTACCAAAGTCTCTCACTTCCTGAGGTTTTCAGTTCACTCTGAGCATACAAATACATGCATTATGTAACACCATAATACAAACATTGATCAATTCAAAGGGAAAACAGTTTTCTACATGAAGAAGAAATTAAGGGGAACACACAGAGAAAGACAGCAGACATCCTCTCAGTTAAACCTCAATGATTTGGAAGACAGCATGTCAGCTACATACAGATATCCCTAAAAATAACTATTTTCCATTCCTACCCTCAACCCGACCCATAAACCGCTACATTTCTCACATTCTGTCCATTCAGCTTTTTCTTCACACAACCATATTTCTTCCACTTCATCCTGCAGCACTGGTCCCACTAATCACTGACATATGCTCCAGCAGAGTATTTCCTCTGGCATGCTCTAAAAAGAAGCACTGTCACCAGAGCAATATAAGTGCTGGCAAATATGGTCTGTCAGGTTTTGTTTTCAAGGACTATAAAAATAGACTTCACTGCATTAGGCTTGAAAACTCATACCCTCTAGAAATAATTTCTAAAACAAGTTTTCATATGACTTGTTATTGTTTTCAAGTATCCAGAGAGAAAATCTGTTCTTTTCTATTTAATTTCACATTTTCAGGTTAAGCCAATATTTGAGTTCTTCTACACAACTGACAATTCCCAGCTAATTTATCAGCAATGCCAGTGCTCTCTGCTCATATATTCATGACAATTCACAGCTTCTCAGGTGCATTTCTACCAGGAACAGCCTCTCATTATAAAAATATCAGCACCTGAAAAGCCACAAACCATCAGTTGTTTCCACAGCTTGGGCCTTTCACCCAGGGTGACCAGTATAAGTTATGCTGATAACAGCTTTGGCCAAGATGCACAGAAAAGGATGTTGGCACAGATTGAGGTTCAAGACGCTTTCTTGTTAGTTTGCAATTGCTTTGCCAAGGACTTTCTGTAATCAGCAGGCCCAAGTTCCTATTTGTAGAAAATATGACAGTATAATGAATGAAAACTTGTTATCTTTTATACAGATTTTACACAGATTCTCTGCAGGAGTCAAAGACAACACAAGTAGGACCTTCACACCTTGCAGGTAAGACTTTTCCCATCTTCCACATCCCCATTAGCAGAGCACACAATTCACATCTGAAGATCAGAAACAATCTGGGGCACAATGGGTCAAGAATCACCTTTCCAAAAATCAGCTGCAACAGCAATAATGATAACCTGGATAATTCTCTGGTCTCCATACACATAACCAGATACAATTCCGCCAGTTTCTATATCACAATCCCAGGTCTTCCAATACTTTGCAGATATTTTTGCAGTTTACCTCCATACCCGTGGTACCAAGCAAGCAAAATAATCTTGAGAAATCTCACTCCAAACACTTTAATTGTACCAATATAACTTCTTCACTGCTGCAAATAAGACCTGTGAGCAGATGCTGGTTTTCTGAAGGGAGACTTTTTTCCCCTAGGCTAAATTAGTACCTTGAATCAGTTTCCAAAACAGCCACACATATAAAAAAATTAGGCAGCATGCAGCAGCAAGATATCCATAGGAGTTTTAAGTATTTCTGACACAGTAAGCCACAGCCTGAGAATCAAAGGGAAGTGACATCCCAGAGTGTATTTGGTTGATCCGAAAAACCAACATGCACAGGAGTGAAAAAAAAGTTATTCCTTCTTACTTAGCTATCACACATAAAACACTGGCAACAGGCCACCTGGGAGATAAACAAGAAGACAGAAGATAATCACAGGGTTCACTTCTTTTTGAGATCCTGAATAAGCCTGTTACACAGTGGCTAACATGGACTGACAGGCTAAATTTAAGTGACCTTCTGTAATGGTACAGAAAATTACTTTCTTGCCCAATGAAAGCCTTTTACAACATCATTATGTCTGTATTTATCTAGTTTTTGGGGTTCAGATTTTCTTCAGTGATGGAATATATTTTGCTTGTATTTATCTGAGCTGAAATTACAGTCTCTAAAGAGAGCCACTTCCAAGGAAGCAGAGTTAAGATTAAAGTCAGTCTGAGCAGAAGTGAAAGAGCTGCTTACTCTTTTAAAATTATAAAAACCCCCAGAAAACAAACAAAAAAATTCTTATGGGATGCCAGTCCTGGCTGTGATTATTTTTATACCATACCCTAGATCAAAGTCAGTAAGACTCTTATTTTTCAAAGGAACATCATACTCTAAGACATCTTTGAAAACTTTAGTCTAAGTGTTAAGAACACTCAAACTCTGTTTCACCTGTTTTATTTATTAAGAAACAGCTCTGCCTACTAGCCCCTGTGAACATTTCTTCTTTGGACTTCATCTGAAGGCTGGGAAACATTAGGGGAACTCAAGAAAGAAAATAAACTAGTTCTGTGCCATCAGGGAGAAAAATGGTTTCCTTGCTAATGTGATCAACTAGGTAAAACTTACCTCCCAAATGAATCTGAACACAAGTAAAGGCAACTTACAGAAAAAAAAGCCTATGTGATCTTCCACTGAGAAAAAAACAAGACTGGCTACTAGGGGGTTTTAAATATTAGATCTTCTGAATAATCATAAGCAGACAGAGAACAAAATTACTTTCCTTTGAAAAGTCACCTTAGCTTGCATACATAGCTGCAAGCAAAGGATTTCAGGCTTTAGGGATCAAGCAGAGCAGAACTTCTCAGAGTAACTTAAGCTTGTAAAGAAAATCCAGTTGTTCAGGAGGGCTGAAGGAAGGCAGCTCTGCATGGAGGAGGGACAGCTGACAGTGTTTACAGATAAGATCTGGTAAAGTCCCAACATCACAAGACCTTGACTAACAAAGACAAAACGTCAATCTAATCAGATTTTTTGAAAGGGAAAGTATTCAAACAAGAACATTTCATGCATCCAGAAAATTAAAATTCTGGCAGGAGACAGACTGATTTACTGTTATTCTGTGAATCTTTTATGACCAAATAGCTCTACAGCAGGAAGACAGGCTTCATTTACAGGCATCCAAGTTTAAGACACGAGTTCTTTTTGTTTGAAATTTAACCCCTTTGCTGGTCATTATTTCAGTAAGCACCTGCATCTTCTGCATATTTAAATAAATATTGTGACGTGCCTTTTGGAAGTTTCACTTCAGCAGTTGCCTTGTAATCTGCAACCACAAAGAACAGGACAAGTTGTCTCTTTGAAAGCTACATCAGGCAAAGGTGTCAGGTCACCACTAGATCAGCTACACAAGGCATACACATGAGAAATACACATTAGTGGTGAGGGGAGATGCTTTGATCAGAAATTAGTTACCTCTGGGCAGGAGCAATTCTCAGCCTAACAGGGAAGGATGTCAGCATTCACCGTTTTGAAAGACAGTTTTTAGAAGTTGCTTTCTGCTACTTGCACTAATTGCAAAGGAAAAAAGTATTAAAGCTGAAAAATAAGAAGTTGAGACTGGAAGACACAGTCATCTTATCCAGTGACATTAAGAGTGAGCTTCTCCACCAAGCTGGGCAGCACAACACAGTCAAGCCTTGGTAGACTCCATCCTCCTTCCCTTCCTTTATTTTCTATTTCTGGTCAAGGAAAAAAATTAAAATATCCACATGAGTTACACGAGTTTGCTTAAAACAGGGTTTCCATTTTAAACCCTCAAGTTCTCTGAATGTACTCAGGAGGGACATGATTTGCAGTAGCTGGCAGCCTGTGTTTCCAGAAAATGACAGGCGGACTAAATAAAACCTTTTTATTCTTGTGAGCTACACAAGATGTGCCATTAATGGTCATCAGCTTTAAAAAGATAACTTAGCAAAGTGGGAAGGCATGAAGCAGTGTCAGAGGAATCTCCATGAGTGGGATAGAAGAGGCTTTGATTGTAATAAAATCAACAACTCTTCTACTGAAGCAAGTTTCTCCCTTGGATATTGGTCGCACCAGAGCACCGCTGATGCTCCACTGTAACTGTGGTTTAAAAGCCTTAATTATAGATATATGCTCTAGGGAGCTCTCTTAGAACCTAGAGCTAAGATCAGAGAAAACAGAGGAACTGCAAAAGGGCAGAGAAGAGAGGTAATTATTTAGAAATAAAAGCAAATGTAATGACCAAAAAAACAGTAGACCTCCCTTCTTTGAAACTGCAAGTTAAAGCTTTATCAAGTTTGTACAAGGAACAATAAGGAGACAACCCATTTCAATGTCAAACAACCCATTTCTTGTATTTTAGGGGGTGCAGAGCTGCCAGCATATCTCAGACACAGTAGAAGTTACTCTTCTACCCAGGCATTTGAAAAGGAGGGCTGCCTGGCAACTCTTTGTGCTCATATTGATTTACTGATTTGCAGCTTTCTCCAATCGTTTGCCAGACCCTGTAAATCTAACAAAGGAGGCAGAGTCTGACAAGTCAGCCATAATTTGATATCCACTACTACTTATATTCTTAACAAAGCTGTGTAGATAAACACTCCATTCCTTGTTGCCTATCCATCACCCATGCAGGATAACACAAACACAGGAAATACCACCATGGGTGTTGGTTACACTGATAGAAAAGATACCATTGCCACAGAGAGGCCAGGCTTCATGTGGAATAAAGCAGGACCAGTAGCATTTACTGGCTCCCTGAGCTGTAAGAAGTCATGACCTGAAGGGAATACCACAAGCAGACTCTTCAAGAGATAACAAATAATATGAAAGTTTTCCTACCATCAACAAGACAAAAGCCAGTCTGAAAGCAGAACATGAATTTTTAAACTTAGAAAGTGGGGGCTATTATCCCTGGATTTGGAAATTAAGCATTACACTGTTACACTCTTGAAAGGCACCAGAATTTGTTGAGGAGTCTGTGACACATGATAAACAGATTCACACTATCCCTGAACTGCTAAAAATCCCCCCTAACAGCTTTTGGTTCTGCAAACAATCTGGGGCCTGAAGGCAAGAAAGAATATAATTTATACAACTTTCTAGAGGCAGAGGAACCCCAGGCCAATCTGTATCTATAAGGAATATGCAAGTGGCCAAACTGCACTAGGACTGACCAAAATCTTTCTGTCCAGGGACAGAGATCAGGTTAAAACAAAGTACAAATGTCAGGCAGAAAGGCTATTCCTGATCTGATTTCAGAATAGGACAGAGAACAAATTAAATTAACAGAAAGTAACTAATCCCAATCTAGCTCAGTCTGATTGAAGCAATTTAAGTAATATTTAAATGAATGACTATTAAAATAATCATTAATGTCTGCTTGCCATCACAGCAGACAGTTTTTAATCCATTCAGCCTTTCCAGTTTTGTAGACAAGGCGAAAAAAAATCTACACTCAGGTCACTTGACCTGAGGGAACCTATTACTAATAAAAAATTTCATATGCACAAAATTGTGCATTATTCAGGCTACTACTGAACAGAAGCACTGTTAACTCAGGTTACTCCAGAGTTAACAGGATGGAAGCATGAAGCAGGATGGACACTAGAGAAAGAGAGTGTCCTCTGATGGCAAATATCACAGCAGCTTTGTTTACACCAGCACTTAGACCGTGCTGAAGTGCCAGGGAGCTCAGCACACTGCACTCCATAAAAACAAACCACTGACAGCTCCACTAAAACCCACTGGATAACAAGCTCGCAGGTTGAAATGGCTGCTTTCAAGGGGAATCAAAACAAATTCCTGCAGCACAATTTTTCTTTTACTGATATTTCCAGCACACAGTGGAATCCCTCCTACCAGCTCTGAATGCACCCAGCAGCTCTGCACTTCCCAGAAGGAAGCTGAAGGCTGCCTGCCTTCACCTGGCACAGCAAAAGGCTGCAAACAAACGGGAGCAGCGTGTGGATTTGTTTTAACACCTGGATACAATTTCCTCAAAGTTAGACAGGGTCTGTTCCTGCACAATGTAAGCAAGGTTACAGCTGGCTCCACAAGGAAGCAAATACAGAGTGACAGGAAGGTAAACTGCAGTTCTTTATCTTTTTCTAGTGACGCCTGTACTCAAACAGGGAGTGGAAGGTGGCACTATATAACAAAGTCTGGTTCAGAACATTTTTCTGCCTGATTCACCAACCCTCCTCACTGGTAATAAGTAACTTCCTGTTAGTTTTTCAGTCCTCTTAAATCAAATACCTGGCCTTTATCGGCCAGGAAATTTATAACTGTGTTTGCTCTTAAATCAGTTGTCTCTTGCAATTTGATTCATATTCATTCAGGAAAAACAAACAGCTGTGGAGATCACCACACAATTATGGTTTTCACCAGTGACCTAAAGTGTAGTTCAGGCGCCAGGAGCCAGAAAGTTTTGCAGTAGAAACCTTCTTCCACGAAGAAAGGTCACCATTGCAGCAATTAAGTGCATATGGAGCATGTTTGAACAGTGAAACAGAACCACTTTTCCAATAACAGAAAGTATAATAGACCTTTTATTTTCACACAGCATAGGAGACCTGCAATACAGCCCATCTGTTCATTCAGCTCTGTGTTGCCACTACAACGAAGATCACCACAATGAGACCTTGAGTGAAGGACACTGAAAGCTCCAGTTTCTTTATAAACATATTCTCAAATTTTACTTTGCACTTTACAGCTGTGAGATGGTTTAGACACTTCATTTCAGCTCACTTTGCCAATCAAAAGTGCAGGACACACTTATATAGCTCAGGAAACCCTGTTCATTTCACAAGTGCACTCACTGAAGCGATAAACTTCAGAGTGGCCCACATTCAATCAGTCACTCTTAAATTTAAAACAGGCTTGCTCAGCTGTAGCACTTGCACTCCAGCCCTTAGACACCAATTGTTTTACACTATACTTACAGAAATAAGCTTTTCAAAGTTTCCCTTTACATCAGCTGATGAGTGCCTGGCAAACACAGCTGCCAACACAGCAGTGCCCAAGAGGTCTGCAAGGAGCCAGGACCCAGACAGGAGCAGCAGCAAGGTCTGGGATATGACCAGTCTACCTGCAGAGGAACCTGCCTGTGAAGTACAGCAAGCTGGTTGCCCAATTTACTTCTAGCTGGCAGAGAGCAGAAAAGATCTTCCTCTAATTTTTCCCAAGCCCTTCTCCTCACTCCCCAGCCCTGAGCCTGTTCCTCTTCCTTATCAGCTTTTGCCAACCGCACCATGATGCTGACAAAGCTTGACAACCTCACAGCTGCCCCCAGGTCAGAAGAGCAAAGCCTGTCCCCCTTCCTCAGCTGAGGAGGACATGAGCAGCAGCAGCAGCCTGGAAGGCAGAGCAGCATCGCTCCCCACTCAGATCATCACCAAGGCTGCATTTGCAGACATGCTGGCTGGAAACTTTAGGCACTAAAGCCAAAGTTTATCACCCCAAACTTTCCAACAGCATCATCCTCCCATTCTTCAATCCCAAGTCTGCAGTCGGTTTCTCATTGCCAAGGAAGCAGCAGGAGGGTGTACCCCACATCACTCCAGCCAGCCGGCAGCAGAGGGCACCACACAATCACCGATGTGATTTATACACTTCCATCATGCTCCCGAGTTAATTTATAGAGCACAAATTACTGCTACAACAAGCTACAGGGCGACTCCATAAAGCATTCATCATATCAGATAAAAACGCACTGCCATGAAAGGCAGCTAATTTGCTACAGTGCTTTTAGCCAGCAATTCAAAGAAAAACCTTCAAGCTTAGTATCTCTGTGAGCTCAAATGCCACATTCCCAGAACAGCAGGTTTCACACAGAGTGCAGATCTCCAGCCTGACCACAGAAGTGCAGAGCAGTAGCTCTGCAGAGCATTGGAAGCCACATAAATACTTGCATTAGCCCAAGCATAAACCATCAACCCACAGCCTAACTCATCCAGGGTTTACACACTGCAAAGCTACATCCACATCAATTAAACATTTCGGCTGAGGATGCTCAGCAGCCTCTGAGGCAGACAGCAGAGATCCAAGAGACAAAAGGAATAGCTGCATTCCTTTTGCTTCTTCCTACCCCCACACCCACAGATCGTATGTTTTTACTTATTGAATAGTTGGTAAAAAAAGAAAAAGATGAATCTACAGAAAAGTCAATTTGCATTCTGTGAGCACACCAAGACACACGTAGTGGTGAGCAAACAGTACAGTCACGAAGTCAAAGCAGCTTCTGAGCTGTCAGCAGAAACACTTCAGTACCACGAAGCCACAATCCCCATTTAAAGCCAGACCTGTTACACACCCCAGGAAAAAAGGACCTCCCAGATCATCTCTGCCGAGCAACTGCCCAGAGTGACAGAGGCCAATTCTGAGCACACAGCAGTTAAGTGAGGACTAACTCAAAGCTTCAGCTTTTCTAAGGAGATCTGCAGCACGACCTTGAGGCCAAGACCTTGATGACTTCCCTCCATTTCTCCTTTGTGGAGTGAGAAGCACCCACAGAGCTGCGAACAAACCCAAAGGCAGAAGGAAAGAGCAGAAACCTCACCCTCTTCTTTATTAAAGCAAGACGCTATTTTCAGCCACCATAATGTTTCCCCTGAACATGTAAATACAGAAGCAATTAGCTGCCTAGGCACTTCCGCAGAAACAGTTTAGAATAATCTTTCCTAGAATATATTTACATCGTTTCTGATTGCTTAATTTTCTGACACATTTGTTTCAGGCACTAGAAAGATTAAATAAAGCCAAATCACCTATAGTGATGTATATTGCCATATTACTGAAGGCAACATGCAGCACAGACAGACAAGAAGAACTCCTGGGTGGTTTCAAACTTCAAAATTTTAGCATCACGACAAGGTTCAAGGAATTGTTTTATAGCTTTAATTCAGCTGTTTCTTAAAACCTTTCCCTCCCTTCTGCTATTACTCTGAGGGATAAAACTACTGACTGAAACAGCAGACACCATTTAAAGAGAAAGAATGAGCCTGGACAGAGATTTCATTGAAAAGCTCAATTCTGAAGTGCATAGGAAATGTCCTCAATTCAAAGATTAGCCTGCACAAAAAGGCAAATTAAAGCCAGAAACAGAAGAAAATCTTTTCTGACTACTCTGAATATATTTTTTCATTATATTCTCTCCTATCATCTGGAGTTTTTGTATAAAGAAGTCAGCTCTTTCGAATGGCTTCAGGAACAAGCAGACAAACAGCATATTCATTTACAAACTGGAAGTTGATTATTGAGTACAAAACCCATGAATGCTTGCTGGGACCAAGGAAAGGAGGCTGGAACCATTGATTGTGAGGATGCCCAAAAAACTCTCTGCAGTCAGCTGGCAGATACCTCTATGACAACAGTAAAACAAACCCACACAACTAAGCAGAAAAACAAAATTACATTTGAGTTGTTTTTATTCTGCTTCATCTCAAATTATTTTTACCAAGACAGCCTGTTGTCCTTCAGGCTATGTTTTCCCTTGGTCAATGTAACTGAAGCTATCATTGCAGGGCCAAATCATTCAAAAAATAAGCACATGACACAAATATCTCTTCACTCACAGACCCCCTGCAGCCCATAATTCCACGTTAATTAGACTGGAAGATGAAGCATTCAGCCTAAAACCCAGCAACTCTGATTTACACAAGTGCAGAGAGGTTTTACTGCAAATTTTCCTGCGAGCTGCACAGGCGTTTCCTGCCCAGCTCCAGACACCATCAAAACAAAAGCAGATCTCAAATCACTGACAGCTGCCATACTTCGCAGAGACATAAAGAAAAATGGAGCAGGCATTGTACAACATGGGCAGCTCAGGATACCTAAACACCGAGAACACTGCAAGGACAGAGAAATCGCAGAGATACTGCCTGGCTTACACCTACCCAAAGCCTACAGTACAAGGACAGTTTTGGAAGACCAAAACCTTAAAAGTCAACTTGTCACTTTGAAGCCCCCTAAAAATAATTACTAACTTTCTCCTCATTACCTCTGGAGGACACACGATTTCACAAAGGTCTTCATTTCGCCCTAACGCCACGCCACATGAAGCTATGGAGCAGGGCTTGGTTTTTACCAGTCTCATAAAATAGATTCCCTGCATCCCACAGAAATGCAAGCATAAGGCAGTAACATCAGGAACTTCAGGCATGTAATGATCACTGTGTGATCACATCAAAATGACTTCTGTGCAGATTTGAGGATCTGCTGCAAATTTATGTTTTATGACAGACAACAGCTGATCCCTTTCCCCAACAGCATGGGACACAAGCATGGTTATAACCAGACTTCCACTAAAAAGCTTGCATTCGAAAAAACATTTCTTGGGGGAAAGAAGAGCTCAGTCCCAGTTTGCGTACAGCTCTTTGAGAGCCTTCTCTCCCTCGGAGCAGAAATTGTCACAGCAGGTTTCCCCACCTTTACGGTGCAGTTACAGCAGGAAGTCTCCAAGGAGGTGAAAGATTTAGACAACTAAGACTTTTAAGTGGTTTTGAACAAGCAGAGCCTTTTAGAGTGGCAGCTGAACTGATAGTTACACAATGACATTTCAAGCTTTCAAGTCCCAATCATTCTTAATGGCACAAAGCTAAACCCAGAAGGGGACACAGCAATTACACAGCCAAAAGTAAGTGCAGCTAAACTGTGCTTCCAAACGTCTAATTTGGGTGATACAGCCTTCCTGACTCACACACTACACAGACAGGTTTGGCTGATAAATTTACTACTACACCAGTGGGACACGAAAGGAACGCAGCCATGTGTTGCAACATCCTCAGGCCACGTATCCGGCGGGCATCCTTGCCTCTCAGGAAGAGTTATCCGCTTCTTTTCCCAAAGGAGCATCACTGCACTGACATAATCCTCCAGCTCCACCTGGTACTCTCTGCTTACCCTCGCCCTAAGCTCTGCGGGGACGCAGAGTAACAGGTGATGTTTGCTTCTCACACCCTTCCACGGCAGGTAAAGAGAAATGGCACTGAAGCACACCCTTGGGAAAGGAACCGCCACTCTTTACTGCGCACGGATGGGACGAGCTCCCCTTCCTCACTCCTTCGCAAAAGAAGCAAAGACCTTGCTTGGTTCCCTTACCACGCTCAGACAAAAAAAGGCAAGGAGACCCTCCCGTCCCCGCACCCGTGAATTGCCGACAAAGTGTTCGCTTTCCCCCTCCAACACAGGCACAGGATACATGAAACAGCTCCTTCCCGGGGACACAGGAGCCACTCCGGCTGCCCCCTCCTCTTAAGAGTGCTGCTGCCGCTTTTCGCCCCCCCTCCCACGCCGAGCTGCTCTCTGTGACGGGGAGGGGTCGCGCCCAGCCGCGCACGACAGCGGCTCCCCTGGGACCACCCCGACCCGCACCTAGCGGCCCCCCCAGGACCCCTCCCGGCACACCCGGGGCCGCTCAGCCCCCCCAGCCCCGCCACTCACCGGCGCCTCGCCCGCCGCTGCCCCCGCGGCGGCCGCCCCATCCGCGCCGGCC
>VXBI01001677.1:47490-118247 GCA_013397375.1 Toxostoma redivivum
GGGGGAGTCAAGGTGGTTAATTGGCTTAAAACCCCTTAATTGGAGAGGCACCCCTTAAATGGGAGCGGGTCGTAGGGTTGGGGGAAGCAGAGTAGGCTGGAGGTTAAGGGCCGCAGATGCTCCCCAAAAGGCTGTGAGTGCTCCCCAGAGGGTCCAGGTGCTTCCCCAAGAGGCTGGAGTTCGCCCCAGGGGCGCACAATAACCGGGGCACAAGCCGGTCTCCACCATGGATGGAGCTGCCATCGACAGCCACACCAACAGGCAGGATCGCTCCAAATCCATCCCCATCCATGGTTCGCATTAAAAGACAGTGCTGTTTAATCATATAGCAATTAAATGGCTTCAACTATAACGTAAATGACATAATTGAGAGGCACAGGATAGTGTTTGAAGGGCCTTTCTAGAAAAATAAAAAGCAATGGCGGCACATCTTTCCCAAAAATGGGGAGCGGATCGGTTTCCTCAATGAAAAGCACGCAGGAAGATGCTCTGCCAGCACAACAGCCGTGAGGCTCGGCTGTGTCAACAGCAAAGCTGTGACAATCCGGTGCCCTGCTGGGCACTGGTAAAATAAATATTAGTTCTTTTCCAATTCAACCCCCCGCAGGGAAATACCTAATTTCCTGGAGCAACAACAAAAAGTTTACGGAAACCATTATGCACCCCAGCATTTGCAGTTCTTGCCACCCTCGCCCCACACCAGCAAGTGGATTTAAACTTAAATAAACTTCCATAACCCACTAGATGGCATCTTCCAGCAGATTTCAGTGCCTGCCGCGAGAGCCAAATTATCACGGAAAGCATTTAATTTAGAGAGCAGGTTAGAGTTCCTAAGTCTAACTACATGTTAAGGCAGCTTGTACTTTCATTTTAATTGTTGATGAGAATTTGTAGCCAGCTGATTTCTTCACCAGAAGTGTTAACGCTTCCATTGTTTCTCCGTGGGTGGAGAAGATACCGACCCGTGAAATCCCTTCACTCCTGCCTTTAGAGCAAAGCATATTCCCTTTATCATCTCTGAATCACCTCCGGCAGTGCAGAGACTTAGGCTGCTCCTGAATAATGCATAGCCACTAAAACTGTACGACAATAAAGCTACATATACGTTACCTGGTACTGTGAGAATCCAGGCTGGAAAGCTACAATACCTCTGATTTAGTGCTGCAGTGCCAGTGTGCTGCCATATGGACCTTTATAATAACATCCACATCCCCTTGCCTCTGCAAGAGCTCTTTGAAAAGTGCCTGTGAAATAGCAGGAGGTTTTGTAGGGATGCACACAGGCTCACAGGCTGCCCTTGGCAGAACATCCTCATTTATATAAAGAAATGACAGCCACAAAGTTTGAGAGTTAATTAAAACAAAGCCACTAACTGGCTTGACATATGTTTAAATTTAGGATTGTGAGCCTGCTCGCTAAATTAAATGTTTGCTTCATAAATTGGCTTCAGCAGAGTTGCACAAGTCTTAACTGGCAACAGATTATGGCTGGTGCTGTAGGTAGATTAGTATTTTGTATATATGAGAGCATCCTGAATGATCAAACCCTCTGAAGAGCCTCATAGGAATTGAAGTCTGGCTGCTCCTCAGTGATCACTCTGGAAATGGATGTTCCAGGTCTTCCCTTTCTGCTTTAAGGAGGAGTGAGTCCTGTTGGGCTTACCAATTAAAATAATTTATACTCCATGCAGCTTCCTCGGTCCCAAATAAATAGATGTTTCTTCTAGTAAAGGTAGAGCATGTCTCCCTCTCGTCTTTCTCCTGAAGTGTTTTGGTGGAGTAGAGCTCTGATTTTGGCCTGTTGGATGCAATGCCTTGGGGATTGATCGGGTACATGCAAAATAAACATGGATTTACATTTCTGAGAAAGGAGAAAGCCTGTGGCTGTTAAGCCTCTAACTGGAAAGGGAAATGGTGTACCTTCCCCAGGCATCTTTTCAAAACAAATATAGGATAAATTAATAGCAGCTCAATCCCCATCTGGAAGCTCTCTTTGCTAGTGAGCTGGGTTGCCTGGTTTGCAGTTCGTGTGTTGAGCTGCTGCAGGGCAGAGTGCAGCAAAAGTGGGTAACAGCATCATGAAAATTAAAAGCCTTGATGAAGGATGAGGAGCAGGGTTGACCAGAGGGACTTGGTCAGCAGATGCTGGGAAAGGGCAGGAGAGCATTGAAAAATGCTAATGGGAGTGGATGTGACAGGAGTTCCTGGGATAAAGCCCACAGATGGCATGACAGCATGGAGACGAGATGGCACAGACTTAGGGAATCAGTGTTCTCCTGCCTTCTGGTCTCCTCTGACTGCAGCTCCTCAGGACAAGGACTGACTCATGTGAAAGGCTGCATTTCGACCTTGGAACTCCTGCAGGGGTGGCTAGTGGAAAGCAGGGAGTCCTTTGGAATCCCTGTGAGTGAGGTGAATGGTTGTGGGATCCCCCTCTCCTGCTAAATGGTCATAAGTGACAAGAGCTGGCTTTCCATGCTTCCACTGCTGTGCCAGCCTCACAGTGTGGGTTAAGGGGAGAAAACACTGCCAGAGGGATGGCATATCTGCAAGGGAGAAATGGGGAAAAATATCACCCAAGAGCCTGATAGGTTTTTTCCTTGGGTTCCCAGATGCTCCCCCCCCTCTATGGGGGATGGAGTTAGGGAGCTCCCATCCAGGTCTCTGTGTCCACACTGTGTCCTGTGTCAGACAGCTGCACCCATAGGGAAAATCAGCTCCTTTTTTGATATGTGTTTGCATGCTGGTGATGCTTTCTCTTTTCTGAAAATCTCATTTTTAGCCAGGAGGAGAAAAGGAAAAACAATCTCTAAAAAATGAATGAACCTCAGCCATGGCTGTGTCACAACAGGACTTTTGTTTTTTGTGGCATTTCTTTATCCTTCGGTGTTTATTAGTTGAAGTTCAGCTCAAATTTCATGTGAGCAGAATTGATTTGTTGGGGTTTTTCCCCCCCCCTTTTTTCTTTCCCGATAAAAGACAATGCTGAGGAACCTGCTCACCTGTGGGCAGAAGCACAGCCCTTCTCTGCTCAGTGTGGGGGTGCCTGTCAGCACAGCCCCCCACAGCGATCCTGCTGCACTTCCCCAAACCCTGGAGCTGCTTCCAGCCAGCACTCAAGATGCTGAAAAACAATGGAAATGCCTGAATAGCTCACAGAAGTGAGATGATTACAGGCTTTTAAAAAGAAATTGCAAACCTTGTCACTGCGGGAGAGCATCCAACCCTCTCCCTATCCCTCCCAAGAAATGAAGAGACAGCACCAATATCCATGAATCCTAGTGCTCTGGTTGGGAGCTACCTGTGGTGTGACTGACCTGGGGTTTTATCTGCATAGAACAGACTTTTAGCAGAAAAATAAATAAAATAAAAAGGGTGATCCACCTGAGCAAGCAAAATCCCCTCAGTCAACAGGGAAATCTGCCTGAATTTACCTTGGATAAACAGAGCCCAGCAGTGCAGGGCAGGAGAGGGTGGCTGAAGCTGGATGCTGATGGAGGATGCTCCTGCTTGGAAGGTGGTAACATCACCAGTGGTCACTCCTCCAGCCTGGTGCAAAATGGAGGAAGTCACTGGGTCCTTCTGCAGCCTGGAGTCCTGCAAAAGCAACGAAGCTGTGGAAAGTGTTTTCCAAAGTGTGACATTTTTTACTCCTCTGGCCTTAAATCACGTAATTTCACTGATTGCCTGTGGCAGGGGAAATTGCTGATGTCTAAGTTGAAGCACAGTCCTGGAAGATGAGGCAGTGATGGCTTGCTGGGAGGATAAATACTGGAGCAGAGTGTGAGGCAAGGAGGGAGCCTCACGCATTCCACATTGCAAACAGATGCAGAGATTTCCTTTGCACAGGAATATATTTTTCCTCAGGAGTAACATGAATCCATGCCTCTCTTGGCCAGGCTGCCCAACCTTCAGAAACATTAGTGGCCAAGAGAAAAAGTTCTTGCTGCACTGTGCAGGGTCTGAATGGTCCCAGCTCTCCCTGCTGGACTTTGGTGGTCATCAAGGACACCACTTCTCCAGGCAAAGCTTTGCACAAAGGCATGTCAGGCTGCTTTAGTTCTAGAACTGCTTTCCCAAAAGCAGCCCTGACAGTTTGTGCATAATTATCAGTGGGGCTCAGTCTAGGAATGAGGAGACAGAGTGTCTATTCCTGGCTGTCTACTCAAGTAACCTTATTTTGAAGAAAAAACGAAAACCACAAATGTTGTTGCAGTCTCTCTGGCTGGAATAGGCAATGAGCCTTGTCTGCTCCCTCTGCTCTGAATTCAGAGCTGCTGCAATGAATCGGACTCATTCCAAGTCCAGTGGAGCCAGGCAGACAGACTGCAGTCAAGATGTCCCCAAAACTCCCTGGCTCCCTGGCTTCTCTGAGCACACCGTGAATTTTGAGGCCAACGCTCTCTGTGCTTCTCAAGGGATTTGGAAGCTCACGCTCTAATAATTAAGGCAGCTTTGAACATCGTAGCCTTCAGCCTCACTTTTCTGTTCCCTGTAGCAGCCATTAGTGCTTGGAACAGGTACCAGCTCTTAAAATGGGCTCGCCAAAGGCTTGCGTGGTTTTGACAAGGAGCAATTTAAAGAGACTCTCCAATGCATGTGTGAGAGCAACAAAGAGCTGATTTCAGTGGAGGTTTGCAGCTTTCCTGTGGACAGGGTTCATTTTTACATCACTGAGCTGAACCTGGAGGATAGGTCTGCTCTTCTTCCAGCTTGCTAGATGCATTCTGGGGTGAGAGGAACATCACTGGGGTCCAAAGTCTTCTTTAGGGTGGATCTGCAGTGGATCAGAATGCTTATATGCTCAAGCTCTCTTTTAACAGATTATTTGCTAAGTGATAAATTTTGTTTACATCACTAAAAAATAACCATGTGGAAAGGGGAAATCAGGATAAAGATGCTTAACCCACTGCTTTAAGAATATGGAAAGGGAAAAATATAGCTAATTAAAAGAAAATTTAGGTGAAATTATTAAAAACTTAAGTGATACAGATAATATCATCTGAATTACCAAGGGGAGAGGAAAAAGGGCTATAAAACCTGAGTAGATGAGAATCAAATTCAGAACAGGTGTCAAGAAGCACCTTCCCAAGTGGAGAATCAAAAAAGTAGGGAATGACCTACCAGGCAAGGCTGGACTGGACACACTGGACCTTTCCAAGATGAGCTGTGACCCTGGAGCACGAACCTGGGGCTGCTTTAGTGGTGGACTTGGCAGTGCTGGGTCAACAGTTGCACTCCATCATCTTAAAGGTCTCCTCCAACCTAAATGATTCTACGATTCTAAGCATAGAACAAAATATGCCAAGTGGCCTCTGCCTTCTGCATCTCACATAAAATCAGCTTCAGGATTTTTCATACTGAGGAAAAAAGGATTGGCCTCAGCAAGGGGAGCCAGGGCAGCTCTTCCCATGGGAGCCTCCTGCTTCTTTAGCCCTCTGGACTGAAAATACGACATGTTCAGCCTTGGAGGGGCCCTGAGGTGCTTTTGACTCCAGGGAAAAGGTGGCATTGCTGCCACCCATGCCATGAGCCAGTGCACAAGGTGTGTAGTGGGGGCTTCACCCTCCCCCATCTTCCCCACGGATCCTGCCAGAGCTTGTTGTGGAGACTCTGATTTCTGCCACTGCTGGAGGAGCATTTGGCAGCTGGAGTGGCTGTTAGCAGGTGTCTCAAGTGCCTGACTGGAGGGCAGGGCACTGAGCCTGCCCTTGATGGGCCAGCACTGAGAAGGCTCTCCTCTCTTAAAATAGATCCTCTCCAAGGGCTCTTGTGTTCAAGAGCTAGAAGGAAACCAGGACCTCTGTCCTTTATATTCTGTCTCTGAAAAGAAAGGCAGAAAAAGCTGTTTGAGAAGCAGAGAAGGAAGGCAGACATGGGATGGGGTGGGATGAGAGATAAGACTGGGAGGGCAGGTGCTCCCTGAAATCGTGGTGCTGATCCATGGAGATGAACAGGGAGAGCCAGGAGGTCTGTGGCACCAGGAGCTCGCTGCTCAGACCTGTGGGACGAGTCCTACTGGGTCAGCTCAGACCTTCAGCTGTGTCTCAGAGTCATTGCCCTCCACATCTTCAGGGAGCCTCACTCCTCCAGGCTGCCTTGTGGCTGCAGGTAGCCATGGCCAGGGATGGAGCTGCTCAGCAGCTCAGTGAATTTTGCCATTTTTTTATCTTTTAGAGATAAATTCGTATCTTAACATCAGAGGTTTGGATATCTCATGTCTTCTTATTCTTGTTCTCTCTGTTTCTTCAGAGCCTGGTAAAACTTCTGGCCTCTGAGACACACAAAGACCTTGTGGAAGCAATTGTACAGCTCCCATTAGTTGAATCTTGTAATTCAACCGAAATTTTGTTATATTTTAACTCTGATATACGGAAGTACACAGAGATTATCTGGAGGTCAATAAAGAGGCAGTTTTCTCCCTGGAAGGCCCTGTCCCAGCAGGCATTTCTAACAGGCAGCCTCTCCTTTAGAGGAATTTTCCCCTTCTTTTGCTGGGAAGATGCTACAGTGACTTACTCGAAGCAGACATTTGCACTTGGAGAGGTGAAGTTCAGTGATGTCTTCATCCTGCAGATCCCAAATGTCCTTTCTTCTCCTCCCCCTGCAGTCTGCAGTTCATCCCTCTCATCCTCCTCCTTCCTCTCCTCCTGCCCTGTGAGGCAGCCAGTAATGAGTCTCCTGGGGCAGCAAACAACAACCTTAAGTGCCTGTGTGCATGAGAGGCAGTGATTAACCTGGGACCATCAGGAGCACTCACTGTGACAGGCTCTCAGTGCTCCCTGGGCTCCTCCTGCAGGGAGGATGACATGGGAGGACCAGTGTTGGGCTGGGAGCAGGAATGGAGGAGGGATGATGCTGCTTTTGGAGGAAGCCTGGGAAGCAAAACCCTGCATGTCCCACATCCGAGTTGCTTAGCAGGTGAGTCTGCAGGGCTCACGAGGCAGCAGAGATCCCAGGCTGTGGCTGTCACATCCCATTGCTGTTACTGCTGCTGAGGATTGTTAATTCAGCAGCCCCATGTTAAAGACTTGAGTCTACTGAGCAAAGCCCTGTGCAGAGCTTTCTGCCTTATTCCCAGGGGATAGAGCAGGATGAAAGATAAATGACAGCTGCTTTGAGCGTGCTAATAACCATCATCTTGCAGTACACAGCACTGTAAGACAAAGTGCTTCCCATGGGATTCTGCCAGACTTTCCCTCCTGGGAAACACATCAGAAAGTTTCAGAGGAGACAGGAAAATTCATCCACCCAAGGAAGACCTCAGGTTGAACCCTGTCCATATCACAGATGGGAAATGGCAAGCAGAAAAGTCCCTTGGCCTGAGCTGTGTGGTCAGAGGGTCAGAGGGGTGGTGTTGAGGGTCCCCCTATTACCAGGACAGAGGAAAGGAAAGGGGTTCATGTTCTTCTGTGCCCCAAAACACTCCTGTACAGTTCTGGTATTTGCTTACTTAATTTGTTGGAAACTGAACAAGAAAGTCAGTCCTGGGACTCTTGGATTTCAGCCTGAAGCTGACGCATAGATTTGCCCAGGAAAGCAAGCAAGGGAGGAACCGGGCGAACCAGAGCAACATCTTGCTTTGCTGCTGGGCTGTCTGAGAAGGAAGAGGGAAGGAAAACACAGTAAATGTGTCCAGCACTGGAGAGGAGATGCTCTCATCTGGAAAATCACATTTCCCTGCTCCTTGCACAGGGATTGCAAAAGTGTGGGCTCTCCTATGGGAATAGTTTCACAAGGACTGTTTCTCCAGCCACCATCATACCTAGCTCCCCCTTTTTTCCCTGATATAAATACAGACAGACCAAGGAAGAGCAATGTGACTGCAAATCTTCTAGAGAGCTGTGTCAGAGCCACAGAGTCTCATAGCTGTGTAATGGGGTATGCAATAAACCTAATGAATCTCCCTCACCAACCCACAGGCGTGTCCTGGCTCTGTGTGGTGTCCTCTGAAGGCAGCCAACAAATAATCAAATTAGGACAATCGCAGATTGGCTGGTGATGGCTCTGCCAGCTCCTGGTACAGTGGCTGTCAGGGCAAGCAAACCCTCCTCACTCCATCCTGCTTCCCACAGGACCCCATCCCTCCCTGGGCTTGGACAGGACTAGTCCCTGCCATGGGCATCAGGGACCACATGGGAAAGGCTGTGCACTTGCACATTCCTGGAAATGCTGAGTGGCAGAGTAACTAACAGTGGTGATGGACAGTGGTGGGGAATTGTGCTGGAAATGAGCTGGAGAGGCAGGAGATGCAAGGCAGGGAGAGGCCACCCTAGGGATCTGTGCATGGATTGGGCATCTCTGCCAATGCATCAGTTCTTGAAAGAAAAATAAAGTGACCACAGAGCTGCTTGGAAATGCTTCAACAGAACAGGTTTTTTTTCCCCCCACTTGGAGATTGCCAATTTGTTAAATCCCAGCTGTTTTGCATCAGCAGAATTCAAGGATGCTGTGACAAACCTCAGGCAGGTCACAGGCCCCAGCTCTCCAGCTGACAGACCTGAGAGCTCACATAAAGGCTCAGTCCTGGTGCTGTTCCTATGGGAAAGAGGGGACAGCACAGACAATGTGACACACTGAAGCTGCAAACCTCACCACTGCTGTTGAGAGCTGAGCACAGAGGCAGGGAGGCATTCCTGGTGTCTGTCACCCTGCTGACCTGCTTAAGATGTGCTGACACTCTGGTGCACCCCCAGACCCACAACCCCCTCTGCCTTCCAAGCTGTTCTGCTGGAAGCAGGCAATTAATTCACTGTTGCCATTCCCTGGTGACTTTCCAGAATTGTCTGTGTGCTCTGCTGGGATGCAGACTGGGCAGAGTGCAGAGGACATTGGCTGTATGGTTACAGCAGGCTGTGCCTGTTGTCTAGCTGGGGACCACAGGGACTCTCAGCACAGAAAGCTGCTCCTGTGTTGCATTTTCCCTGGCTAGCACATGTTTCAGGTTGGGCCAACATGGTGAAGATGGATTGTGAGCTTGCTAAAAACAAGTGCCTTCCCATCCCTCCTGTCTTCCAGAGAAATCACCCATCCTGACATGAGGCTCCATGCTGGGGAGAACAGGACACTCCAGTCTGTAGGCAGCCAGCATGGAGAGCAGCTCTTCTGCTGATGTAGAGCCTCTGGGAACATTTCTAGAGGCATTTCTGCCATTCCAGGCAGAGATGCAAATGATGGCTGGAGGGTTTCTCAGCTCTGGGCTGACATGCGACAGAGCCAGGGGAGTCAAGGGAACGTCTTGCCCAACTGAGACAGCCTGACTATGGGCTGGGAGGACTGGGAGTTGTTTCCCCAAATCAAATTCCCTGCAGCAGTTTGGCTTTGCTAGAAGTGGCATTTCCCACCTTATCATAGGACTGATACTTCCTGAATTTTTGCCTCTTAGAGCCTGGCTTTAGGTGAGCACAGACATGTGGCTGCTGAGCTTTGTTTGCTGCCCTTAAGTTGGGCCCATTTCCTCAGAGGGAAAAGCAGCCAGAGGAGAAGAGAACACAGGGAGAGTCTGAGGGGAAACCCAGAGGGATCTGCTGGGCTTGGAGAATGTGGGTGGTACCATATCTGGGTGAGATGTGAGGCTGGGGACCATCTGAGATTTTACAATCTAGTGAGAGTTCAAGCTGCCTCTCCTAAAGAAGAAATTAATACATTTACAGTACCCAAATGAGAGCTCCACTGGGAAGACACAGCTTGTGGAACTGGCAGAGCTTTCTCAGGAATGAGTAAGGAACCCTGGACTTGGCCAGTTATGAACAGTCCCAACCATTCAAAGCAAATAGTCCTGAGAGAAACTGAGATGTAAGAGGCAGGTGGAATTGTCTAAAGTATGGGAAAATGTTCAAAAGAGCAGATTCCTCTTTCAGGCTCCAGACAACCCTTCCACTGAGCATTTAGGTAGAATCTTACTGGTGTGGGGTCAGTCAAAAGGAATCTGTGTGCTGGTGGGTGGGTGGTGTGGCCCTTGAGCCACTTACAGTCAGGTTTCAGGGACATCTGGTGCCTTATATTCAACACATGCATCCTAAATGGGCTTTTTTCTCCCCCAGACCTGAGATGTGTGCTAACAGCTTTCTCCTGTCCTGTGGGGGCTCTCAAGGCACTTTATGGAAGGAAAATTCTGGTGTTTCCTTCTCAGTGTGGTGCCAGGGGACTGACTGATCCCTGTGGAGCTGTTCAGGGGCAGATGGGCTGGCAGGAGCCTCAGTGCCCATTCCCTGGGCTCCTGCACCCAGAGCCCGAGGGGAATGGCCCCAGCTGTATCCTCTGGCAGGTACAGTGCTCTGGCTCAGGGCTGCCAGGCTGCTCCCTGTGAGCTTTGGGGACTCCCAAAGTCCTGAAGTATAGAGCAGTGACTTAAGGGAGGAGGCAAATAGTGATGGACAAGAGGAAAGAAATTAAAACAATGAAAAATGAGCTGACATCATTCCTCTGAGCTTTCACAGACATAAACCCTCTGCTCTACAGGCACCTGGGTATATCTCATCAGCTTGGATTGGATTGTTCCTTCGCATATTTTAGTTGTGTGGATGAAGAGAAAAGAAATGTTGTGGCAGAGAAGAAGAAATACTGGAGAAGACTACAAAAAGATGTGAGCTGCCAGTGTGTTTTGAGTTGCTTTATTCTGAATCAATATTGAACAGAAGAGGAATTATAAATCTAACAGATTACATCTGAAGCAATGCCAGGGCATCTGTTTCCAGATATTCTTTTTTTCTTTTTTTCTTTTTTTTTTCTTTTACTGGCTGGAGCAGCTGTTTTTACAAGAATCCACAGTAAAAGAGTTATTAAAACAAAGGGGGAAAAGAAATAACAATAAACAGAAGATATATAGAACACAGGGAGTAGCAGAGATGAGGGGCTGGGAAATAAATGGAAGAGGGAGAATTTGACAACCAACAGTTTGTAACCGGCGTCAGGTGCTACAAAATCTGGAAGATGTTTGTTTTATGAGACAGTGATCCCCAGCTCCAGGACTGTGCTTGGTGATTTATGGCTCCTGGCAGCTGTTGCAGAGGTTGAACTAAGAGCAACAGAGACAGAAATGTGTAAACCACCCTTGGTGCTTGCCTGTTGTTTCCTAATGGAAGGGGATTTATTGGGAGGAAGCCTGGGGGGGTGGCTGGGGGCACCTGTGGGCAGGTTCCCAGTTCCATTTCTCCCCGTGCCCAGGATCAAACTGACTTCTGATGAAATTCAGGTTGTAATTAAGGCAGGGGGCACAGAACTGAGGGCATTTGTGTGGCTGAAAGCCTTGCTGTGCTTCAGCCAAAAGGATGCAGTCAGCAAAAGCATGCTGGTAGCCTGGCTGAGGATGGAGTACTGGGTCAGAACAAAGCTCTGTGGGCTCATGGGGCCACTTGTCACAGTCCTGGCTGGCCACCACAGCTGTCTGGGGAAATGAGAACCCACTCAGCCTGGGGTGCCTTGCTCGTGCATTGGCCTGCAGTGAGTTACACAGTCTTTACTTTCCCAAACCTTTATGTAACATAACAGATTTCTCCAGAAACTATTCTACAACAGGCAAAATGAACCAAAATCTGGTGTCCCTCCCATAGTCTGACCTTTCCTTACACACCACCTCTTCACAGTCTCCAGCTCTCCAAAGGGTGGCTCAAAATCCTTGAAAAGCCTTTACAGTGGCATTTTGGATTTACTGTGGTACACCCCTCTAATTACATGGTCCCCGATTTTTGGGAGCTCTGACATATTTAGATGCTGTGCCCTTGGTATGTGCTTGAAATCTTGAAATTGAGCAAAGACCCCTTTTCCAAGCACAGCTTATCTCCACAAGCAAGAGTTCATATTCCTCCCATTGCTTTACCAGCACTGATCACTGTGGCTGCCAAAACTAAAAAGAGGATTTTGAATTGTATCTGAAGTTGCTCAAAATCCAGAAAAGAAAATAATCTGTCAATAATCCATGTGCTTAACTTTCTGTCCCAGGAATGACCCCTGTGCTTGCAAACAGCACTCACCTGAGAGACTCAGGGGATGTGGGAAGCTGGCACAAAACCATTCAGGATATCAAGGATTTGGCCTTGTGCTTGCTTCAGGTTTATTGATTCATTTTGCAACAATGCACTGTAAATAGATTTATTCTTATGGTTATAATTGAGCCGATGAGAGCTTGGGAAGTGGGGACTGAAAGCAAGCAGAGCAGAAATCAAGCCTGAAAGAAGACACTGGTAGAATGAACACATCTCCCAGATTGTGGGAAAGAGGAATTAATGTTTCTCTCTCTGGACACTGCACTGGACTGGCCCTGCATGCCAGATCCAGCGCTGTTCTCCTTTGGGCCCAGCTCCTCTTGCCCATGGGGGACACTTGTGCCCACAGCCTGTGCTGTGCTGCCACCCAGAACCCACACCCAGTGCTCTGCTGTGTCCTTGGAGGGTTCCATAAGCCTCATCCTTCACTCTGGCAGTGCCCTGTCTGCAAAGCTAAATTTTAATGATTCTCCAGCCTCAGCCCTCTCTATTAAATGAGGAGAAGCAGAATTCTCTTCTTTCCCTTTCCTTTTCTAGCTTGTGTGTTTAATTGCTGAATCTTTCATCTCTTCTAAGGCATCTGAGGAGCACAGAGAGCAGTGGCCCTCCAGCAACTGCTGCAGATACAGGATGTGACCCGAAGAGAAATTATTCAAGTAAATTTGCAGTCACCTCACAAACAACTGCTGAGCAGGAAGGCAGGAATCTTCCCCTAGCCCACAATTTGATGCAGATTATTCACATGGTGCTGCTGAGGAGTTAATATACTTGGCTGGGACAGGACAGAAATGATGCCTGTGTAATATGACAGAAAATAAATAGAATCTGCTTTCGAAGGATGCATTGACCGAGCTGTCGTGCCTGATGCTGGGGAGACAAGTGTCTACAAGCTTCAGCTTAATGTGGCATGGAAATGTATTGGGTTGTATTTATGGCCATATACAATACTTAACTGGCTATTGTGCTGATTAAATATTTAATTGACTGTCTGTGAGGAGAAATGCACCATTAGTCTATAGGGAATTACACTGTTCCTTGTGCCTGCTCTTAAATGAAATGTGTAATTCGTTGTCACTTAAGCATAATGTTAACTGCCCGTTAAGGACATATTTTCAAGGGAAATAAATACAAAACTTTCCTGCTGGCATTGCCCCAGGTAAATCCTCATCTGCCTCGGTGTGGGCACAGCCCTCAGGGGTATCCCAGGGCTCAGGGGACAGTGGGGAGGGACAGCCAGGGAAGGGACATTGGGGTTCCTGCACCAACAAGGGGTTTTTGGAGGTACTGATTGAGGCTGATTTCAACCCCTTTTCCACTGATCTTTGGCACTATGGCTGTCCAGGTCCTGTAAGGGGAGAGAGAAAGGCCAGCAGGATGCTCCTAAAATACCTCTTCTTGCTGCAGAGAGCTCAGTCAGAGACCACCAGGAGAGTTTCTTTGCCTAGTTTTGTTTGGGAATCAGAATTCAATGGGGAAAATAGAGGAAAGAGGCAGGGAGGACGGCTTGTGAAAACAATGGTTTCTTCCCTTCCTCAGGGCTACCCCAGGGTGCAGCAAAAGCAAAATACATGGAGCAGAGCTCTCTTGCCTTGAAGACTGCACTGTGCTGAGCACCTGCAAGAGAAAAATTTGGAACGTGCTGAGTTTTATGCCTTATCATTATCATTATCATTTAATGTAAACCCTGCAGCTTGTGATGCAGAAACTGATGGTATTATGTTGGAAGCCCACCCTGCTCTTGGTGCCCAGCATCATGCTGGGACCTTCCAGCAGCACAGACCCCGATGGCTGCACAGACTCTGCCGGGCAGAGTTCCCCCACCAGGACTGCCATGGCTCTGTGAATCATCCCAGCAATGAAACTGCCATCTCTGTTGAATAACTGGCCCTTCAGCAGTGTAACTCTTTTTCCATTGACAGTTTGGCAGGCTTCGACAACTGGCTCCTTCTCTTCAGCAGATTTTCATGTCTCTGCCCATGTGCCGGCTGCAGAAGCAGCTCCAGGGCAGTATCCTGACCTGCAGCGAGATGCCTGCTGTGTTTGATGCTTAAAAGCACTGGCCAGCTATTGACATTCAATAGCTAAACCTCACATTTTGAATACTGCAGCTTTATCAGTGTCCTTAGAGCCAACATTGATCGGGCTGAGCTGTCTGATAAGCGCAGCTCTGTGCTGCTCTCCCACACTCCCTGAGCTAAGGGGGTTTTTAACTTCATGATGAATGGTCCTGAGCTCCACAGCTTCCCTTAACAGGACTGACCTGAAGACAAAACTATCCTAGGGCACACAACAAGGAAAGCCCTGCCAGGACTGGGGCAGTAAAAGCAGTGTTAATTTTAGCCAGGATCCAGATCCTTGTTAGGTGCAGGCAAAGTGTGACATTCCCCTGGCTGGCATGGGCAGCTTGGTTTGCCTGGCACCAAGGCTTCATGCCCATGATATGCTGCAAGGTCCCCAGGCAGCATCATCTCCTACAAGAACCCCAGTTCAGCTCTACCCCTGTGGCTGCTCATCTCTCTCCCCTCGGCCAGTGCTGGAGCTGAGAACCCTTCAGGGCACCCAGCCTTGAAAGGAGCTGGCTTGGAACTGGGGAATTCCTGGGGATGACAAGGTGGTGGCACCAGTCATGCAGGACCAAGAGCACAGCTGAATGCAGCAACATCCATCCTCCCAGTGCTGGCTGGGAAAGCTGCTTTGCCTCAAGGGAAGTGGAATATATTAGTGTCAGCAGCCAGGGCTGCCTCCTTCCTCTCCTCTGCTCCACCCTGATGGTAGGGGACACACATGTGGCTGGCACAAGCTCTGCCTGTGCTACCCCAGACACATTGTGGTGATGGTCTGTAGGGAACTTCATTCAACACTGATCAGCAAAATCCAGAAAATCCAGAAAATCAATCCAGAACATCCAGCCTGGGTTTGCTGCAAACAGCTCCAGGACAAGGGACACTGCTGGGAATGAAGGATGTACCTCGTGGTGTTTGAGTGCCTGATAGCTGTGCTGGGAAGTGAAGAGCAGAGAGAAGGTCCTGCCCTCCAACTCCACTGGTGTCACCTGCTGCCACCCCCCTCCCCTCCCCCCATCCCTCAGATCCCTCGCTGTGTGCTGTGAGGTGAGACAAGTCAGAGCTGCCACCATCCCCATGGGGACCAGTGCTGCCCCATCTGGGGGCACCAGGAAGATGTCACCATGGCTCCCTGGAGATATCTCAGCTCTGAAATACCTCAGGTGCCAGGCCCCCACCTCTCAGCTCCAGGACCTTCAGGGAGGCAAACACAGATTGTCTTAGGTTGGTTGGCTTTTCTTTATTTTTCTCCTATTTTCCTTTTTTTCCCATGGCTTTCACACCTCCCCTCACTCTCTATTTTTAATCAGCTGACTCAACCCTGGTTTCAGTGCTTGAGGAGTGGAAAGGTGATCCCACTCCATCAGCAGGGCACAGCCCACACATCTCCCCTCTGTGCTGCTCCCCAGCCCACATAGTTCTGCATTGTCACGTGTGTATCCCTGCCAGGATACCACTGTAATGTATTTTTGCCTCCATGGAGGTGGGGTTAAGGGGCTGAGGATCTCTAAAATCCTGGTTTTGAGCTGTATCAGCCCTTGGGAGATGCAGAAGAGCATCCTACCGGCTGTGCAGACCACGGCCTTAAACTGGGACACCAGAGGGACATCAGTGGCCCTGAGTGGGGGACAAGGACTAGAGAAAGTGAGAGGCTGGTGGAGAATTGGAAAGAAGCTGGTGTAGGGTCGAAAGCCCTTCCCAGTCCAGGGATACATCTGTGTGAGCAGCTCCTGGGAAATGCATGCCTGTGTCAGCCCTTCCCAGTGCCAGAAACACATCTGGCCTGCCTGTCCTTGCTCCAAGCCTGATGGTTTGAGCCATGCAGAATGTATGTAGGTCCTGTTCTGGACTTCACTTGGCCACCAGCAGTGATTTTGGTAGGACCCCATCATCCCTGTCATGGGCTGAGCCCATCCCCTGCAGCCTGGGGGGAGAGGGCAAGAAGAGGCATGGGGTTTTAGCTTTTCTTTAGAACATTAATCACATTTTAATTATATTGAAACCTGGAGACATGGCAAAGGATTAAGTGGATTATCTTCAAAGTAATTTGTTATCAAATATTTATTCTTCTGGGAAGGGAGAGATGCAGCCTGAGAAATTCTGCATTATCCGTGCTGCCAGCCAAGGATGTGTCCTGTGCTTCATGCCTCCCCTTGCCCTCACCCCACCCTGACCCCTTGGTGCAGGCTTGACATGCAGAGCACGACCCCTGGTCCCCTGGGGTCCCTTGTCCCCTGAGGCTTGTGGCTTTGAAGCCAGCTCTGTGTCAGGGATTTGTCACTGCAGGAGGGGGATACCAGTGCCTTACTGGCTGTCTCTGCTCTGTGAGGTGACACACAGGGAGCAGCCAGCAGCACTCCCCAGATCTGGGATGGATGGAGGGATGGAGAGATGGATGATGGATGGATGGATGGATGATGGCTGGATGGATGGATGGATGGATGGATGGATGGATGGATGATTGATGGATGGATGGATGGATGATTGATGGATGGATGGATGGATGGATGGATGGATGGATGGATGGATGGATGCTCCCAGCTCTGTTCCCTGCCAGCTCCCTACCTGCATGCAGGGTGGGAAGGGGCCAGGGGCTGCAGCAGGCAGCAGCTCCATCGCTGCCGGAGGAGCCAGCGAGATGCGTGGTAAATCGGATTCAGCCTGAGCTCTTTATCCCTTTGGCAGACTGTGGGTTTAGTGCTTGGATGCTTCATTAACTAATAATAATGAGTCATTGTATTTGCCTCCAGGGCATTGTAAATGATCCTGTGTCAGGAGATGCGGCCACGGAATCGCAATGAGGCTGAAATGGGCTGAGCCTGAGAGTGAGATAAAACTGATGGGATAAAACTCAGCTCTGCCACCTGGGAACACAGGGCAGGGGACAGCTGCACACGGGTGTGGCCTCGTTGTGGCTCATGGCCAGCCAGGCTCTGCCACCAGAGTGCTCCAGGTGCTGGGATGTCCATGATGTTTCCCTCTTCCCTCTGCTCACCTGCCTGGAAGGAACAGAAGCTGTTCCCTCCATTTCCTTCCCACTAATAAAGAGACTTCTCAAGCAGCTCTGGCAGTCCCCCTCTGGTGCTGCACCTCAAGGTAATGTGACAGGTATTTGGGGACCTGCCTTTGTAGAACATCTTTGCATTTCTTCTAAGGATAGTTCCTCCTCAGGAGGGAAAGCAGAGTGATGTGCAGCATGGGAGAAATATGAATAATAAACCTCTGCCCCGGCATGTGGGGGATGCCTGCCCACTGCCCATCAGAGCCTTGTGTTCCCTTGCTGTGCTGGAGGTGAAGGCCAATTACCAGATGTGCAGGCAGTGCTGGATGTGGCACAGATGCCTGTCCCCTTCCTTGTGCCTTGTTTGTGGGTCTACTTTGCCTCCAAATTCTTATCCCTGATTAAAACAAAGGGGAAGAAAGAAATCAGGCCAAAAGCAACAAGAGAAACATTAAAAAGATAAAAAAAAGAAACAAAGAAAGAAAAAGGGGGAAACCAGCTGGTGGACTGACTGAGCAAAGAGCAGGAGGTGAGGTGAGGTCGTTTCACCTCAGTCATCAAGGGGGACAGCCAGAGTACCCTCTGCAGGAGGGGCAGCCACCAAGGGTCTTCTGCCTCAGTTAACATGGGAAACTCCAACCATCAGGAGCTGAAGAGGTGGCAGCAGGGTCCCTGTGTGTCACCAGAGCCCAGCCTGCCAGCGGGGCAGGAGCTGGGCTGAGCCTGTGCAGGGGGAGAGTCCCTGCAATGAATGATGTGAGCTGCTTGTACCCCACATTTGACCCCAATTGCACTCCTTTTGCTGACAGTCTACCAGTCTCAGTTTTGGGGGACCAGGCACCCTCCAGTTCAGAGCCAGACCCCACAAACTGTGGGTTGGTGCAGCGTTGCAGTCACCTCTGTTCACCCAACATCACCCCACCACAGAACGAGCCAGCTTTGTTTGACAAGACATTGTTTTCCATAAACCATGTGCACTGGCATTAATTAGATTTCTATCCTTTAATTCTTTATTAATTGAATCTTACATCAGCTTGTCTTTTACTTTGTGTAGGATTAAAGCCAGGCTGAGCAGGCAGCACTGATCTGGGTCACCCCCTGTTTTCTCTCCAGGAGCCAACTCACCTTTACCTCCTGCAGCATCCCTGGGCTTCACTCCAGGATCTGGCTCAGGCAGGGCATGGAGCTGAGGCACCCTGGCCTACCACTTCTGCAGTGTTTATTCCTGGCAGATGATATTTAATAAGGCCACATAATTAATGAACTAGAAAGTGCTTCAGCAGCTTGACGTGAGACAAATATAGCTGCCTGCTCATTTCCAAATACCAAACAGAAATATTTGCTGCCTCTTTCTGCCTGTTATGTATCATTAGCAATTTTGCCATCTCTATTAAGCATTTGTCTGTAACAATACAAATACAATTTAAAAACTCCATTCTTATTGCCTTTAGACCTTCTGGGTATGCTTTTCCCCTGATATTTTCATTGTTTTTTGAATTCTTAACATCTCATATCCTCCATAACATACGAACAACTGTTTGGTTTTCCTTGGCCTTATATACATTTTCCCATTGTAATCGCTGCTTTCATTTCACCACTGACCCACAAGCTTCCTTCTCTGACCCTGTAGCCAGTTCTAGTCGACTCTGAAAGATCCCTCCTAATTCCCAGCTGTGTATTTTTCAATCTGATTTTTTCCCCTCACAGCCAGACAGAGCACAGGAGCCTTCCCAGGGCTGTGGTGGCTGTTCACAGATCCTCCTGTCTCGCCCCTGGCATGTTTATTCCCATCCATGGCAACGAGTTCTGCTGCAGGGAGGCTCCTGCTGTGCCTGAGCCCCCATTCCAGGAGGGACCATGGGTCCCCAGGTGAGCTGGACTCACTCTCTGCCCTTCCTTGTCCCCCAGCCTGCCCCGCTGTGACTCAGTTTCCCTTCCTGAGGACTCTTACACAACCTCCCACCTTCTCTTAGCTGTGGGAGGTGAAGCAGCAAGAAAACTCCCACTGCTGGAGGTGGGAAAATGGGGAAGAGGGAAGATGTGTCAGCACGGCTCCTGCAGGCAGCAGCATGGGGACACTCTGTGACTCTGCCTCGTGTGCTCCCTCCTGTGAGAGCTGCTCCACAGCCCATGGCCCAGGGCAGGGAGGGATGCTGCCTCTTCACAGGGGCAGAACCTGCTGCAGGGAGTCAAGGCAGGCAGAGACCTGGAGGAAACAGCCCCTAGGATTTGTGTCTGCTGCAGTTCCACTTGGGAGATGTCACCTGGGAGAGGGGATGGTGCTGCTCTGCTGGGCAGGTGTGTCAGGGTGTGTGACAGTGATGGATATGGTGATGTCCCACTAGGTCCCCATGGTGTCAGCCCTGTATCAGATCCTGTGGGACTGTCCTGACATTGCTCTGGGACCAGTTTTGGGGTTCACTGCTGGACTCCCAATTTTTGCAACAGTTCTTTCCACCCATCTGCTGAGCAGGGGCTTATGTTTGCCTTCCCCTGCTGATGGGAGGGGAGGAAAACTCAGGAGGAGGTCCCAGCTAAGCTGGTCCTGCCTCCAGGACATTTCCTTGTGTAGGGATTAAAAGAGAAGCAAAGTGGATTAAGGTCTTTGCAGCTCAGTTATTCCCTGGACCTCCAGGCATTTCCACCCATGTACTGGTGCTCCAGCAGCCCTTTTCCTGGAGGCACAAGAGGGAAAAACCATGTGGGATGAAGTTTTGGGAGCAGAGGAGCTGATGGGGCTGGACTCTCAGAAAGCAGCTTCCACAGTCCTCAGGGTGGAGATGGCTCAGCACTGCTCTGACAAAGAAAACTCAAAGCAAACACACCATGACTTTCTACATTTATTCACATTTCTGTGATCTCAGTACTCTCCTTTGGGTTTCTGAGCTTTCATGCCTGTTTGCATCATTATTTCCAGGCCTCCTCCTGGCATATGGAATCTCAAAAGGTGCTCTAGTACAAAGGAAAGCCACAAGGCAAGGAATAGCCAAGGCTGGAGGGAGAAGGCAGCAGAAACCACAAGGCTGGTGGGAATTAGCAATTTCACAAACTATGACTTGTGTGCAAATTCCCTGCTGGAAGCTGGCTGCAGCTCTCCCTGAGCCAGCTGTCTGCCCAGCCTGGGCAAGCACACACACAAATGTATGAGCTTGCTTGGGCCAGCCCTTGGATCTGGAGCCCCATCTGGGCACTGCAGGAGCTGGCTGCTGAAATGCTGCCCTGAGCCCAGCCAGGAACCCCTCCCAGCACTGCCTTCCTTGATGCTGTGGGGTTTTTTTACCAGCAAAGCCCCATCATTGCACTCCTGCCCCATCCAGGGTTGGCAGGTTTGGGCTGATGGTCCTGTGGCAATCAGGAGGAAGCACACAATCTGTCCTCAGGGACCATGGTACTTTGCTTACTCACAGCCAAACAGGTGGGGCAAAAGGAAAATATCAAGCTGCAATGGCTGGAACTTGAAGTTGTGTCACTGCACCTCTTTGCAGTGTGCAGGACTTCCCAAACTGGGGAAAAGCTAGAGCAGGATGGGATGCTCCAGAACAGGGGAGACCCCCACTTTGTGCCTGGGGTGAAGGTGGGAGAGCTCTGCCCTGGGCACATAGACACTGTTATTGTGTGGAAATAGGGTCCAGATCCCCGTGCAGGACAGACCATACTTCCTCAGGTAGCAAAAACCTCCAGGCTCCAAAACAGGCAGCCCCATGTCACATGGGGCAGGTGGATGCACAGGGCTCAGGGTTTGGGGCCGGGCCAGGGGAAAGGGCAGGAGAAGGACTCAAGGCCCTAAAGCAAAGCAGAAACAAACACAAAGGAAATTTTCCTCTGTCACTTAGCTGGCAGAAGGTGACACTGGGATTGTCACCCGCTTTCATTACGTCTCCAGGGCTTTTCATGCAAATTCAGGCAAACAATTTCTCGGTTCCCTTTTAGCACTCTGGGAGGGCCAATTTCATTTCAGGAGCAGTGGGGAACAATAATCATCTTGAAGTGTCTTCCATCCTGAGAGACGCAGATAAGAGCTGTGCAGTGGACTAACAGCACTAATTTGACGTTTTCAGCTGATAGCTTTGCAGATGACAAAAATCAGACACCATAAAAAGCTGGTAAACTCCATAGCAGCAGGGTTACCCCCTCCTGCACATCCTCCTCTACCCTGAGAATGAGATGAAATCCTGTCCCTGAGGTCACTGCTGCTCATTGCCATGGGAAGGGGGGTGTGCTGTGCTTGGGACAGGTTTGGCTGCTGGCTGAGCCCTGGGAAAGGAGCAGGACATGGCTGTGGCAGGCAGGGAGATGCAGGTCAGTCTGGTAGGTGCAGTCTAGCCCATTTGTGTTGCACTTCTTCTTGGGAAAAAGAATATCACCTGTCTTCTAACTTTTTGGAGAAGCCTTTGGTCTTGTATCCAGAGGTAAAGAGATCACTTCAGTGCTCTGAGATACCAGTTGAAATTCCTGTTTCAGTTCATAGAGCCAAGCAAGAAAAATCCCACTCCAGCAAACATTTCTGAGGTATCTCTCTGATCCCCTCAGCTGTCTGAGACCATTAAATATTTGCAGGCAGTTGTCCTTGTTCCCTTGCCATGCACATTGCCAGCCCCTTGGCTCACCCAGGAATGCACAGGTTTGTCTTTGAGTCTTGCAGCTCAGTAAATCCAGCTCCCTTCACAGGAGTGGCTGGGTGCCCAATCCAGCTGGATACCCAAGCCGTGGGTGTGCTGCTATTTGGGAAATCAAATGGCAAAGTGATAAAAAGTGATTGTAAATATATCCCCAAGGGAGTCAGGCAGGGGCTGGCCCTGGACTGGCCCAGGGGAAAACAGAGCCATTGAAACCTCAGCAATTTGTCTGGTCCAGAGCCATGTGTGCAGACAGGATCAGCTCCCTCTGCTCTGCCCAGAGACAGAGAGTGCAGCTGGGCTGCTCCCCACAGTGACAGAGTCTGCCTTGTCCCCAGCCAGGTTTAATTACTGTCCTGGAAGGGTTTCCCCAGTGTCCAGCCCCAGATGTTCTTCCTGCTGCTTCAGTCCATCCTGCCTTGTCCAGCAGAGGATAAAAAATGGGCACCTCCCTTTCTTGAAATCACTTTTCCCATTTTCTCCTTATTACAGCCTGCTCTTTTTGAGCCTGAAGCCCAGTTTCACCAGCCAGTCTTCCATGTGGCCCTCCTGGTCCCTCTCTGTCCCCTCCTGCACCTGGTGAGGATGCTCTTCCCTCCATGAGTCTCTCCAATACTCTGATGTGTATTAACCCCACCACCAGGCACACACCAGCAACCTGGAAAGCTGCACATCAAGGTTCAGTGGAGGATTCATTTCCCTGAGATCCTTTTATCTATTTTTCTCCTTTAATAAAAGACAAGATTGAGTGACCAAGCCATATATGAATCCAACTGGGCCCAGTTTCTGAATTTTAATTTCTGCCAGGCGTGAAGTCTAGGATAAAAAACAGAGACAAAGGCACTGATTTCTCCCTGGTGCAACCAGGAGTTCAGCTTGTGGAGCACAGCAGGGTTTGTTCACATGAAGTTAAGCTGAGCCACAGGCACTGGGAACAGCAGCTAATTAAACTGGTGTCACTGGGGCAGGCTGGGCAGGGCATGCTGCAGAGAGCAGAGGTCTTGCTGACAGAAGGCATCTGCTGCCAGCTGGGAAATGAAACCCCACCCAATACTCAAGAATGTGATTTTGAAGCCATTTTTGTACCTGAATTGGGGTGAAATGCAATACCAGATTTTTTTTTCCATGCAAGGAGATATTCAGCACAGTTTTAGGAGAGCTCAGTGGGGTTTCTCAGCTCAACATGTGACTGCTCAACCAGTGCCCATTAATTTTGTTTTCTCCCTGAAGGCAGAAATGGGACTAGGCGAATGTCTCTGGCTCTCCCACCCTTTCTCCCAGAGGAAACTCATATTTTTTCATCAATCTTGAAATATTCTCAAGGAAAAAATGTTCATTTTTATGAGAGTGGCGTTAGAGCTAGCAAACTGTAACCATGGGAAATTCCTACCTGATATGAAATTCAGCTCACTCACCTGAGCTTCAATTACTTTCTGCCTCTTTTTTAATTATTATTTTGACCACAACCTGCTGAGGACAGGCACTGTTCCTCCTGGGGCTGCTATGACACTCCTGTGGGATGAAGGACAGAGATGCCCAGCCCAGACTGAGTCCTCCAACAGTTTGGGAAAGATGAATACCAGCTGGAAGTTGCAGAGCACCTCCAGCTCTGCTTCTATCCCATATCCTTGCCCTCTTTCTTTGACTGCTGCTAGCAAGCACCCCTTTGAGATTTCCCTTCAAGCCTCTGCTAAAGCTGGAGGTGTCATTTTGCTGATATAATTTTTGAGTTGCAGTGCACCAGCCCAGCCTGGCTTTGCTTCTGCAGCAGCTGTGTCCTGCAGACACATGGCATGGGGAGGAGATGGCCTCAGCCATGCTCCATCAGCATCCCTTGCTCCCACCTCACATTGCCCAGTGCCTGAAAAGGCTGGCTCCTCTTCCTCCGGCATTTATTGTGGCTCTGCCAGAAAAAAAGCAGCCCTACTTGCTTTGTTCCTTGCACGGAAACCATACAAGATTTCTTCTCTTGCTCTCAAATATAATGGAATAATGTCTTGCTGGCCTGGCTGGTTGCAGTTTGTCGTGTGGTGGTAACACCTTTCTGGTATAGGTTATGGGGTGCCCATGAATCTCAGGTGGTTGTCACTATTTTTAATTTCCACAGGCAGATTTCATAGGAAGGGACTACCAGAGTTTACCCCTCTCAGCTCTGGGGCAGGGCCAGCTCTCTCAGTCCCAGTGCTGATCAATACTGTCTCCCCTGCTTTTAATCCCTCTCATTTACCCTGCTCTTGGAGCTGGGATTAATATCCCAGAATCTCTCCTCAAACTTCTCTGCTCCAAACTGAGCCCTTTCCCCTGGATAAGGGGCTCTGGAAATGTCCAGCCCATGCAGGGTTGTGTCCCTGCAGTGGCTTCTAGCAGCCTGCTTCTGCACAGGACCCCTGGGAATTAGCAGGGAATGGACTTAGACATGAGAGATAACACTGCTGAGATCTTTACACTCCCCACTGAACAATTTCTTATCTTGCCAGAGGGCAGGCTCAGCCCTGCCATGCCCTGGCTGCTGTAAGGAGAGCTCCTGCTATGGGAAAGGCTTTCCATGCCTCTGCATTTGGATCATCTGAAAAATTCCTCCTTTCTTTATTTATTTAATAGAATTTATGTTTTAGTGGTAAGGAGGGGGATGTTGAGAGAAGCAGCAGTGGAGGGAGCAGAGCTTGGGGAAGCCCACGGGGAGGTTGAGCAAACTGCTCCATCCCATACAGGGTGAGCTCTGCCTGTCAAGTGGCTGTGCCACTCCTGTAAAACCCCCAGACACTCCTCCCTGGTCTTTTCCAGGGAAGAGTTTTCATTATTGCAAGATAATGATCTCATACTTGCTAAGATAAAAAATAGCTCTAGGAAATGCACCTTGTAGGGACACCCTCAGATTCTGCACCTGCCTCAGCACTGTCACAGACCTCATTGCAACTGGGATTTTTCCCTAGAGGGGAAAAAAATCCAGTATTTAGTCAAATATGTGGAACAATATTTGTGAAGTGTAAGCAAAAGCATTGAAATGTCCTCATCTGTGAGGCTGTCAGAAATGAGGGTGTAGAAAGGGAGCTGTGGCCCTTGTCCTTCCTTGAGAGAGGCTGAAGGAGCAGGGCTGCAGTACCAGCATCCCTTTGGTGCCCAGTCTGGGTGTCCAGCTGAGTAAAACTGCAAAGCTCAAGTATTAACTCCACAAAATTGAGACTTAAATATTTTTGCTGGGTCTTCTTGCTCCTGCTGTGCCTGGGTGGGCTGGTGGGTGAATCTCATTAGCCCAGTTAGAGTAAAATGCAGACGAGGCTGTGCTTTGAGATTCCTGCTTCTGAGATGGGGCTGGATCCAGACTCAGCCTGCAGAGGCTGCTGGCTGCCGGCAGGGACCTCCCAAATTCCCACCATCATCTCAGCTGAAGGATGCTCTTTGCTTCCCTTCATAAGAAAACTGCAGGAAGGTTTATCCCCAATGGCTTCTGGGGATCCCTCAGCCTTCATGGCTGCTGTCCCCAAAATCACAGACCCAAATTCATTCTGGGTGGAGCCTTTGCTTCCTCTACCATGAGGCAGCTCCTCCTGGAGCAGTTTGGGAGCTGGCTCACACCTTCCCCACCTGAATGCTGGGTTTGGCATCATTAAGTAATAATACCCTGGTTCTTTCTATATTCCTCCCCTTCCCAATTTATAGCTCCTGGCTTTGTGCAGCTCTTGGCTGATTTCTCAGTCCCCAGCTGTTCATCCAGGACTACTACATTAGTCCTTAGCCCTCCAGCCTAGGATGCTTTTTGCCATTGTCTCCAGTAAGCAGGGCTTTGCTCAAACTGGTGTTAACAGATGACAGCAGAAATAGCTCAGAAGACTTTTAAAACCCTGCTGCTCTTGAAACTTTTATTTAGCTACAATAGCTCCTGTGTGATCCCTGCTTGGGCTGCTTGAACAACAGCTGGAGACTAATGTGGGCTGTGACTCTCGGGGACAACCAAAGGCAGAGAAAAAGGCCAGCAAGGATAGTGGCAGAAGTGATGATCTTGCTAAGAAAAGCTGTAACAGAAAACCCAGAGCTGCCCATAAATCCCATCACCTTTTTATGCTCCTGAGCAAAAAACAAAGCCAAGGTAAAAAAAACATCACAAAAAGTACCCTGCTGTAAAGCCTGTGTATTGTAAAACTCAAGACATAAAAATAATAATAAAGCTGCAGGAAAATCTGGAGGCACAAGCTCTGACCCAGCAATAACAGAGTTCCAGGCATGTTGTGGGCAGGAGGAGGCAGCCAGTGAGGTTTCAGCATCAGGCTGTGGGGTCTGACTAGCAAAACTTGGTCTTCCATGTGTTCAGCTAATTAAAATTCCTCGGACTAAGAAATAATCATATGCATTATGAAGTGTTTCCCCCCTGCTAATATTTTAATTGCCAGCTACTGCCTGCTCAGGGTGGGGAAAGGGGAATAAGAAGTTGAGAAGTGGCCGTGAATCATCGGAAGGAACAGATGGAGTGAGGAGGGGACAGGGGAGCGAGCAGGGATCAGCACTCCACACACGCCTCCCCCTCACTGCAGGGCTTCTCTCTCGGCACAGCCAGGAGAAACCTGTTCAAACAACAGCTCTGGCATTAATATCTCATTCTCTATAAATAAATCAATAAAGGAAGCTCTGTTTGGCTGCTCCTCCTCTGAGCCACTTAGGAGCCCTGTGATGCTTTAGGTCCTGCTTCGTCCCTGAGCTTTCTCTCTTGGCTGGGCTTTGGTGGGATGGGGACATCACCATTCCCTCTCTGGCATGGGCTGAGCCCTCCTGAGCCCTCCTGAGCTCTGCAGGTGCCCCATGCTCTTTTGGAGGAGCACACCTCAGCCCTGAGGCTCCAGAGGGGATCACCCCAAAGGAGGAGCCTCTGCCCAGAGCTTTGAGGTTTTGCCATTTGTTGATAGCATTGAGGCTTCAGAGTTACAGAGTCAAAAGGGAAGTTTGCTGAGTCCCTTACAAATAAATGACTTGGAATACATATTGGGGTGCTGGAGGGATGTGCTGCTGTGTGTTCCCATAGAGGCTAGAGAGGGAACTGGAATGGTCCTGTGGGAACAGGGCTGCTGGGATTCTGCACCCTGGGTTGCCCCATCCCAACATGCAGGCTGTGAAACCGAGGAGGGTTTGGCAAAAGATGAAGTGGCTAATTAAGAGCCTCTAAAGATGAAAATGTTGTGATGGGAGCATGGGGACAAGAACAATTCCCACTGAACATCTGCAAAACATCTGGGCTTTGGCTGGCTTTGCCTGTAGTCGGTTTGGGAATTTAACACAACACTCAAGAGAGCAGGGGTGGGAAACCCAGAACCTGCTTTGCCTTTTCTCCATATGTGCTCGCAGGCTCCCTGTCATTTTTGTGGTGTGTTTACTCTTTTTTTCCCAACAGCTTGTGTCTTATTGAGGAATTATGATCTAAACCACCAAGACCCTGAGGGACCAGGGCTCTGAGCAGAGAAATGCCGTGTAACACCTCCCAGGGTGGATGGATGCTGGCAGATACTGCACTAGAACAAGGAGTTCAGGTGGTTTAAGATAAACTGTGTATGCTGGGTTTTAATGCATATGCAGAGCTGCTCTGGTTTCTGACAAAGGCAAGAGACTGGTATTTCTCAGTCTGCAGCTCATGAAAATTACTTTCAGCAAAAATTATTAATATTACCTACAGGAGGCTGGTGCATGCAGCCATTGATCAGCACGATGTCCCACAGCAGAGATTTCTGCTTTCGAGTATTTGTTAAGGTGTCCAGAGCTGAGAAGCTGCTTGAGGCAGGAGCAGTTCTGCCTGGTGATGGAACAGCCACAGAGCTGGGTGTGAGCTCTGCCAGGAGCAGCATTACAGGGTGTGATTATCCCAAAGGGAGCAGAGCCAGCCCCTCCTTCTCTCTCACATCTCAGGCAGGTCATCTGGAGGCACATCAGCTCCCCTGCAGAAGGAAACCCTTTTCCAGCACTCAACATTGCAACTCACAATATTTTCTGGGCAAGCCCCCAGCCCCTCATCTCACTGGGTGCCCTAGTTGTCCTTGTCTGTATCTAGCATCCCTCTGCTCCCTGGTGCATGCAAAAGTGCTTGCCACCCCTTCTGTGTGACTCTTGTATCCAAGTCCCTAGAGTGAGCTGAGCCCTTGAGCATCTAATTTTTAAGAAATCAAAGTACTGTTTCTCCAGCACTGAGCCACCCCCCTCCCATCCCCTTGCTGTCTGTATGATCAGTGAGGCAGCAAAGGCTGCTGAGAGTATTGAGAGGACCCCACAGGGCACCTGTGACTCAGGATAAATCCTAGTTGCTAACCCTAAAAACATAAACAACTGATATGCCCTGGACTTCTCCTCTCTGACTCCCAGGTAGCTCAGGAGTGCATGAACAAAGGGCTGTGTTCCAGCTATGACTCCACTGTAGTGATCAGCTGTGTTGAGCATGTTATGCTCTGTTAGGAGCAGTACTGTCAATGGACGTGTTAGGATTGCAACCTGATGAGCTTTTTCCTCTCCTCTCCTCTCTTCTCTTCTGGGCAGCTCCTTTACTGCAGCCAGACACTGATGGGTCCATAACTCAGGGCCAGTGGAGCACAGCACAGTCCCAGTGTGTTACAAGGTGATCAATAATGAGCAGGAATTAATGCACTGGAAATGATAGATTCAGAGGCAGTTTGGAGCGTGGCTGTGGGCTGTCACTGTTGCTTGGCCTCGTGGGGACAGCAGAGCAAGCTGTGGGTCACAGGCAGCTCCCAGGACATTCCCTGCATCTGTCTGGGCTCAGAGATGTGCACATTATCTTGGCTGAGCTGGCTGAAGTTAAATGGCTTATGCAGACCTTCCCAGGAGCCTGGGGATGTCTGTCCAGGATGATAAAGGTGAAATAAATCCCAACCTCAAGGCACATCGTGCCTAGGCTTCCAGGCAGAAAAGCAAAGCTCCTTATGGACTGGAGATAAAACTGAGACCCTGTTGACACTCTTTAAAGAGTGGCTGGCTGCAGCTCAGTGTGGGCAGAGCAGCCTTGATCTGGCAGCAGGACCTTTCCTAACTTTTCCCTGGGTGATGCACAGTCTCAGCTGTGGTGGCTGCACTCCACTGGGTCTGTGTTTAGCAGGGGAAAGCAGCAGCGTTTCCTCCCCTGCAGCCACTAAATATTGCTCTAATAATCAAAAGGCTTTTCATCTCTGTAAACCATGTCCTGCTAATTCTTCCTGCAGACACAACCCAGAACCCATCCTCTCCCACCTCACTCATTATCCACTTTCTCTGACCCTTTATTGCCTAATAAAAGTTGTCTGATTAAATTCTGGAATTAAATTCTGCTGCCGTGGTGGTGGTCCTGCCCAGGGCAGGCACCATCCCTGACTTGCCTGGGCTCCTGTCCCCAAGTCCTGCAGGAGCAGCACTGACGAGGGGATGGGGCCAAGTGGAGGGGCTGGAGCAGTAGCAGAAAGCTCCTGGATCCCTCCACTGGGGAGGTGGAAGCACTCTTTGACAGCCAGGTCCTTGCTCCAGAGAAGGAGCTGTTTCTGAGTGAGCCATGATCAGGAGATGACCTCTCTCAGTGCAGAATTGGTTCATCTCTTTGGCCAAGCATGCAAATGGAACCACATTTTAGCCTGTCAGCCCAAAGCAGTGATTGGCACTGAGGGGACAGGGGCCATGGGAACTGCATGACAATTCAGACTTCATCTCCAGATCAGGCCAGGGGCTCTCTGGGGTGAGGAGTGGCCTCAGAGCTCCAGGAAGGGTGGAGGATGGCACTGTGTGGGCTGTGGTTCTGACATACCCCCCAGATGTGGTCCCTGCCTTTGAGCTCCCCCCTGGCAGGCACTGGGGGAGGCAGCACTCACAGCAGGCACATCTGCATCTCTCCATGACCTGGCTTTGCCAGTGTTGCTGTCATCTAAACAGCACTTCTGGTCTCTCCTGCATCAAAGAGAGATCTCTCCATTTGCAGCAAGCACAGCCAGAGGCTCACGTATTTTCGGCAGCTGCTGAGATGAGGAGTCTGCAGGAAGCTTCCTGCATCATCTGCCATGGTGAACCCACCGGCTCCAAATGTCTTCTGTGAGCTGGAGACAGCCAGTGGCTGCTTTGGCAGGCTGAGCCCATCCTCACACCCTGAACTGTAATGTTATAAACATGAAATCTCATCAGGGCCGCCAAGGAAAAAGGTCCAAATCACAAATACCTGCCATTACAGCGAGATGGCCAAGCAAACAGCTCCTTGCACCAGCACTGCCTTTTAAGTGCTCTCAGCTGGGGTCTGATGCAGCTTCTTTGGGTTTGCTGTTTGAGAGAGAAAACAAATCCATTTTTATTTTAAACAGCAAAATCTTGGTCATTGCCCAGATTCACTGATTCAAATCCCTTTGGCATGATGAATGTTTTATCCAGGGAGTAAGAAAAGTGCTTCTCTTCTGTGGGGAGGGTGGGTGNATAATAGGACCGGTTCAATAATCCCATTACAGCCTGTCTTCAGGATGCCAGGACTAATTGGCAGGCACTGGGACCTTCATCCCCAGCTGGAATTTTATTGCTCATCACAATTAACCACAATGCTAAAGTCCCTGGGCCACACATGTGCCATTAGCTCAGTCTGGAGCCGTGTCCTTGCTGGGCACCTTGGGAGCCCCATTGCACCCAGTCCCCAGCCTCCAGCAGGGAAAGCTCATGGTTATTGCTGCAGCTGATTTGCCTTTCCTTCATGCAGTTTGCAGCTTAATGGGATTTATTCTGCGCATGTCCAGCTGGAGCTGCTCCTGCATGGAACACTGGCTGGAAACCACTGTGCCAGCAGAGCCAAGCCTGGAGCTTGGCTGTGGAGAGGGGATGGGGAAGAACAGCCTGAGCTGGCACTGCCAGTCTGAGGGGCCATAGGAGGGGCTGTCATTAGGATTTGCTGGGCTGGTCACTTTTCTCTATCTCAGCTCTTGGCCTCATCACACTGCCCTTCTCAGCACAGCACTTGACATGTGCTCCCTTTGAAGGCAGGCAGAGGTACAGCTCACCCCAGTGCAATGGGCACATCTGTTAAAGTCTGGGGTTTGGGTTTTTTCCTGATTTAAAGCAGTTTAACAGCAATTGTGGCTTATCCCAGTGGCTTGTTTTCATCTGGGATGTGCCACTTCTAGGGAGTGACACATCTTTTAGGGAGAGAGCTGAGGACAAACTGACAATGCAGTTAGTGTTGGTTTTATTTCATCTTAAGCAACTCAGACTTCAGAGAATCTGTTCCCACTGGGACACTTGGTGGTGATGAGGAATAAACTCCTGGCCTCTGTGTTTGTGTTTTCCACCCTCAGATGTGATTCAGATCCCAGTGTCACAGACTGAGCCTTTGAACCACCCACAGCATGTTCTTCAGCTGGAAACTAATTACAAGATGATACTGGACATGCCAAAACTTTACAAGGCTTCAGAAAGTGATTAGACAAATTCTAGGAAGAAAAAATATCCATCAGGAGCTATTAAGCATCAAGACAAGCTCTGGGACCCAGATGGGACGATGCCAGGAAAATGTGCCTCCTGACTGTCTGCTCTGTCACTACATCCACTCTTCCAGAACCAGCACTGGGATGTTGGGCTGAAGAGACCCTTGGTCTGGCCCAGACACACTGCTTTTGGGCTGTACCTCCTCTCCTCTCCTCTCCTCTCCTCTCCTCTCCTCTCCTCNTATTGCAGGGTCTCTGTGCTGTGCAGGGCTCTTTGCCACCAGCTTTGGAGGTTTTTTTAATCAAGAGCTGGTATCTCTTGGTGCTGGAGCAGAATGTCAGGCACATCTGGAGTGCTGCAAAGCCATTGGGATGAGGATCTGTCATGGGGAAAGCAAAGTGTGACTCTTCAGACAAAAACTTGTTGAAAAGAGGAGACAAAGGAGGCTGGAAGAGACTTCTCTTGGTTTTCACAGCTGAGGCTGGCATGCAGGAGTGACAAAGCCTGGAAGCCCACAGGATGCAGATGAGGAGGGCTGTGCCATCAAGCTGCACCAGCAGCTGGCTGGGGCTGGGCTTCAGCTGCTGCTGGAGAAATCACACCACAGGAATGATGGCTTTTATGTTAGATGTGGGTTACAGAAACAGGTATCCACTGAGCAGCAACCTCAAGTACATTTCAGTACTCTCTTCACTGCTTTTATGTTGGATAAACCCCTGGTCCAGTCCATTTATCCTAGCTGTTAGTCTAAATAAAATCCTGCCTTCTTTCCTGCTCCAGGCCCTGTTGTCTTGGTTTCAAGTCCATCACCAGAATCTGGCAGCACAGTGGGATGCTGAGACCAAAGGCACCCCTGGTAGCCTGCCATGCCCCAGGAGAGGCAGCCTGCCTGATCCCTTTGGAGTCCAGCTCCTGTGCATCCCCCCTGCCTGCTGCTGCCCAGCAGTGCACTCACCAGTGTTACCTTTTCCCAAATAACTGAGCCACTCCTGTGTCCATCATCTTTTGGAGGATGAGCTATTGGTCACACAGGTCCCTGCCTCCTCCCTGCCCAGCTGGGAGGTGCTGCTGGCTTTGGGCTGCCTGCCCCTGGCTGTGTCCCAGGAGGGGACCTGGGTATGGGGAGAGGTGAGCACTTGGTTCTGCCTTCTTGTCTGGTTCTGAGCTGTGATTCCAGCACAGAGCTGTGTGCTGGGGCAGTATTTCATGCTTGCCAGTGTCGGCTGATAAACCTTTGATTTTCACTTCTGGGAATAATAGCACAGTAATGAATTATATTCACAAGAATAACTGTAATAGTCATAAAACCGCAAATAGAAGAAAATTGTAAATCAGTCACCCCCTTGTAATGTGCTTGCTTCATCTGAATCACCCTCCCTGGGCAGATTATCAATTTTATTTGGCTTTTCCATCCTAAACTTTTATTAAGTGGGGTGCCTCATGCGTAAAGATACCAAGCATAGGCCATATGTTCCAGGGATTTATCTGTTTACTTTGCCTTCCTTCCCTCCCTCTCCCCTCCCTCCCAGTGCTCTCAGGACCTGCAGGCAGCTGACCTCGGACCATAAAAGACACATGTCCCCAGTGTCACTTTACCTTTAGTATGCAAAAAAATAAAATAAGGCTGTCATTGATGCACAGGCCTTCCTCTGTGCTATGCAGCATTAGCCAGACCCTGCAGCATGCTCAGGCTTCCATGTAATTAAAACAGAAAGCCATTAGCATAGCTCCAGGGTAATCAAGGGGACACATCCTCAACCCCAGCATGTCCTGGGCTGTGGCACAGAGATGCTGCTGCTCCCAGTGCATGGGACAATGCTCATCCTGAGCCCTGTGGGTAAATGGGACAGTCCCTGGACTCAGAGAGGGGTGGGAGGCAGCAGGGAAGCATCAGGGCAGGACGGTGACAATTTACCACTGTGCTGGTGACAATTTGCCCCTGTGCTGCTGGGATTGAGCAGATGGAGAGTTGGCTCTGGAGGCAGAGCCATGGCACCAAGTGCTGTCTGTGTCTGTGCTGTGGCACTCCCTGTGTTTTATCCTGCCCATGGAGGGAGGCAGCAGCAGAAAAAACTTCTGGTTCCAAGTATCTTCTCTTGCTCGGTGCTATGTGGTAATTTTTAGCAGTCTTCATCTTCTCCCTTTTTATTGCAGAATATTAAAAAATCCCTTTCTTTTTCCTCTAAAAGCCACCTGTTCATGCCTTTTTCCTTGTCTTCTATGAGAAATCCTCTGGTTTCAGTTGTGTTAAAGGGGTGCAAGGCTGGCACACAACCAGCTCTAAATCAATGCTGATGGGAAAGAGGTGAGAGCAGCCCAATGAGCTGGGGAAAGGTGCAAATTCCAGTCAGCAAAACACAGCTGTTGGGTTCAGTGACCCCTTTGGAGGCAAGCTGCATGCTGGAGTGGAGTTTGCTTCAGCTGGATGTGGACCTGCCAGGGCCTGCATGGTATTTCATGGCTTTTGGAAACACCAACTGCAATTTTGCATCATAACACAGCAGGGGAAAAGGGAAAAACCACAGACCGTGTGATTTACGAGATGCTTCTCTTGGATTTCCATCTGTGATCTGAAATTACCAAGCAATGCAGAAACTCCGAATTGTTGCTCCAACTGCTCCCATTGTGGGTGCTTCTGCCATGATTTTTCATGCAGCTCCAAGTTCTCCTTCCCCATACCCAGCAGCCCCAGTGCTGGCTCTGGCCCAGCAGCAGGTTGGTTTTGTGGTTCAGGATGGTCAGAACATTTTGGGTTGTTACTGATGGCTAATGAAGCTGAAATCATCTGCACCCATCAGGGACTCTTGCTCAGTCTTTTTACAGCTTAGCAGGACCTGGAACATCTGTTGAGTGAAGGATGTGCTGGAGATCAATATTTTCTGCTCTGGCAAATAGCTCCTTGCAAACTTAGGCTCATTTGGCTGAGCAACAGGGTCTTGGCAAACACTGGAGCTGTGAGTGTGTGTTAGTGCAGGCACCATCCAGGGCTCATCCTCCTGGCCCTGCACACATGGGCATTGCCTGGCTTTTCATCAGTGCAGATCAGGGGTGACCAGAGAGGGGTCAGGGGGTTTTGTGCAGCTCCCCCATTCCTCCTCTCATCACCTCTGCTGGGGGGCTGGGCCAAAGCCAGGTTTGTAATGTGGTTTTCCCAGTCTTCCTGGAGGGGCTTGCATTTTCAGCTGGAGGTGTCTCAGATCACCAGCCCTGCTCCTGCTCCTGCTGGATTCATTTGGGCTTTTCCTGTTTGGTGTCATCTGAGCAAAACCAGAGCCTGCCAGGTGTGCACCATCAGGAAAGCTCCAGCCCTGCTGTGCAGCTCAGATCGTTCCTGGCTTTTGTCAGAGCTGGAAAACAGGCTGAGAGCACCTGAGCTGCAGAGGTGACTGGGCAGGGGGTGGGTGGGGGCCAGACAGGGGGCACAGGGTCACTGTGACTCTGCAGGTGCTTCACTTAGCACCCAGCACCAGGTGTTACCTGCACATCTGTGATCCAAGAGGCTCATCAGGGGAAAGAACTGTCACTGGAGCAAGGAGAAGGGAGGTGGGAACGGGACAGCTTGAAGATACCTCAGCATCTGCTGCAGGTTCAGCCCAGACTTGCTCCCCAGAGAGCATCTTGCTTGCATTTTCCAGGTGATGGATTGACATGTGCTCCCCATTTCTCTGTTTCCAGACATGCCAGGGGCTGGGGGGAGCCCACGATGAGGAGAGCAGAAAATCCCTGGTGGGATCCCTGCAGGGTGTGTGAACTACCTTTGGTCCTCCAAAAAGCACCGTGGGCGTGAGCTGCTGCTTGTGCTGCTTCACAGCCCTGCAGGGGGTGGGGACAAAAACCTCGTAGGAATTAGATTTTAAAGGCAAGTTCGAAGTTCAAAAGTAGCTGTAATGCGAACAGAAATCTGCTCTTTGCAGCCAATTAGCAAGGCTGTGAAAGCAGCAGGAGCATCTCATGTTTTGACAGCATTAAAAAGGCAACAAAACCAAACAGTGTGGATTGAACACGGCACCCACGAGAGCTGCTCAGAGCCGAGCTGGTGGTGGCTGCAGCAGCACAGCAGGTCCCAGGGACCAGCAAGGTCCCAGCCAGCCCACCAGCATCCCTGCCCTGCCCTGCCCTGCTGAGCTGCTGTTGGCAGGAGAAAATGACACATTTTTTGTTAACTCCGTGCAGAGCAGTTTTGCATGCAAGGGTCTGTGTTTGCTCCACGTGGTCCCCTCTTTATTCTTTTAGGGTTGAAAATTTTCTTGGGTGGAAAGGTCTGGTTTTGGGCTGTCTCTGTGCAGGGCAGGCAGCATAAGGGGGTGCTCTGTCTGCCTGGCTGTGCTCACATGAACAGATGAATATGCAGCTGTTTCACTGTCCCAGCAGAGTGAATCAGTGAGTGTTTAATCAATTTATTAATAAAATAATAATAATTAGTTTACATTAATTATTTTAGCAGACTTGGGGAATGACACAGGTCTGGAACAGTATCCAGGGTGTCGCCTAGGGAGGACAGAGGAGGAGGACTCTTCCTGAGAGGGGCTTCCCTGTGTGTAGGGTGAGGGATGCTCCATTGTCCTGAGGATGCAGGAGACGGGTCCTCAGGTGATTTCTTTAGGACCTACGAAACACTGAGGCTCCCAGAGAGACAGACTTTGCTTCTCTCTTGACTAATAAATAGTGAAACGCTCCACGTTTGCTGTCTGGGGCTCACATGCACAGAGTGCCTCCCGGACCTGCTCTTGATGCAATCACCTATGATTTTTTTGTGAAAAGTGCCTGATATGATTACCTCAGTGCAGGTGTGCCCGTAAATGAGGGGCTCCAAGTGCCTTTTGTCCCAACTGAGGCAAGAAGAGGCTCTCCAGACACTTTTTGCACGTGGCAGGAACAGGAGCAGGCAGGATCCATGCCCCCTTTATTTTGGCACCTGAGAATGGTGGAGACCCCATCCCTGGGCACCTTCCTGCCCCACTAGTGAGCTGTGTCCCTTTCTCGGGGATACTTCCCATCCTACAACAAGCGACCAAGGCAGTGGCTTTGGGAAGGGCATTGGAGGCAGCGCCGGTCCCAGGTGGAAGCGCAGCCGGGGCAGCAGCGCCCGCTCCGCCGCTGGGATGGCATCCCCAGCTCCGCAATCCGGCTAACGAGGAGGGGAGCGGGGCGGGAGGAAGGATGCTCTCGGTGACTCCGTGACTCGCTCCCTGCTCTGGGTTTCTGTTCTGGAGGTGAACGCTGGAAAGCAGCTCTCTCCTTCCCTCCCTCTCCCCGCCAAGCCAAAAAAAGCTGTGACAGCTTGATTTAGGGCTGGATAATGAGACAATTGTGAGGAGGATGGGTACAGCGGGAGTCGCCGCTTGCCAAATCATTTGGCTTAATTGATCGAATATTTTTATGCATCGTTTATTCCTTTAAGGTGACCATAAGCCGCTTCTCCTGCAGCTCTGAAATGAAAAGAGCAACGCTGGAATTCACCCAGGCTAAACCCGGTGCGACAGAGAGGGGTGGGTGGCCGCCAAGGACCTGCTGGCGACCGAGGCAAACCGAGGGTGGGCGAGCGGATCCGGCCTCTCCAGCAGGCAGGGACACACAGGTGGCATCCGCCTGGCAGGGCTAGTGCCACCCGGGCTGTGGCTGCCTTCCCTGGGGACGGCTGTGTGCCCTGGCAGGCTGCTCCTGCCGGCCGCCGTGCCATGGGAAGCGCCCAGCGAGCCAAGACGGGCACACAAGTAATTGCCAGGAAATGTTTCCCCCGTGCAATTAAGGCGCTGTGATCACTAAATACTTCAGTCAGAGCTGGATCTGTTAATGCACAGAGGGAAAAAGGACAAATCTAATCCGTTCCTTGGTGGCTTTTACCTTCCACCCTCCCGCTGCAGGATGCCGGCGGTGGGAATTGCTCAGGGGCGGGCAGAAGGGGGGCACACACCTCAAATTCCAACCTTCTGCTTCGGGTATCGCTGCTCCCAGGTGCTCCCTGAGCCTCCCCTGTCCCTGCAACCCCTCCTCCTTTGGGTTCGGCTGGGGGTTTCTCTGCCCACCCAGGCTTTAACACGCTGCATGTGGAGAGCAGCGGCTGGGTGTGCTGTGGGAGCCCGGGTGGGCTGGGGCGAGGGGCGCAGGTCCCTGCTGGAGGAAGGGCTCCGTGTCGGGGCAGCAGGAGCAGCTCCACCGCTCCTGCCGGAGCGCGGTCCCTGGCAGCGCTCGGCTGCTGCTCCGTGCTCAGAGCAAACCAAGAGCTGCCTCTAGCGGGGCTGCAGGCGAGCAGCTCCTGCCCTGGGCACTGCTGCCTGGCTGAGGAGTGCCCTCATCACCCAGCTACGGCACGGAGAGGGACCCCACGGCATCCCATCGCATCCCATCGCATNCCTGGTCCCTGGCACGCTGCTGCCCCTCCTGCCACTGCCACTGCCAGCCCAGATCCTGGCTCTGAGCTCACCTGCATGTCCTTGTGTTTGCATTCTGCTCGGCACATAAAATCCTTGACCCAGGCTCCCTTTCAGCTAAACAAAGGAAAGCCTTCACTGCTTTCACTGCACAGATGAGAGTGGCAGCAGAGGTACACCTGGCTCTTTGCTGCATCACTCCAAGGACAGTTTGAAGGGAAGAAAAGCACAGATGCTCCCAGGAAAAGGAGAGAACAGCAGGGATGGCTGGCAAAGGATAAACACGTGGACCATGTGTGCTCCTTTCCAGGGTGGCTTCACTGGTGCACTGGGAAATGAAAAGAATTGGTCCATCCTGTTGTCCCCATGCCTGAGGGGTCATGCTCTGCCCTCAGCACTGTCCCCTCACACCCTGACTGTGTCCTGTACTGCCTCTAAGTGTTGCACACAGGTAAAACCTTACAAAAGGAAGGCCTTGTAAAATCATGGCTCAGGCCTGCCACTTCAGCTAAGCAGAAAGGGGCTGTGGGAAAGTGACTCAGCTGAGTTAGGGGTAGAAAAACAAGTTATGTAACCATTGCACGCTCACATCATGGTGTATGGTGGTTGGCTGAATTATGTTTGTTATGATTTCAAACTATGTAGCTGATAACTGGCTAATTGCTTAAAAAGGTTGGGTTTTTGGAATGAAGTAGCTCTGCTTTGCACTGCCTGGGGACTGTGTCACTATGGACTCCCACCTCACATCCAAGGACACCTTCCCAAGCCATCTTCCAGGAGATGCTGGAAGATGCTCTGGCTGAAAGCTAATGAGCTAGTAAGCTTAGGAGCACAACATCTCCAGGTGCTGCTTTGGACCCTCGCAGCCACCAAATTCTGTTTTTTCTTATTCAAAAATCTCCCTGTGACAAACCTGCACTAACTGTCCCCTTGCTTCACCTAGAGAATTAGCAGGCAGCAAATTTCATGGTCCTTTTGGAGCTCCTGGCCAGGTGAGCTCCAAGGAAAGCAGAGGTCTCCTCTCCCATATGCTGCTGATCCTCTGCACTTCCCCCTTTGTTCAGAGCAAGTCAAATGGCATAAGATCTCCTTCATCACACACCCAGGGGTGCTGCTCCATACTCCTGTGCTTCAGGAGTGAGCAACTAAAGCGTGAGGCTTCAGAAGAAGGGTGGAAATCCTGGAAACATTGGAATTGAAATGCAGGGAAGAAGACAATGAGATAGAGGTGAATTGACAGCTGAGGCTGACATCCCCAGCCCAAACTCACAGGAGGAAGAGGGGCTGGCCTGTGGTCCCTGCTGCCAGTCAAGGAAGGTCACTGTGGCTGAGGCACATCAAGAGAGTTGCCATTCTGTATGACCACTAATGGTATTTGCAGCTCTGCATTTAAAAATGATGATACAGGTAATCAAACTGTCAGGAACAAAGACAGATGGGGAGCTCCCTGGAGCCAGTGAGGGATTCCCTGCTTTCAGTGAGCAGCAGCGATTTATGTTTCACTTGAACATGGACTCAGAGCAAGGAGGAAAGCAGGAGTGCTTTGCAAAAACATGGTAGGAAGGAGCACACAGACACTGGATTTGTCTCTGCTTGAGCTTCTAGACTTTTTATGCCATCTTTAGACATCACCAGGATAATAATGCAGGATAATAATACGAGGGTTATAAAGTTTTGCCAGAAAATATTTTGATGAGCAGAAGTCCCTGATGGGATAAGAACCAGTAACTTCCTGCAGCCAGGTGCATCCTGACAAAGAACAACCCCTTTTTCCTTCCTCGTCCTTCCTCTCAAGGCTTTGATGAGGTCCTGCCAGCAGGAACTGCAGCTTTTTAGATATATCTGAGCTACGAGGTTCAAGGTTCTTTCAGAAATACAGTCTGCAATGCCAGTGGTGGAGATGAAGGAAGGGGAGAGAGCTGTGAGGACTCTCCAGCTGCAGAGCCTTGCTCTTGGCCTGCCAGCCAGGTCCACAGCTCAACTCTTTGCTGTGGATCCAGAGCTGTGGAGTGGACACCTCTCTTGCTATTCTCTGAGTTCTCCCTTTGTCATGGCTCTGGCACCCTCCTGTCTTCTGTCTTCAGATGTTGTCTCTTTTCTCCTGTTACCTTTGTGTGGTGTCACACCAGCAGTGGGGACAGCTGGCAGCTGTGACAAGGAGTCACCTAGCACAGGGCTGTGTCTGTGCTGATACCATATCCATGCCACCCTGTGTGTTCCAAGGATCGTGTTTGCTTTATTTCTGTGGATTAAAAAAAAAGCCCCAAAACCCAATAAGAAAACAGCCTTGCTCAGAAGAGTTCCAGCAGTTAATTAGTTTCAACATTGCAAGGCCCACTGCCCAGCAGCTAAAAATCATTTTGTTTGAACGGTGAATTAAGTCAGCCAAGCAATAAATCTGAGCAACAAAAACTCCCTTTAGCTCAGAGAAGTTCTCTTCCCCTAAAACACTGAGAAATGGCTTTTTCTGAGAGCCCACAAGGTCATCGAATTAATAAAGCATTTCAAGTAATCTGTGGAAGTGAAGTGACACCCTGCTGCAAGAGATTTGCTGTTAAAGCCAACTTTCTGTAACAGAGTGTGATGCATATAGGATCTCCAAAGCAAACCTGTCCTCTAATTTAGGACAGTTGTCCAAACTCCTTCATGTCTGTTCTGGTCCACTGTCTTCCTTCATAGTCATTATTTTGGAGAGTTAAGCTTGAAAAAACTCACAAGGAAAAAAAAAAGAAAAATGAAAACTTGGGATTCTCCCATTGACCAGGCAAGATACTTTGAATATTTTCATGCGTTAAAGTGAAGACATCAAGGAGAGAAAGTGAGTGAAATGCTGAAAATCTCTTGAGATAATGGTGGGACAGGCTCATGTGCTTTGCAGTGGCTGCCTTCCAGCCCCTACCATGTATAGGTACAGAGCTATCATGAGGCTGCTGCACCCAGAATACTGGAGCTACTCCTGTGATATGAACAGCACTGGTGTTGGACATTTCCATGACCCAGCACACACAGCAAGAAGGTCCAAAGCCCAAGAAGCAACACTCAGACATCCAGGCATTAAATAAACAAGAGGAGTTTTACTTCCAGTTAAATTCTGCCAGCTTAGGCTGAACACAGAATGATCTCTCCAGGCAAGGCAGGCATATAAAGCCAAGTATGGCCCCTGCTTTGTGTTGCCTTCCAATTCCTTTCCTGCTTGTTTGGGGTGGCCCTGATTTGGCTGCAGATGTAGCAGCAGTAGGCATGGAAAGGATGAGATGTGTGATGCATTAAGAGATGCTTTGTGGCAGATATTAGGGAAATCTTTCCAGTAGTCTGGAGAGTTTAGCAGGAGAACGGATTGCCTGGGAGATGCAACATCTCTGCTAGCAGCTGTTTTTAAGCCAGGATGGACATCTGTGGTTTAGAACACATCCTAGGTGGCCTCTCATGCTCCCTTCAAACCCAGGGCTGTTCTCAGTGTCCTGATCTTCAGAGGAAGATAAAGTAGCATGGGACAGAATTTTCACTTTCAGCTCTTGCAGATGGCCCACAACAAGTCTTACAGGAGAGCAAGGGAGCAGGGAAGGCAGGAGGAACTGCAGCCAGTTAACTCCAATTCCCTTCAGTGGAAGTCTGTGTGATGGCAGCCTCTGCCTTGTACTTAGCTGAGTACGTCCCTTTGCTTTCCACTGAATGGCTTTTTGCACGCCTGTAGAACCATTTAATGTGAAAAATACATTTAATAACATGGTACCACAAAGAGGCACCGACTAGGACAAACATAAAGAAGAGATGGCAATAACCTCTGCAATATTGTGTCCACTGGGTCCCTTCTTCATGAAACCCTAGCTCAGGTTCCATTTGCCTTGGATTCACTCAGCACAAACCTCTTCAGAGAGTGTCCAGACCCAGAGCTCTGTCCTCCCACAGCTCACAGTGACCGTGGTGCTGCAGGCAGCTGAAATCCGGGGGATGCTCATCCCCCTGCAGCCCCCGAGGCGCTGCCAGCCAAACCCTGCAGCACACTCCAGCCTCTGCACACTCATTGCCATGCAGCAGGACCCCCAGATCCCATATGGAGCATGGCTGCAGATGGATGGACATATGTGGATGCATTCACATCCCCACTGATGGAAACGTCCCTGAGCAGCCGTAACACTCGAGTGTGCAGTTTGCGTTCGGGGGCAACAGAAGATTTTTCTCCCATTAAATAAATAAAAGACGTTCAGAGCAACTTGGGATAAAGCCATTCTAATCCTTTTATTCTTTCCAAAAGGAAAATGATTCCATATTCAGGGCACTGTGCAAACAATTAATTAGCCTAACGCTAGTGAAAGACCTAATTGCTCGGTATTATTGCGCTCATTGGCAGCCAGGCATGACCAAAGAATAGGTACTGCTTTACCAGGGATAAAGAACAACTTCCCAGCTTTTAGGGCTTTTTTGATATTTCAGCATCTAGCAGAACGATTTTTTTTTTGAATGATGGTGTAATTCTCACTTCCACATGCAAAAAAGCTGGCAGTATTTGGAGACATCTGAATGAGCTGCTATCCAATTAAAAAAAGAGGAGGAAAGAGACTCAGCTGGTGTGAAATGACCTGGCTGAAGGGAAGTCGATAAAGCTGTAACTTGCCAGAGTTGAATGACACCTTGGCATCTCCAGCTGGACGCTTCACTCACAGAAGTGCTGTAACATTAAGGAAAAAAATGTATTTTTTAAGGTGTGCACCTAAAATTGAAGTACAATCATCCTTAATGCAGCTCCCTTTTCAATGATCTGTTGTTACCAGATGGAAAAGTGCTCTAAATGGATGCAGATGAATTTGTTCACTGTGGATAGGCTCATGAGGGATCAGGTTACAGGAGCTTTAAAAAACTGAATTATTATCATTAATGCATCTCTCATAATAAGGAGATAGAAAGCAGATGCTGACTGAGTATTGACCTAGCCTGAGGAGTATGGGTCCAATAATTCTTCCTTTAGGCAGCTGATTCTCATGGGAAAATCCCCAAATATTCAGCTGTAATGCTGAATCTGCCTAGTGCAGAGACTGGCAACCAGAGACTTCTTTAAAAGCAACGTGGGTGAATTCTGCTCTCATTCACACTTGCACACCCCCATGGAAGGCACTACAGAAGGCTTCTCAGCAAGGTGGATTTTTGGTGTTTGGGGTGGGGGGTTACAAAAAGAAAGGTGCTTACAATATAGAATAGTACCAGCATGTGAAAAAGGTATGAATAAATAAAACAGATTTGTGGTTGAAGGTCACACACAAAATGTGAAACAAAGAAGTAAAGGAGGGCCTTCCTGAAACCATTTCAGGTCCGTACCTGTTTGTATGTGCAGCTGGGAACAATTATTAGGTGCTGTTGAAGACTTTGAGACAAAAAAAACAAAAAAAACCACAGATCCAAAGATGTCATAGCAGGAAAGGTCTTTAAGATGACTGACTATCCCAATAACCTCTGTCAGGCAGATTAACAACATTCAGCTGAGCTCAATACAGCTGCTACACAACCTTGGAGAGACAGGCACTCCTCACTTGTAAAACAGAAAATTCCAGCAGAACAAGGTTTTTCTTTTCAATTTATTTTGCAAATCTACCAATTCATTTTATGAAAGTATGAAATCCTAGGTGGTTACATTAAACAGTTACATTACAATCCAGGTAATACAAATAATCACTACAAAGTTAGTTTTAGGTACTCTTGGATAACAAGTAGATTTTATATTTTTTACAGTAAGTCACAAAGAAGAGATAGAAGAGCCTTGTGATTGTCAGACTTTAATTTAAAGCAAGGAAACCACTGTAGATTCTCCTCATCCTACAAAAAGTTAAGAGAGAAACACTTTCAATGTTAATGTTCAATTAGATTCATCAAAGACATTAAGTACACACATTTACTTTCAGGGTAACAAGAATAGTTCACAAGTTGTTTGGAAACTGGTGTCAAATTTCATTCCCAGGAAATCACTTTTACCATTTAACATCACCATCGTCCTTGCTTTCAGATGCATAAAAATCCTGTAAAATGCACAGAGCTCCAAATCCTCTCTAATTGAATTCAGTGGGAGTAGGATCAGTTCCTACATTCAGAAGGTACTCCTGATATACTGAAATCCTTACAAAACATCCTCCTTCCCAGGAATGAAATTCATTTAAGGAACAAAATACTGTAATAATCCAGGAAAACTCTCAGGTTTGCTATCCTGCAATTGACACTGCAACAGCATTTCTGAGGACCTTCATGCATGGTCACTCCTTCCTCTCAACCAACAACAGGATGTATGAAGACACCAGGTAACTGTGCTCAGTAAGAACTTGGAGCTACCTAAATAAAGTAAGAAAATCAAAAAAGGAGATCAAATCAGTCTTGAAACTGCTCTCCTGACACCCATCTGACACTTGCAGTGTCATTCTGCTGCCTGTAAGCTGCCACTTCTGATGTGACATCTGTCAATCATAACTGCTTCTTAGGAAGCAATTAAATAGTTTAGATTTTGTAGTGGCATCTGTCACTGTGTGTGTTTTTAGGGGTAACACATCCATATGTTGTGTATCATGCAGCAGTTCCACTGAAGCAAGGAGAGCTGTTTCTAGGGAAATAAGGCAGGTACAGGTACATTCTGATGGCCTGTGGCACAAAGGAGATTGAAACAGAACATTCTCTCTCGTAGCCTTCACCTCTTGCATCCTGAAGAGTGCAAACTCTCAAATGTCCCCTCACTTGTGCAACAAACCTGCAGAACCCATTGTAGCACAGAAGTGAAGCCAGCAGCTTCCTTCTTCTAAGAGAAATAGATATTTATCCACAGAGTATCTTTTAACACTGATAACCTCAAGAAAATGAAAATAAACCAGACAGGTTACACAAAACTATACAAACTTTTCACCTGGACATAAAGTGCCATCAAACTATGGAAGCAAAAAAAAGAAGTCACTGTTGAGGCAGCTACTCGAAGTGTGTACAGAAGGCTTTATTCCCCTGAAGCAGATAAAGTTTGCTACAGTCTTGGAAATGGCACCAAGCTGGTGGGAATGTTACTATAATAAGGACTAGCAATTTCCTTTCTGACTAACACCACTCTTACCCAACAGGCCAAAGGCAACTAGGGTGATTTAACTGGTGGCTGACTGCAGGAATTTCCCCAGAAGGTAGTTTAAAATGGTAAGAGATGCCGTCATTTCCCTCTCTCTGATATGGTAACTATAATTCCTTCAGCCCCTTCCGTCTGAGCATGCATTACCACAGACAGCCCCACCCTGCTATTACCACTGTGCCTGCTTGTTTTCCACCTCTACTCATGTAAACATAATGTCAAATCCTCTTAAGAATCCTGAGCAGCCCTCCAGAATCACTTATTCAACTGACATTTCTGTAATAATAAGGAAAGAAAAAAGAGTTGTGTGAAATTAAATGGTGCTCCTGTTGCCAAGTTGTTAAAATTATATGGCAATATGCTTCCAGTAGTTGTAAGGAATTAATATGTGGAGTGCTTACAAGCTTTACATCTACTAAATCTCAACAGGATATAAAATGCTATTTAAGTGATAGAACATACAAATGTTAAGGAAAAAAAAAAACAGCACCAAAGAGTGGAAGAAGAAAGTAGATTCTTGTCTGCACTCTGATTCCTGGAGGCTGGATCGCTACAGCCGTGGAAGCTAGGTGGGAGATCCTTGGTGAAGTACTTGTGTGTGTACATGTGTCAGCAGCTGCAGCTCTCCCTTCCACCTCTGCAGCACACAAGGCTGGGCTCTATCAGTGAGTCACTCCCCTCCTGCAAACAGTGGCTGGCAAACAACTCAGCCAGCCCCCCACTCTCTCTGCCACTGCCTTCTGACAGGACCAGCCAGAGCAGAGCCACTCAGTGTCACTACTTTTCACCTGCTTTATTATAATGCTGTTCAGGAAGATGTGTCTGACACCTGTCTGCATATGATAAATTCATCTATTAGCTTTGCCACTATGTGATTACTGTCATCCTTTTCTCACCACAACGTCAAATACAATATAAAACTTTGGATTTTCTATAGTGAGTGAAATCAGCAAAATGAAAAGCCAGGCAGTGCCAGCAGTGCTGTCACTGCTCCATTCTGTGGGACAGGACCAGGGTAAGGCGCTTTGGCAATCAGCACCAAGTTTAAGCAAAAAGCTTTTAGAATACACACAAGTTTCCTGCACAGAAAACTGAAACCTCCTGGTTGTTCTCCAAGCTGCTTTGAAACTACAACAATTCATTTAATCCAGCAGCAGATCCTGTCACTATTCTTTTCCTAAGTACAGTACATTTTGATAGCAATACAGAAGCACGTGACACAAAACAGATTTGTTCAAGCTCACCATGGTTCTGATGGGCTACACACACCAAGAGGCAACTCAAAAAGAGCACAGAACTCAATTCATCAGGACAACAACACTGACTCAAAGGAATTTCAGCTCAACTTTGTGAAGAAAGAAGGAGCTCACAAAGGAAAATCTCTTATTGCAAGGTGTACTGCTCAGCTTGGTCACTTCTCACACAGATCAGAAGTATCAAAAGCTACCAAGGAGCCAAGGACAAAGAATTCCTGTTTTGTAACTATTTTAAATATAGCAAGCCTGCTTCAGAAAGAAAAGTTCCCGCACAATATTCCAAACGGCCTTTTCTAGCAGACTGGAATTGTTAAATCAACACTGACAGAAAATACACATTTCAGAACTAGCAATTTGTAAAACTCTTGTGCACGTGGGACTGAGGCAGCTTGTTTGCAGACCCTTTTCTCACAGTACCCTTGGCTCACCCGAGCTTCCTACACCCCTCTGTGGATGGCTGGGCTCAGCAGGTGCCTTCCTCAGCAGGCACAGAGTGGCAGCTGCCGTGGGACACGGTGTCGATGCTCTGCCCGTGGGACTGGGGGTGGATGGACACCTGCACGGCGATCTCCTGGCCCTGCTCGCTCAGCGAGCCATCGTCCGAGTCCCCGGCCGGGGAGTGGCTGCGCTTCATCTCGGCGCTGCTGGCGAACAGCGCGGCCTGGGCCCCGCAGCCGGGCGCCTGCTTGTCCTCCTTGCCCACCTCGTCGGGGTCATCCACCCGCACGGCCTCGAAGATCTCCTCCATGAACGCCCTGCAGTTGAGGATCAGCGGCGGCAGGGGGATGCTCCTGGCGAGCTCTTCAATGTACCGAGCAAACTCCATGGTCTTAAACTGAGTGACTTTGGCCAGCTCGAGCGTTTTGGCGGATGTGATGATGGGGATGCGCTTGGCTATCTCGAATGCCTTCTGCAGCTTCTCTGCCCCTTCCGTCCGGAAGAACTCATTGATGGCCTTCTCCGTTTTGCGGAGGTGGCTGCTCATCATGCACAGGCGGGTGATGTTCAAAATGAGGGTGATGGCAAAGGCAACGAGGCACACAATCATGTAGTAGATGCTCATGTCCCCTGAGGTGAAGATTACCCTCAGGGTGACTGTGTAGTACAAGGTCTCATTATGATTAATGCCTGCACATGTGTACCGGCCCCGGTCAGCAAAGCTGACCTTTGTGATGTTGAGGGAGTTATCAGCAATCCTCCACCGGTCACCTGCACAGGGGTTAGAAATAAAGAGAGCTCATGAAACAAAAATCCCAGGGTAAACATCAACCAGAGTCAAAGCTTGGCAGTGAGCACTCTACTTCTAGCATAGTAACAGCGCACCAAGGACTTAAATGTCCTTTTCATGCTTGACACAGAAAGCCATAACCCACTTACCCATCCTACTGCTTAATGGTAAATTATTCTGCATGTTTGCTACACTACTTTTACTTCCTTCTCTCATCTGCACTTTCCAGTGTGTTCTGGCCTGCTGGTTCCTTCTGACAGGGATCCTAATTCTTAACTAGGGCTTCTCACCCTCTGTTAAAAGACTGTCCTCTATAAAGTCTAATTTTCCATACGTTCAGAGTCAAAAGTCAAGTGACCCATGAAAAAGATCAGTCTGTAAATGGCTCTGTTGGCAAAAGAACCAAGAATTTTCTTGAGACGGTTTTCTGCTGAGCATGCAGTGCTGACATGCAAAACCCAAGTAAAAAGAAATCAATACAAGAAGTTTTATACAGCATTTGCTATGCATTTATAACTTAGAGGGAAAACTGTTTTCATAACTCATTTCTTCTAATTACTCTGCTTTGAACTGTTTTCATAACTTATTCTTCTAATTACTCTACTTTGAACTAATCTCCAGATGGCATTATAACTACAAAAAGGTTACTGAACACTTAAGGCAGAAAGATGGCCTCCAACAAGATCCTATCAATTAGTTCGACGACCTTCATTAATACTAATAGAGAAAAACACATGCATCTCTAAAACATTTTTTTAGATTAAAAACTGCAGGGATAAAACTATAAAAGCCAACAGCTAGGAAAATATATTCCCCTTCAATTCAAAAGGGTTAAATAGCATGAATTCTGTTGTTGGGCATTACATATTGTGTTACTTCCCACCGTCTCACTGGTACATAAACCAAAAAATAAATGTATTAATTATGTTTTAAAACATATCCTGTAACAAAATTAAAGCACCAACTGCCAGCTCAAAAGGTTGCAAGCTATGGAGAATTGTGTTTAATTAATGCATTTGGAAAAATTTAATTTAAACCAGAGCAATAATAAATAAAACTATCAGTTAAATGATGAAGATTAATTTCTTTTGTATGGATGATTCTTGAGCAACATCATTCTGTGGGGCATCAAAGCAGGATGGATGGGCTGGAACAGAAGTACCCAGGTGTAATTCCCAAGCAACATTTCAGAGGGCAAAGGATTTTGTTTTGCTCTCTCCTTATCTCCCAATTGTAAAAATGGGAGGATAGGAATAGAAAATTATAATAAAGTCCCAGGGGTTTTCCAATACTGTTTAAAAGGGGAATAATGATGGATAGAAACAGCAGGAAAACTCACCTTCATCTTTTTGTTCAAGAAGGTGTCCTCTGGAGTTATACCAAAGGATATGCTCATACTGGCTGATGTTCAGTTTACATTCAATTAAAATACTGGTCCCCTCTTTGGCTATGATATCATGGTGTGCTGGAGAACTTATTAAAGCTTGAGACACTGCATGAAGTGATACATTGAAAGGCCCAAAAGCAACTGTCCTGTTAAAAGCTACATTTTCCACTGTGAATCCAACTGAAAGATCAGCACTAAGAGTCAAAATTAACAGGCAATAGCTGAGCTTCATGGAAAGCTAGTGAAAATTCTTCTTTCATTTAATTTGGAGAAATGAGGTCATATGATATTAAGCTGTCTGTATTGCTCTGAGATAGGAGAGGAGCTCTTGATTTGTTCTGTGATGGAAAATGTCTGGGATCCAAATGCACTTTCAGGACCATCAATATTTGAAGTGGAAAATGGAAGTAAAACTGAAAAAAAAAAAAAAAAGGCAATAAGTTTATTAATGACAGCAAGGTTACCATGTATTCAAATTTAATTTCCAGTAAACAGATTTTGATTAGCATAATACAAACTGTCAGCTGAGAGGTTCCAAATCAGAGCTTTGCTCAGAACACAGTAATAAAATGAGGGTAAGAAGGCATTAGCACAACCTCTAGTCCACTAGATGTTCATCTTCTCAACCAAATAAATAATCTCTGGAACAATAATCATTAAGGGGAAAAAGGTTCTACAAAAAGAACAAATTGTTCAGACTACTCGAAATGCACAATTATCTTTAAAAGTGGGTTCTGCATTTGTTACCAGAGAAAAAGTGCTTTCTTAATAGAGGAAGAAAAGAGAGAAAGAGGATGTAATTTCTGCCTCCCTCTCCACCAATATCAAAGTGCTTTTAAGCCCTAGTTCTCTAAAGCCAGTCTTTCATTCACCATCCAGAGAAAAACCACACACACACACATATATATTTGATTTTTAGCATTTACATCTACGTACTTGATTTTAGGGGCACACTTGGTATTAGATGTCTAAATACTATATAATATGATTTAATTACTTGGGAAAAGTCTCCTGGTGGTTATCTACAGACAGAAGAGGAGGTCCCTTTCTGAATATCAGGACACACTGATGTCTACATGTATTCCCTTTTTTGCAATATCTCTTGTTGCTCCTGCATTTTCTACGTCTGCTTCCTGTTATACTTGTTTTACAATGAGCTCCTGCTGAAAATCTTTTTGTTTATGCCACTTCATCTCAGTCATATATTCTTCATTGTCTTCTCTACCCAAACTTCATAGCAATGTGAAAAATTGTTTTGTCTAGGGACAAATACTCTTCAAATTAATGTGCACAAGATATTTTAAGGCATTAGGATACAGCCTTTAATTTTCTGTCTTTTGCACACAAGCCAGAATAAAACCAACTTGTAACAAAATGAGATGACACTGATAAGAGACAATCTGTAATCAATTTTCCTGGAAGCCCGATTCAAGAAATTTCTAATCCAATATATGTTCCCTGAAGTTATGATTCCATCTAGACCACTCCAGAGCCTTAAAACATCATTTACAAAGTACAGAAGCTACAAGCTCAAATGTTATCCTGAAAAATATCTCACTTCATACCACTGACTGTGTGACTTCAAATTTATCATCTTTTCTTCTACAAATAACAGATGTTAGTGGAAGGGAATTTCATAAATAACACAAAGGGACCCATTTACTTAATAAATAATGCAGATACTTTTCATCTTTCTAGAATTACCAATTAACACTATCTAAAGCACTTCTGAAAAATAATATAACATGCATAAACCCAGGTGATTTCTAGTAATTGTCTTTCATCAGACACAAATGAAGCATATTCAAAAGGGGGAATTCTGCTGATGCTATCCAGACTGGGAATTTTTTTCAGTGAAAGTTAATTTGTCGAAGGTCAAACCAGATTCCAGACTTGACATCTGATGAGAAATGTGTTATCTGACCCATTTCCATTTCTGTTGTGGCTATTGCCAAGACCAGTTTAACAAAGAAGGCAAAGAAGACAGCTGTGTCCAACTCTCCTTCAAGCTTGACTAACCAACCCACTCACTGAATCCTGCAAGAGAAACTGGAAAACAGGCTCCCTACTTGTTTCTCTGTAAACAGCAACCCCTTCATCTGCCTTCTTCTTTTTCTTTTTTTTCAAATCATTGGCCCCACTCTGTTTTCTATCATGCCTCTTGTCCTTTCATTTAAGATGAGACTAGTGCAGAGAACTCAATTATACCATTGTGCTGGAGAAGCTACTTTCACACAGCTAAACAGTTAAAATCATTACCAAGGCCTCTTTCATTCCTGTTTTTCACCAGCTACACTCTAGGGAAAGCATTACTGAGTCCTGCTGCCTCTGAAGAAGAGCATCTCATCCACAGCAACAGCACAGGTCCAAAAAAAATTACTAAGGCTGCTGTTGATCAACAACTATTCTTCTGTTTGAGCATTTTAACCTTCCATTTTTACACCCCTGGTATTTTCAGAGTGTTTCAGAGCCTGCAAAAAGCTGCTGACACTGACCTGCTTGTTTTGGCAACCTTACGCAGACACCATACATACAGGCAGTGGACTGGCAGTGGTTTGTGGACCACTGACATTTGGGTTGCTTTAAAGGTCTGTCACAGCTTGTGGTGGCAAGTGAGATGTTGTGGTCCCAGACCTCCAGCTGATATCACCCTATGACCCAGCTGCTTTCAGCTAAAAATGCACTTTTGCGTTCATCAGACTTGACTTCACAGTGCCTGATGCAGTTAAAAATGACAACAGTTCTGCAGCAAACACAAACCCTCATCTTCACCCTTGAATCACAGGCACATAATAACTTCCAGTCTTCTAAAACAATAACCTCCCAACTGATACTTTAGATTTATTAGAGAATAATCCCAGAGCCTCTTGTACTTTGCCTGCGCTATTGTCATTTTAAATTATTAAATTTGAATTGTTAAGGCTTCCAAGCGTCTGTGACGTTTCTCCTAAATAACATTAGGAATCTCACTCATTTATTTAACACAAGAAATACTCAGCAACATTTTCCCTCATAAGAATAATTATCTTCAGTAATTGCATATGCTCTCCACTATACTTGCACTGAGCCTGCATAATGCATAAACCATTGGTGATGGGTCATTTAATTTTACTATTAAATTCTTCGAGGTCTGATTTATTAGAAATTGTTTGTCTTTTGGAAAAGCCATTATTGCTAAGCAGACAATGATCTCTCACTGCCGAGTGCTGGGAACAATAAAATGATCTGCAAAATCCATATTCTTCATCCATTCCACTTATGCAAAACAGCTGCTGGAGCTGATAAAGAACCCAAAAAGGATAAAGCGTGATCAGTGCCAACATCCCAATTCTTCAACAAAGTGTTAAGTTCAATCAAGATGAAATGTGCCAGAACAGAAACTGGCTATTTTACAGTGGAACCTGAAGCTGAGCTCAACACATTTAACCTTTATTAAACCATAAGTTCTAACAACAAATAGCAGTGTAAAGATAAAAATCTGTGATGCATGTGCTTGTGTGAGTCATCCTTGGCTCCTACCCTGAAGAAGTGTATTTGTGTCTAACTTAGAGCACTCTAAGTAGTCCCACTGAGGTCAGTGGAAGCACTGATAGTACTTAAAATTACACTCATTTATATGGCACTGCAAAATTGGGGCCCAAGAGGTTGCAAGTTATATGGTTTTACATTCACTGCTTATAACATCACTTCATACCTGGAGTAACATGAGGCAATAAACTGAGACACACCTGACAGAGCACAGGCTGCTGATGTCTTGCAGAAATATCATTTGCAAACCCCCTCTGACCCTCTGTCAAACCAAGGAGACGCATTTGGCAGAGCCCTGCAGACAGGAACTCTTGGGAAGCTTATGGACACAGACAGCATGGCCTTGACAAAGAGCCATTCCGAGTGCTCCCAGGCTGCAGGGAGGGCTCACCTTCTGCTGGCACCAGCCAAAATTCTGCAGGGGAATGGCAGCACCCACGGCCCAAAAACCAACCTAAGGGGCAAATCCACAGCACACCAGGGCCAGCCTCGCTGCATGAGGCTGCCTGATGGGATTTGTTGTTTTCCTGTGTTCATTCTCTGGCTGTCTGACAGGACATGGTGTTTGCTGTGTTCATCCCTTGGCTGCCTGACACCTGTCACGGGGTAACTCGCCACGACACGGCACGGCACGGCACCGGCTGCGCACCAAAACGGGTTTTTTGCCCTGTCAGCTAAAAACGATCAGGCACAAAGTTTCACTTAACTTTTGCCTGTCCTCACAGCCCCTGTATGCTCCAAGTTCACTTGTGGAAGAGCGCTGGTCCCGCTGGGGGCAGTGGGACAGGAGACACAGGACACGGCCACAACGCAGCCGAGGGCACCGGGCCACGGGCTGGTGTCACTGGGGCACGACGTCATGCCAGAAACACAAACACACCCAATATTGTGAGTTGGAATAAAACCACCAGGATCAGCCAATCCAACTCCTGGCCCTGCTCAGGTCACCCCAACAATCCCACCCCCTTGCCGGGGAGCGCTGTCCAAACACCCCTGGAGCTCTGGCAGCCTCGGGACCGTGCCCATTCCTTGGGGAGCCTGGGCAGTGCCCAGCACCCTTTGGGTGAAGAACCTTTCCCGAAATCCAACTTAACCCTCCCTGGCACAGCTCCAACCATTCTCTGGGTGCTGTCCCTGTCACACAGAGCAGAGCTCGGAGCTGCCCCTGCTCTGCCCCTCAGGAGGAGCTGCAGACCCCGATGAGCTCTGCCCTCACCCTCCGTTCTCCAGCCTGAGCACACCAAGTGACCCCAGCCGTTCCTCATGTGGCTTCCCCTCGAGGCCCTCCACCACGTTCGCTGCCCCCAAACCCGGCCCTATTGCCCCTATTTCCACGCCAAAACAGCGAGGCGGGACATGGGCCCGCGGCCTCCCCCTCCGCCGCTGCCCCTCGACCCCGACCTTGCCAGGCGAACCTGGCGGTCCCGCCGCGCTCACCTGGACGAGGCTTCCCGACCCGGCCTGTCCCAGAGCTCCGCCGCCGCCGCCGGCCCCGCCGCCCGGACGCGCTTCCCCGAGCTGAGGCCGCTTCCGGGGCAGCGCCGGGGCCGCTCTGCGCCGGCCTCGCTGCTCTCGGTCCGCCCGGAGCCGCGGGGGCCGCGCCGACCGCCGACGGTGAGGGCGGCACAGGGCCGGGGCTGTGCGGGCACAGCGAGCCCCGCGGGGAGACGCGGCTGGGGGCGGCTGTGGGGCAGGCGGCGCCGTGGGCAGTGCTGTGGGCACCTGGCAGGCTTCTTGTGCGGCAGGAGCCCCACGGGGAGCTCTGGGGAACTTGGGGTGCCGTATGGGGCAGCCCCGTGTGGGTTATGGGATTTTGGGAGTCTCCCTGGGAAGCGGAGGCACAGGGAGGCCTCCAGGGCTATGTGGGGAGGGTGCCGGGGTGACCGGGGTCGCTGTGGAGGGTTCTGGGCAGATGGGGTGGCGGTCCCCAGCCCGCACCCGGAGCTGTCGCTTTCCTTGGCTTGAGGCCATCGCTTCCCCGTTGTTGTGGAGGTTGTGGGGGCAGCTGCCCCGATTGCATCAGCGAGCGCCTGGCCGGGGACACAGCGGCAGCCCGGGGTGGTCCCGGGGCTCTGCGGTTCGGCTCGGCCCTGCGTGGCCCTGCAAGTCCCTTCAGTGCCAGAGGAGCCCGGACGGTGACACGAGGGCCCCGAGAGCGGCGTGACAGCCCCGCTCATCATCCCCATCCCCGATCCGCGCTGCTGGGGCAGCCGGAGCTCCTCGCAGCTCTTGGGGCTGTTCCTGCCTTGCACTGCTCACCCCCACGTACAGAAGTGACCCAGTCGCTGCCTGCTCAGCTCTCTGACAGTGTCCCCATTTGTCTCCTACACTCCTCAAACCAGCTATCCCAAGCGGTTTGTTTTCACTTTTATTTTGGTGGAACGTGTAATAGGTTTAATTATCTGAGGCCCTTTTGTACCTTCATTTGTTTTTCAGAGTTAGCAAACTGGTTGTTTTTTTTTCCTGTGGAGAGGGTGTGTCAGATAGATAAAGCCACGTGTCTCTGTGGGACTTTAAACTTCCAAGTATGACATTTCTTTGAGTCAGAAATAATTTGGTGTACACACATGTGGGTACGTGTGGCAACGTTGTGTTTAATTATTTAAAACACAACATGATGCTCTTGAACTAACATCAAAGTGCGAGGGAGTGATTCTTTTTTTTGCTTTGCTTTCTACGGATATTTGTAGTCATGTCTGAGGAAGACAGTGGTGAAAATCTGAAAGATGAAACCTCTTGCAAAGCTGAAAATGAACAGAAGACAGAGGAACTTGGCTGCTCTGAGAGCAGTGAAGGGAAAGAACAAGAGACTGTGCCTGTGACTCGGAAAAGACCTGAACCCAAGCCCCCAAGCCAGCCTGCTGCCACAGAAAAGCCTGCAGGTGAAACCATCAAGGTATGTTCCTGTGCTTGCTCGGAAAGATGTGACTTCACATTTCATGGCTTTGGGCACAGAACAACTCTGAGCATAAGCCCCATTCCTTTCTAAAAATTCACATTGCTGTTCTCTGCAATGAAAAAGCTGCACAAAAGTCACATATCACAGACTTCTTGTGTTCCTTTCCTCACCATAATGCCTGCATCAATCTTCTGTTTTTCTTCATTAAAGGTTTCAGATCCTCCTGCAGTTCAGACAGGGTGGGGCTACTGGGGAAGCTGGGGGAAATCTCTTCTGTCAACTGCGTCTGCTACCGTAGCTACTGTAGGTAAGGCTCTTTCTGGTATTTGATAAATATCTTAATCATGTTTTGTGTCTCAAGCTGGTGCTTTAGAACTTGTTTCTAGAGAAGGGGATTTTAGTTATAGTGGCCATTATTGGAAAAATGTCAAGGGAATTGTTCAAGTAATGGGAAAAGCTTGTACCAGAAGGTACAGTGAGATTAAGGAGATATGCACAGACAGAATTGCTTTCAAGTTTTTAAGGCGTTTATGTAATTTTCACCTGGTGTTTTAAACTAGTATTCTGCCAATATTTACAACTTTATTTAAAAGCTAAGATGAAACCTTGGTTCATTACATTGGTAGATGAGATGGATAGAAGGAGGTTTTAGTGCTGGTTAAACTGTTTTGAACAGAAGGAATCTGGAATAATAAAAAAAAAATATGCAGCTCTAATCCTGTTTCTGTTCTGATTTCTGTCTTCTCTAGGTCAGGGTATTTCAAATGTCATAGAAAAAGCAGAAACAACCCTTGGGATCCCCAGTCCTAGTGAAATCTCAACAGAGTCTAAAGATGCTACAAGAGGTCAGTTTTGTACTGCATAGAAACATCCCTGGGATGTTTTTCATAACATAATCAGCCCCAAAATAACATCACCTTACTCTGCACCTTGCACTTTGAGACTGATAATAAAATCATTAAAATAATACTCTCTTGCTTAGTTCTGTTAGCTCTTAAAGGTAGAGAGGAAAATAATCTGAATTGTAGGCTTACTCCTAGCTGATATTTGCTGTCTGTTAATTTTCTCCACTTTGTGGCTGACAGGATCTTTTTCTGGTTTTGAAATCAGGAAGTTAATTTTCTGCCTTCTAATGCAGGAAGTGAGAATCCTGCTGCCAGCAACGCTGATGCAGCTGATGATGGCAGCTCCTTCCCTATTGCTGGGGCTCTTGAAGTTTTATCAAGCATCTCTACTGCTGTCCAAAGCACAGTGAGTGAGTTGGGAATGCAGGAGAAAATGGGTTTAAGGGAGCTTTGGGGTTTTGGCCTTTCATCTGAAACATAGTAAGAGGAAACTTAATTTTGACATTTGTGGGATGCATGGTGATAAACTCTTCTAGCCTTCAGACAACCCTTATCCTGAGCCTTGCTTCTAACTGGCACCAAATGTGAAAGATGTATTGAATTTTGATAGTTCTGTATTGAATGTTGGTACATAACAAAAAAATCCTAATGATGATTGTGCAGAGCATGCATTTCTGTGCATGTCACCTCTGTACTCTGTCATCTCTGTCTTTCCTTTGGAGTAGTCAGCTAAATGCAGGGTCATACTCATTCCTGGAGTATTTCCACTGATTTCCACAGAGTTAGAGATGAAATCCATTCTCCTTTTCAAAAACATGTGAAACTAGCCCAATTGGCTTGGAAATCAGCTTGCTCCTGTGACCATGAGAAATGCACTTCAAAGGAAGCCATTACCCTTAGAAACTGCTTTTGTGATCTGCTGTCTTGTCAATTTGCCTGGGAATCTGAAAGAGCTGCAGATGGAAAGCTGGCTTCTGTTTCTGCTTTTAAGGCTCAAACAAAAGTTACCAGTCAAAATCCACAGGTCTGGTGTTTTCTCATTGGAAGGATGAGAACTGAATACTGTAATGTGCTGAGAACCAGCTTGTTCGTAAACTAAAAAAATGTATTTCCCGTCAGATTGCTGCAGCTCTCTGGGTGCTGTAATGAGCTGTTGGGTGATAATGTGTTGTGGCTCTTTCTATGTCCTGCTGCTCTTTTTGTGATGATTAGGGTTGAATTTTAGGGTGACAAGGACCAATTTGGCTTTTATGTGAGTGCCCAGTATAAGATTGCTGATAAAACCCTCCCAGTTAAATTTCTTCCATTGTGTTACCTTCTCTGAGTTTTATGTGCTGTCTTTATCCAAATCTGATTCCTAGGGTAAAAGTGTTATTAGTGGAGGTCTGGATGCCTTGGAATTCATCGGGAAAAAGACAATGGATGTAATAGCTGAGGGAGACCCTGGATTCAAAAAAACAAAGGGCCTAATAAACAGAACCTCTACGTTATCTCAGGTACAGCAGTTCCCTATCAGCACCTCATTGGTTTCTCTCATCTCTTCTCCCTTCTTTTGTGGTCCTGTCATTAAGCAACCATTTTTGCTGTTGAGCCTAAAGCCTTCTCCTTCTGTATTCTCCATCTCCTGGCACTGTCACGAGGCCTCTGCTTTTCTTTTTCAGGTCTTACGAGAGGCAAAGGAGAAAGAAGAGCAGCAGACAGCTACCGAGGTTACCATGGCTACTGAGAAGAAAGCCCATTATGGGTTACTGTTTGATGAGTTTCAGGGTCTTTCGCATCTGGAGGCCTTAGAGATGCTTTCCAGGGAGAGTGAATCAAAGGTAATGGCCTTGAGCATTTTGCTTTCTATTTTGAGTTCAGCTGAGCAGGGGAAAAAAGATAAGAAATATACGTATATACATGTAAAATCAAGTGCTCCGAACTTCCTGTAAAATGATTAGAGAACTTCGCTGTGATCCTTGCATTAGGATCTGGTGTTTACCTTGGGAGGGGTTTGTCCTGTCCTCAGCTCCTAAAGCCATTCTCTTTACCCCAGCCAGGCCTCAGTTCCTGCAGGTCTCCAACTTTTCACAAGTTACTGTCCTCACACCCACTGGTTTCTACCTTGGCCTGCATTTTCCATCCTGTTGGATGGATTTATTGATTCTCTCTTTGGCTGTGCTGCTCCTGACCAGGTGAAAGCAGTTCTGAATGCCCTCTCTGGAGAGCAGTTGGACACACTTAAGGAGGAAATGGAACAACTGAAAGAAGCATTTTCTTTACCTGAATTCTTTGAAGAAGAAGAGGAAGAAAAGAAGGGTAAGAGAGCTCCAGGTTCTGAGAAGCTGATCCTCAGTGCAGAACCAGCCAGCCCTGATCCGTAGCAATGGGCATGATGCCAAATTTAAGTTATTCTGTAACTGGATGTTTAATCTTAAAGCCAACTCTGTCCAGGGGCATGACAGGTAGCAGCACCCTTCATTTCTGAGAAGCTGTGCAGCTAATTCTGTAGCTGGAATGATTTCTTGCCGGAGCAGGGTTAGAGCTGTTTGACTCATGGGCAGTTCATACAACTGACCCTGAGCCAAGATGCTAATTCAGAGAGAGAATGGGTTTCCTTGACCAGGAAGGGAAAACTGTGAACAGAGCTGTCCAACGTGTGTGAGAGCAAAAAGTCTTTTTATTTGTTTTTTAAATGAGAGTTAGCTACACAGAGCAAAAGATTCAGAGGTACCTTTGCACACAAGAGCCCTGATTCTTGAGAATTACATGGATTTAAATGTAAATTTCTTGCGTTGCTTTTACCTAAATACTCATCAGGGAGGGCTTACACACCTGCACTTGCTATCATTCAACATTTAATGTATCTTTTATATTTGCACATAATGGATCTCACATCTGCTGTGCCATATATAATAGGAGAACCATAGGCTCTAAGTGATATTTCAGACTCTCCAAGGTGATGTGCAAGTTAGTGTGTTATAAAAGGCTGCCTGTAAAAAAAATTAAAAATTTTAAAAAAAGAGTTACCTTAGCTACAAAACCAGAATTGAGAAAGCAGGAACTAACCTTCAGGCACTGCTGTCTCCACCTTTGCAGAACTTACCTTAGAAATTGTATTTGAAAGGACTGGGTTTGATGCGTTCTTGCCTGGGGTGATGATTCAAAGAGAAAGAAAGGAAACAGTTGACAGACTTGTGCAGAACTAGTTGTGCATTGAAGTGCTGCTTATTCCTGAATCTGTCCTTTGTATGGATTCTTTAACCTTTTCTGTCCTTTAGGAGATGAGGAGTTCACAAAGGAAGTAAGAGAGTTGTTTTCAGAATTGCACATCTCCTCCACACCAGACAAAGTGATCACGGTGAGTTATTTTCCATATTCTAGAAGCTGGAGTTTCCTCAAAGGAAGTGCTTCTCTTCACCTGCTTTGCTTGTGAAAATATCAAATGCACGAAAACAAGCCATATTTTAGATCTTTTGGCAATGGTAGGGAAAGGAGATGGGTCTTTACCTTTATGGGACAGAATCATGTGAGCCTTTAGCCACTGCAGTGAAAAAACCTACAGTCATGAACTGAAGGCCTCCTCTTGGTACAAAGCACCTGGTTTTACTGTGTTCAGGAGCTGGTATGAGGAAGAATCACCTTTTTTGCCATAATTTCACTACCCTTCAGATCCACCAAGTGGCAGCAGCATTCTGCAGACATGTTTTTAAAGCACCTCTGATAGTTTGGTCTTGTTGGTAAACTCCAGCCTCTGGTGCTAGAGAAACAACTGCCCTCAAATACACCAGTGCAGCCAAACTTTTGCAAAATCCTCAAGGCACTGGGATCATTTGTCCTGGTTCTTCTCAGTAGCTCAGAAGGAGTTGTAGCTGCTTCTTTCCTCTGGAGAGATCCAATACTCCATTGTCTTGTGGCAGGCAGGGGGGCTTCATTCCAGTCGTTAAATATTATGGCACATCTTGCTACAGGTGAGGACATCTGCTCATGAGTGGATAGCACGATTCAACAGCAGTCTGCCTAAAGAAGAAAAAGAAAGTGAAGAAAACCAAGAAGTAGAATCCAGAGATGGTGACCAGGATGCTAAAAAATCAGTAGAGGTAACTGAGTAATCAAGGAAAAGAATCTGCCTGCAGACTGTTTATCTGGCTGCTGAGTTACAGTTGTGACTCACAGGGTTTATGGGTTTATTTGTCTGAGTTCTGAGGTCTGAAAGGGCAGTGGTAGTATGCTGTGTGATTGACTTGTTTTAAACAATAAAAACTGCTAGTTTTTGTGTTGTATGCAGAATTTTTGTCACTCTTGCAGGATATTCATGCATTTGCCATAAGAAGCCTGGCAGAACTGACAGCCTGCTCCATTGAAATGTTTCACAAAACTGCAGCTTTGTTTCTCTATGGTCAGAAAGAGGAGGTGACAGCCACAGACAGAGCCAAGTCCCTTTCACAGTGAGTGCATCTCTCAGTAAATGGATAGTGTATAATTACTGATTAAACTGTCTAATAATTCTTTGGAAATCCATGCAATGCAGGGCTCTCGAGCTCTGCACAGGTGTTTAAATTTGGGAATTGGGCAAATTTGTGAATTTGTGATAGGTGGCATCATTATCTTCCAACAGAACTCAGCTGTCTCTTTCCAGCTTAAAGACATTCCTTGATAAGAAAGAGGAAACCCTTCTTGAAAGCTTTGTGTAGCCTAGAAGAATATTTGCCTTAAGCTTGTGCTGGTCAGTAGGCAGAGGTTGAAAACATGACAAAACAGTTGTACAAAAGTGATTCCTGATTACCTCTTTGTTAATCATTTAGTGTGCTTGGTATGTGAGATGGCAGAATTACTGCACAGACATGCATTTGGCATGTGTCTGAAATATGCAGTACTTTCTAATTCAGAAAATGACACTTGCCAGTAAAAAAAGGCAAGTTAGTACTGTTCCTTCTGGAATCAATGTGTCCTCTGAGTGCTCTTTAAGATCTTCTGCTTTAATTATTTATTTCCGTATCTTTCCCCTCTCTATTTTATTTGGGGATCTTCTGAATCTTCATACACTGTTTATATGAATTTTGGTTTAATTTAACTTAATAAGCATAGAAACAGGGCATTTATGTTTTAGAGGAATGCTGAAAGAAACTTTATCTTGAGGACTGTGTTTACTTCATTGTTTTCCCTGTCTTGTTCCACAGACTGACGATCATGCTGTGTAAAGAACTGTCAGCTTTCTCTAAAGAGTTCACTACATGCTTAACGACTGTAGGGGTAAGAGTTACACTACAGTTCTTAGGAATGAGATGTGGTTATTTGATAACAGCCTTGGGATCTTTGCCAGGAGCTGCTTTTTGTTTTTGCATCTTTACACATGCAGTTTTTAACTTGGGGACTGATCTTTTAGGCCAAAGTTTGTTCCTCAAACTGTGGCATCTGAACTTCTGAGAGCCTGGCACAGAGGGGGGGTGGGAATTGATACTCACAGTGCTAAGGAGACAGAAGCAAATAAAGTTCGGGATTCTTGTGGATTTGGGAAAATCTTGTGTATTATCCAAAGCACTTGGGTGTTCCTGGAGATGGCGTCATCATCTCTGGATTCTCCACTTGTCCCCAGTTCATTTGAAGATGTGATGTGTATTCATACCTGACCTGTGCTGGCCACGTGCAGGTTCCTTTGTTCTCATTTGCATGCTGCAAGGCTGCTAAGCTTGTGGCTTAGCTTTCCTCTAGTGTTAAGGGAGCAGTGGTGGTTTTAAACTTACTGAGGGTTTAGCTTTATCTTGCTTGAAGAAATGTGATCAAATTTTCAATCAGGATAATATATGTCTGATCTCTGCAGGTCAAAGAGAAAGCAGATGTGCTTAATCCCTTAATCACTGGAGTGTTTTTGGAGGTCAGTTATGCTAACGTTAAAACTTTAAGCTAATACTTTAAAAATAGATGTGCTGGTTCTTCCCACTTTAGGATCTTTATGCATGGCAAGTTCTCTAACCCGTGGTCTAAAATTGTGCTTACCTGTCTAATAACATGAAAGTTTTGATAAATGTCTGTAGATTTGCACAAGATATGAATTACTTAATGAGGAGGAGTGAGTGTCAGCTCACAGTTATGATGGGTCAGGAGGCACAGATTAAATTCAGCAGTCTGGATTTTTAGAGTTTAAATGTCCAAAGTTAAACCTTAGAACAAGTTCAGAAATTAGCATGCCAGAGTCCCAACACTTCCTTACTGTTAAATTGGTTCTCAAGCTTGCAGAGCTCTGAGGTGTGGTAGGAAAGAGGTGTTTCATGTTCATGTGTTCTTCCTTCCTGCCACAGCATGCTATGCTTCTCTTAGAAATAAACACCTTTCTTCTCTTACTGAGAGCAGTATCCTGCATTTGGATTGGAACTGATCTTGTTTGGCAGTCTTTAAGCCGTTTGCTTTTTTTGCCTACTGGCATAAAGCCCCTCAAAAACTTGACATAAAATTGATTTCTAGAATGAAGCCTTTAAAATCCAGAAAGCACTAAGCTTCTGGTTTTTTTCTGTGCAATAATCAATGCTGTTTGAAATGAGTATGTGGTGAGCAAAGCTGATTGGTAGCGTAGCTATTCATGTGTGTATTTTGATTTTTGTTTTCACAGGCTTCAAACAGTGCTTCCTATATCCAAGATGCCTTCCAGCTCTTGTTGCCTGTACTGCAGATCTCTCTTATTGAGGCTAGAACGGAAGTATCACAGTAATAAAAATCCTTCTAATTAAGAACTTTTTGACCTTCCCACTTCGTAGTTTCCATGCTGGAGAATGATGTAATGGCTCTTATTAAAGGGAAAAAGATGAACTCTGCTCACTGCTGCTGCAAGAATGGTGATTAAGTGCAGTCTGGCAATGACAGCTCTTACAGCACACTGAGAGATGTGATTAGCATAGTCCAGACTGGTGGACAACGTGACAGACTTAAAGTGCAGATTGCTTCTCTGTTTCATGGACTGTCTGTGTCTTTTCACTGAAATCTCTCTGCTGTATGTGTTAACAAGCTCTTTGTGTTCACAGTCCAGAGAGCTTCTCCAGTGCTGGAGAGAAGAGTAGCAGCTGGCTAGTTAGAGTTAGCTAAAAATCATGGTGTGATTTTTAAGTCAGACATAATTGGGTTCCTGATAGCTCTGCATTCGTGTTGAAGCGAATATTGGATAGGAGGTGCAAGAAAAGGCAAATTTTTGTGATTATGAACCTTGCAGTTCCTAGACTGGGCAGAATAGAGCAGAAAGGATTCCTGATCAAGCTGTTGTTGCTGAAGAGTAGCTCAGCTTCCTGAAGATGTCTGTACTGACTCAGGGACGTGGGACAGGGACTCTCACCAGGAGGCTGTTACTCATTCTCTCATGCTGTGCTTGCTTCAGCATGAGCTGGGAAAATGCTGATCTGGCCCTGAGAATGCAGGTACTTGGCTTTATAGCAATAAATGAGAGCTGACTAAAAGGGATTGATTCGTGTTTAGGCACTTTAATGAGAGAATTCAGCAGGAGGATTCCTCTTTTTCAGTGCAGCTTGACATGTCAGCCACAGACTGTTCACAGACTCACATATTGCTGTCTTCTTTTTCTGTGGAAAAACACTAATGCGATGTTCCTTCTTGGAAGGTATGTATTAAAGTAGGAAGAGAGGCAGCAATTTGGTTCTGTTAGTAAGAGTTCTAATTTGCCTCAGAAGCTGCTCCATGTATGGTATCTGTTTCTTTGTGCTGTGCAAGTTCCTTGCTTTGTTCCTTTATCTTTTGAGCCTGCCCATGGGGAGACAGTAGCCTCTGTTGGAATCACAAGAGCAGAAATGCACAACTAAAATGGAATTTCAAGAAGTCCGTAATAGTTAATCAGAGGTGACTGAATGTGACACCTGCCTCTGCACTTGCTCATTGGTAACAATGATGCTCAAATCCCCTTTTGAAAATCCTCTGGGTTTTAGCAGGTCTTGCACATCTCTGCTATACTGAAGGCTTAGAACATTGCTCTGGTTGTGCAGTAGAGAAGTGGTTTTTTGTATTAGAATACCTTTTGGATAATGCTTTGATTTTATATATATGGAAAAAACCCTGCCTTAGTCATGGTTAGACTGATCAGATCTCTAAAGAGAAAGCTTTTTCTGGCATCTTAAAACTGGACTTGAAAGGAGTGTGTCTGGGGTAAAAAAATCTGCACTACAATAAAATCTGTATTTTTTTTCTTCTTTTGGTTGACAGCATTATTAAATAAAGGATTTGTTTTGACAACCGTTTCAGTTAAAAGCTATCAAGGTAGCAGTGGGCACAAATGAAATAAAAGAACTGTGGGGTTTTTTCTCAGCCCTGATTGTGTTTTTTGGGGCAGAGCTGGGTGCAGTTCTGGGCCCAGGACAGCTGGGATTTCTTCTCATGGTAGGAAACAGTGCTCTGAACCCAGACTGGGGAGTGAGAGCTCCCACAGATGAGCTCCCAGTTCCTGTGTCAGTGCAAAAAGGCAGCTTTACTCCTGCCAAAAAGCCAAAATGTATGGGAATGTCAGAAGAGAAGAAATAAAGGTAATGCAGTTTTATGAAGCAGCAGCTGCTTTTTTGCAGATAAATTCTACTGACCTGCAGTGCTTTAGTGTAGAGTGTTTAATAGTTAAAGGAAATGAGGTGATTTTTTTTAACATGCAGACAGTCATGTGCCCACCTGGATTTTGTTACAGCAGCCGATAATCAAACATGCACCAGCTTCATTTGTGTGCCGGTGCAAAGACTCAGTAGATAGACACAAAAACAGTTCCACAGTTGCTGAAATCTTTCTACACAAAGGATTCATCACAATTCAGCATCCAACTGTCTGGAGGTCTTCCTGCTTGGCCTTGCCTTTCGTGTGAACCTAATGAGAGCTGACAGTAATTTGAACACTTCTGGTAGTGTTTGGGGAGGTGAGAGGTGGCTGAGAATAGATAAGAGTCAGCTAAGATGCTGGTAGTGACTTGGAGGGAAAAAAAAAAACAACCCTTCAACAATTGTTTTTTTTCCTTGGGAGTGATTCTGTTACTTGCAGCTGTAAAAGCTGCTTCCTGGCAGCTGCTGTGGAAAGGTTTAAAACATAAAAAGGCTTGGGCTTCCCAAGGATGTGCTCCCAGGCCTTGCCAACTGCCTTCCCAGGGACTCATTTTCCATTATTGAAACACGCGTGGTCAGTAGCAGCAGAACCTCTGGCGGGATGAGCAGTTGTCCTCATTTGGAAGAAGCAGCAGCTATGCTGCCACTGGCCCTGACTAAAGGGACACCTGTCCCAGGTCACCCACAGCACAAATTAAAGTGCCTAACTCAGAGGCAGGAATGGGGGACCTCATGGCAGGAGGAGGAGGGCTCTGGCATTTCCTTCCCGGGTGTGTACATTGAATCCAAAATAAAGAGTGGTCTGTGATGGTGTGACCTAAGAAGAGATGGTGTTCTATAGTCAAAGGCTCCTTGGCACAGAACAGAGGACAAAAGTGGCCTCTACTGTCCTAATCCATGTTTTATGGGAGTCTGCTGTGGCAGCAGCTCGAGGTTACCATGCACTGGTGTTTTGGATGCTGGCTGGTAGGTTGCTTTCCCTCCTTCAGTGGCAGCTTTGTGCCCGCTGCAGGGTGATACCAGAGCCTGTGCAGTCTGTGGGCTGGGACCCAGAAGTGTCCCTGGCTGCCACTCTGCTGTCCTGCTGCAGGAAGCTGCTGGTGCCTGCAGCCTGGCCTGTGGGTCAGGTCCTGGTTCTGTGGGTGATGCTCTGTGTCCCTGTGTCCAGAGAGCAATGGCAGGGCTGTTTCCTGGGCTGTTCTCACTGAGGATGCTGGAGGCATCAGAGGACTGAGAGCCCAGCTGGGGCTCGCAGAGTGTGAGCAATGTGGTCACCGGTTAAAAATAAGTTTGGGTTTGGTGTTTGTGAGGGAGGATCCTCCTAAGGTGGCAGGAGCTGCTCAGAGGCGTGGGTTGGATGCCTGTGCGGGTCCCAACACCAAACAGAGCCTCCCTGCATCTGTTTTCAGGGTGCTCCATGTGCACATCTACACCAAATTCCTTGGCTGCACTGACCTGGAGGCTGTGTCATGCTGGCACAGATGGGATTGCTGCCAATGTTTGTCCCAAGACCAAGTGCTGGCAGCAGGAGTTCTCTGAGTGATTTGTGTATGAGCTGAAGCATCTCTGTAAGAGCACCAGAGCTATCAATTGTAAACTGGGCAGCAACAGGGCTGAGCTGAGCTGCTCCAGGGTTTATCTAACCTGTCCCTCATTTCCGACCTATGGGACTCTTGCTTTGGGTTTGGGATCAGTGCAGGCTGTGGTGGAAGAGGCCTAGGGCAGAAATAGCCAGGTTTTTGGGACAAGTGACTCTAGAGCTGCTTGCTCCCTGCATGGGTCACCCAGAGTTAGGTTCACTCTATTGAAGGGGGCTCCACACACCCTGCAATTACTGTAAATGAAAGTCAAATGATTGTGGGAGCAACTTTGTTGTAGAGTTGAAGGCATTAAATGGGACAAATCTTACAGGAGAGCTAATTCCTTTTATTAGGTGGGGAAAACAAATTAGCTGTGTACACAAGCCCTTTCTAACACTATTGTTACTTTTATTATCCTATACTGGTGCTGTTGGAAATGAGGGCATTACATTAGAGGGAAGGCACATTATGCAAGTGTTTAGACATGCTGGTAAATGCTCTCTGCTGACAGGTATTTACTTAATGATATGTTGGAGTGAAAGCCAGGACTAGCATTGAGGGAGCTGGGAGTGCTGAGCTCTGTCTGGTCCAGCCTTGCCTGGACCTCCTGGAGCTGTCTGACACCTCCCACCCACAGTGGCATCCCCCAAAGCCCCTTTTCTGTACTTCCAGTGGAGTCCTGACCATAGAACATTCCCAGGCTGAGTCCCCAGTGCTCTCCCTGGTCCCATGGATGTCTACAGCCTTTAGAGCTGCCCTGACTTGCTTGCAAAAGGTCTTTCTGCTCCTGCCTGTGCTGGAGGCAATAATGCCTCTTGTGGGTAGCAGTGGGACTGGTCACGTTTCCGGTGTCATGTGCTGTCCATGACGGATGGCAGAGCCAGTTTTTCTGCTCCAAAAGTGGGACTGGGGAGGAGACCACAACACTCAAATACCCAGAGCCCTGGTTTCTGCCAGCCAGGCATCGAGGAGATCACTTCTTTTTCAGCTGCAGGTAAGGCCCTTCCCTTTCTCCCTTATGCCATCCAGGAAGTTTACAGACTCACCTGTGTGTTTTGGAGAAGCAGGGTAGGACAGCAGGGGGAATGAGGGTGCAGCAGGAGCATCCCTGGGACAACTCCTGCTCTGTGTGGTCTTGGGGATGGCAATGGGGGCCTGAGCTTTGAGGGAAGGACTTCAGTCCCCTGGCTGAGATGGGAGTGGGCTCACTGTGAGCCTGTTGTGCCTGGGGGGATAAGATCATTCAGACTTCATCTAGAAGGGTCTGAACAGGTTTGTTCCATTAGCCAGAGGTCTGATCCAGCTGCACCTCCTGTCTGGCTTGGCTGTGGACAATTGCAGCTGATCCTTGGGGACCATCAGATGGTCGCTGGGTTTTGCTGGTTTGTCTGCCTGGGCTTTAAGAAACCAGCTCATCTGGGGCAGGCAAACCTGCCTGTGCAAAATGTGAGGTAGCTGAGGTTCCGGAGGAACAAGCAAAACTAGATTTGCTGGTCTGGGATGGGAGAAAGCTGAGCATTGGCAGCCATCAGGAGCCAGCACCCACAGCAGGGGCTGCACAGGGTGCTGGGGGCACCTCCAGACAGGAGCTTGTCAGAGCCCACCCTATCTCTTGGAAATCAGCAGGGCTGGTCCCCAGGGACAGAGGTAGCAGTGCAGGGGGGAATTAAAGGGGTTTAAACCCACACAGAGGCATTTCTTGGTGTGTGTTGGGGCAGAGCTGTTCCTTCTCAGCCCTGGCTGCTGGACTTTTGTCTGGTTGCCCATATCCTAGTGCAAAGCTTGATGTTCACCTCTGTGCTTTCCCTGTCTGTACCTTGTGCCTTCCCCACTGCTCCCCTCTGGCAGTGAAGGCACAAGGCAGGGGATCCTCATGGATTTGGGGCTAGGCACACCCATGGGAGCCACGGGGCAGCTTTGGTGAGCAGGACCTGGAGTCAGAGCGTCACCTACACCTCCTCCTACTCCTTCCCAGGGCTGCCTTTTCTTTTGTTAATGTTTGATTATTTTTAATGATTTTAGATTAAAATGTGATTATTTTCAATTAGTAGTTGCACTTCTTAATTACGGAGATGAATTAGATTGCTGTTCATTATTAATTAGATTTTAACTTTCCACTGATTACATCTTCTATCAGTCACTTCCCACACTCCTTTCCTTCTCATCCAAACTCCCTCTGCCCCAATGCCACCCCAAACCCCACTGCTTCCTGCTCCCCTGCAGCAACCTGGGGGTTTAAAAACCTGCCTAGAAAATACAAATCAATGTTATCGGCTCAGAGGCTGCAACTGGCTCCTTCAAAAGGGCCAATAATAACAACCAGATTATGTCATTTTATGGCTAAAACCATTAAAAGGAAGCATTAATATTCTGCCTCCCTCCATCACTGTCTGGAAGAGAAACTATTTCCTAATTACCTGCTGCAGCAGGGGTGGATCTGCTCTTCCCAGTGAGCAGAAAGGATCTGATCTCCTCACCCCCGCTGCCCTGTTTGTGTATGAGAGGGAGGGTTTGACCTGCCCAGGCTATTTCTTAGGCTTTGTTTGGGCCTCCTGTTTTTAAAGCAAGCTGTTTCCTTTCTTTTCATCTGTCACCTTTCAGGCACCTAATCAATGCTTGGGAGTTTTCTTACCCTTGCTCTTGGCTTCTTCTCTGTTTGCTGCTGTCTCCATCTCCCTCTCTGCCATCACCCCATCCCTTAGGGAAGGTTGCCTTTCTGCTGGGGATTCCTAGGAACCCCCCACATCTGCTCTTTTTTGTTTCCCCCTCATTTAATTTGAAATACTTCTGTAATTTGCACCTGCTCATGGTGGGGGGGTTAAGACATTGCCCTGCACATTTGCCTTGAGATTGCTCTGCTTCCATCACTCTCCACTTGCTGCTTTCCTGGGCAGAGGGGACTGCCTGGGTGTGCAGTCCACAGTTTGATCTCCTTCCCTGCTGTTTTGGGGGGGTAGGAATTACACAGAGCCTCTGTGAACACTGAATGTTCCAGGGAGGCGTTTCCATCCCTGAAATACTCACCTTCCTCCACTCTCTTGTTGCTCTTTCAGGTCCTCTCTGTTCCATAGGCGTGACTGTCTCGTGCCCCAGAGCTCTTTGGCTTTGGTAAAATGTCAACAATCCTGAAATGTGAGTGTTTGGTGTGGGCCCAGGGGCAGCTGCAGGGTTTGTGTGTGCTGGATGCTGCACGCTGGCAATGAACCTTCCTCTGTGCCCTGCTGTAGGGTTTGGACGGGAAGATAAGGAGAAAGAGGAGAAGGATAAGAAAGAGGAGAAGGAAGAAAAGGAGACGGAAAAGACTGAGGGAGAAAAAGAGAAGGAGAAGCAGAAGAGGAGGAAGAAAGAAGAAGAAAAGGTAGGGGAATGATGGAGTTTTCTGCAGAACCATTTACATCCTGGCTATAAAGGAAAGCCTGACCCATGGTAAACCCACACCTCTAGTAGATGGAGCTATGCTGTCCACAGCCTAGAAATCACAGTGTCCATGGCTTTTCCACTGAGAGACAGCTGTCTGTTTGCTCCCACCATTCCTAGTTAGTTCTCCCCCCTTTTTCTCTCCAAATGGGATGCTGCCTGGTGTGGGCAGCCATGCTGCCTGCACTGCACACACCGTGAAATCCTTGCTCTTGGCTCTGGAGGGCTCTGTGGTGCCATGGTCACACGTGGTTCCACAGCACCACCTGTGGTGCCAAGCCTGGCTCTAGATACCTACAGGACCAGGATTCTCTCTGACTTGAAGCTCTGACTCGAACAGCAAAGAGTACCAGGGCTCCCAGTGATGTTTGTCCCACTCTTCATCCCAGCAGGGAGATGAGGAAGAGGGCAGGAGGAGCAGCAGCTCTGACAGTGACTTGGAGGAGGTAACCTCACCCCCAGCTCCATGCTGGGCTCCCCCTTGCACCCCAGCCCTGTGGGGTTTGCACTACAAACCCCAATGTGGATGCTGCCAAATACTTGGGATGGGACATTCAGCACTCCCCTCACATGCTGTTCCTTTTCTTTCTGTTCCTGCCCCAGGACCAAGGCATTGCCAAGGATGAGGAGAAGGACGACAAGGATTAGTCTTTCTGTGCTGGAGTAGCAGTGCACGCCCTGGGCACGCCAAGGAGATGGAAACAGCAGCTTGGGCTGGAGGGTGACTCGGCCACTCAGCCAAATAAAGATGTTGTGATCTCCAGAGAGAAATGCAATTATTCACCCAGTCACACTGCCTACCCAGTGCTCTCTGTCCCTCTGCAGAAGGAAACACTCAAGAAAAGGCAATAATAAGGGAGCTGGGACCTGGGTGAGCAGGTTTTGTTCAAGACAGGGATAGAGTCTGGAGAGAAATGCAGGGGCTCTGTCTGCCCGGCTCTGCACAGCCCCTCCAGGTTCGGAATCACCAACATCCTCGCTGTGCCCTCCGTTTGTTGTGGGATGGAGCAGCTGAGTGGGGACAGACACCTGGTGCTGTGCTGAGCTTTTAAAACTGATTTCAAATTTATCAGAAACAAACGAAAAGCAGTTATGGGGTGTAGGGGGGGAACCCCAATAAACATCTCTCAGCCCAGCGCAGGGGCTGCTCCTGCTCACCCCCAGCCCCGACTCAGCCGCCGAGGGCTGGCATCGGGCGCGGCGCCAGGAAAAAATATAAGTGGGAAAAATTAGGAAAAATGAGCTGGCACCGCCATCTACCGGGAATGAGACGTGTGGCAGCGGAGACACGGGTTTCATAACCGCTCGGCTGTTTTGTAAGGGTCCTGCAGCGCTCCGGGGACAGGGAGAGAGCATCGTGGACAGGAGAGCATCGGGGACAGGGAGAGAGCATCGGGGGCAGGGAGAGAGCACTGGGGACAGGGAGAGAGAGCACTAGGGGCAGGGAGAGAGCATTGGGGACAGGGAAAGAGCACTGGGGACAGGGAGAGAGAGCACTAGGGGCAGGGGGAAAGCATCGGGGACAGGGAGAGAGCA